>LNAC01000030.1:5344475-5489115 GCA_002007465.1 Ailurus styani
AAAAAAAAAAAAAAGACATGAAAATAACCTTTATCATTCAGCTTCCTATTCACATGATTAAAAACAAAACAAAACAAAACAAAACAAAAAAAAAAACTAAGCCAGAAAATCCAGCAGGCATTCTGTATTTTGCAAAGTTCTAAATATTCTTGAAACACAAATGTCATTTCAAAAACCACAATTAAAATTAAATCAACAATATTGAAATCTAACACAAAGACACTATATATAGCTGTGGGCTATGTACATAAATGAGGCTTAAGATTTACTGGTGCAGGATTTTTAACTATCAAGAACATCACAATTTAACTGATAAAAGATAGATATAGATGTAAAAATGATTCACTCAGCCATAGAGCATAATCTTTTACAGTCACTAAAAAAGATACAGAAAAACATGTAATGATATGGAATTAATGGTATTGAGAGAGAATGTTGAAATAGCACACATATATATAGAAGGTACTAATAGCGTTTCGAGTCAGTAGAAAAATACACAGAATTACTTAATAAAATGTTTTCGGTTAACTGGATAATAAATCCTGGTGAAAGGTGAATATATACCCTTAACTCATGGTACCAAAAAAAATTCCGTTTTAATTAAAAATGTTGGAATGTAAAATATTAAACTGTACAGGTGCTACAGGCAAATCTTTTTCTATCATTCAGAGCTCGGAATACCTTTTAAAATCTGAAGAAAAGACTATCTACAGCTACACCAAATTTATAAAACAGATAATTATTAATTTATAACAGTTCTGATCTGATATTTTTTCTTTATATGTGTGTGCATATACATGAATTCCTTCATGCTTGTTACTAGCTACTATAGAATATAAATAGTGAGAAATTCTTCCACCACACAAATAAATGTTTCAGGGCGCCTGGGTGGCTCAGTGGGTTAAAGCCTCTGCTTTCGGCTCAGGTCATGATCTCAGGGTCCTGGGATCGAGGCCTGCATCAGGCTCCCTGCTCAGCGGGGAGCCTGCTTCCCCCTCTCTCTCTCTGCCTGCCTCTCTGCTTCCTTGTGATCTCTCTCCCTCTGTGAAATAAATAAATAAAATCTTTAAAAAAAAAAACAACAAATAAATGTTTGACACTTAAATCTCGCCAAAAAAGCTAAGATAATACCTTAAGGTAAAGTCTAGACCAACACTCTGACCATGCTGGCATCCAATGCCTCCAAGCACACCAACCTCTTGAGAACTATCTTCCTGAATGCTACACAACCAATGCAATTAGAAATTTCTGCAACAACTATAAATGGTCTCCATCTAAACTGTTCAATATGGCAGCCATCAGTCATATCATATAGTTGAAATCTAACTAATGCAACTGAAAACACAAATTTTTCATTTTATTTAAATGAACTTATTAAATTAAAATATAGTCAGGGCACCTGGGTGGCACAGTCAGTTAAGCATCTGACTCTTGGCTTAGGCTCAGGTTGAGAGACCACTCCCCACCTCGGGCTCCACAGGGCAGACTTGGCTTAATATTCTCTCTTCCTCTCCCTCTGCCCCTCCCATTTGTGCTCGCGGACTCCTGTGTGCTCTCTATTTCTCTCTCATGAATAAACAAACCTTTAAAACAAATTAAAGTATTTTACTATGGTAGAAAACACATAATACAATTTACAGCTCAACCATTTTTAATTAGACAGTAGTGCTAACTATATGCACATTGCACAAAAGATCCACAGGATTTTTTCATCATGCAAAACTGGAACTCCGTAACTACTAATTCCACTTAAATTTTATTTAGATACACTTAATCTCTTAGATTTTAAACTTAAATAGCAAGATAGGACTAGTTGCTACCGTACTGAACAGCTTAGGTATAGAAAGCTGTTAATTCAAAAGTTTTACTCTTCTCATGTTTGCCACTTATATTATTACAAGCGTCCATTTCTGTGTTTTCACAGCAGTACAATTATAGCCAAAAAACAAGAGTATAACATAAAACACTGGAGAGAGATGCAGAGAGACCCATACACAGTCTTAAGTATATTACTTGTTTTCCTCAGCTAAATAAGGGCTGAAGCTTTATGCCACTGATTCTCAAAGTGTGGACTGCAGATGTCCAGACATCTCTGAGATCTCAATTAGACGGTCTGCTAGGCAAAAAAATTTCAAAATATTAATGCTAAGCCTGTGCTGACACTTGCACTAATGACAGAAAAACAAGGTGGGTAAAACTACTGGTATTCTCCACTTCTACACGCAATGTACTTAAAAAAAAATTTAAAAAGTACTTAAGAATGCCATTTATGTGAAAGTAAAAGTTATTACTTTTTGATTAATTATAAATTCACATGGAATTTGAAAAATAATACAGAGAGTTTCCATACAGGTGCTCCTCATCTAGTTTTCCCTAATGGTAACATATAATTACAGTACAACAACAAACCTAGAAAAGTGACACTGATTCAATGCATCAGCCTTATTCATAATTCACCAGCTTTATGTGCAATACACATTATTTAGTTATTGGCAATTTTATCACATGTATAGATTTGTGTCACCACTACTACAGACAGAATAACAGGTTATTCACAAGGATCCCTCAGGCCACCCTATCACAGACACATTCACCTTCTTTCCTTTCTCCTTCCTGCTCCAGCTCTCATGCACCTAACCCATGGCAACCACAAGTCTATTCTCATCTCTGTGATTTGGTCATATATAAAAGGTTGTAAAACTGGAACCATATAGTGAGGAAGCTTTAGCACATGTCTTTTTTTAATACTTGGTGTGACCAAATAAGAGAAGATAAGTAGAGCACTTCCAAAGCATACTGGAATAAGATGTCTGTACTGAGAAATAGCATTTATGCTACTGCTTGAGTTACAAGCTGAATTATGTGCTCTTTTCATGCAACACCATTTTATCTGAAAGAATAAATAATAGACAACTATGTTTATAAAGACTTTGGTACATGGCAGACATTTTAGTAAAGATGAACAAAATGAGCCTGTCACATCAAGGAAAATGAACAGTATTTGTTACCAATAATAAAATTAAATCATTCAAATAAAAATTAGACTGTTTAAAACATGTATCTGTCACTATGAGCTTGGCACCTCCCCAATATTTAGACTTTTCTGATGAGAATGTGATTTTTTATACTGTGTAATAAAAAGTTTAGTGTATAGAGCGTCTGACTTTGCCTCAAGTCATGATCTTGGGGTCTTGGGATTAAGCCCCATAAGCACCCTGATCAGCACGGAGTCTGTCACTCTCCTTCTGCCCCTCCCCCTACTTGTGCTCGCTCTCTCAAATAAATGAATAAAAATAAAAAATCTTTTAAAGAAAGTTTTGTGTATAACTCAGTAAAGCAGTATGTTTTGAATAACCAATGTGTGATATTACAAAATCATACAATAGTAAATAATTAATTCAACTGCAAGACACACCAGCAGATTTTAACATACCAGAGTATCAATAGGTGACGAATATGGATTCAGACTCCACAATGCAAATAATGCTAAAGAAATTGCCACTTACTGAATTTGACATAATTTCAAAGAATTCCCAAAAATTTCTAAAAAGGATTATATAAAATATGTCTCCCTTTCCCAACTACACACCTGTGTAAGACTGTATTTTCTTCATATACTTCAGCTGAAATAATATACTGCAACAATTAGAGTGCAGAAAGAGATATGAGATTCCGCCTAACTTCTATTATTGCAAAACTGTAAATAATACAACTCTTTTCATCAATATTTTTCTTTTGGAAAATATTTTTGCATAAAAATATAATACTGTGTGTACAAAACCTTAACTTTATTTTTACTTTAAAATAAATATTTTTAAATTCCTCAGTTTTAACTCCTAATGTAGCAAATACTAATAGATATAACATGAAAAAAGTACTGAGAACCCCAGAGTTATTTAAGAGTATAAAGAGGTCCTTAATCAAAACATTTAGAAACACTGACCTAGATTAATACTAAAGTTAAAAGTGACCCTCCTCTTGCTCTGAAAATATTAAACACTTACTTTATTTCTCTATTCTTAAGTTTATCCTTAAAAAACACACCTGCCATTCATGATGGCTGTAGAACAGTTATTTTCACTCTCCTATATTTACACAGGTCCTGTGTTTTACGGTGAACCTAAAATAATTTTCCATCCACACTGTTTCTGGGCACCTTCAATCTTGTCAAAACTGTCTTCCTGAGCTCTATACAACCACATCCCAAAGGATAGGAAATGCAGTGGTGTTTTTGCCTGCCCCTGTCTAAACCCCTTCCTGGCATGGCACAGTCTGGAGGAAGCCACCTAATTCCCAGTTTCTCCCTTGAGACAGAAGAGGAAAAAAATGGAACTTGTTTGCAACATTCTGACTTGGCTTACTTAAGGGCTTCCTAGGAGACTGGTTTCTATTTCACCATACTCAGAGCACTGATGGGAACAGTGGCATAGTCTGTATATCAGCCTGGAGTCCCACAGAAAGCAGTGGCACCTGCTGAGCTACATGAGAACCACAGGGAGTCTTCAGACTTGCAGGCATCTGGTGAAAGAGATTACAGGAAGGGGAATACAAGAGAACATTTAAAGCCCAGAGAAGCAGCAGGAGTAAGAATCTTCAGGAAACTGAGACATTTAAAAGTACCCATAGGTATAGTGGAATTGGAGGGAAACCACAAACACAGGCCCAGGGAAGATGTATGAACAGAAAAATGCCTGAGAAGACCTTTATGCCTTCACACTGGATTGATAAGTAATGGTCTTTAACTGCAAGGAGCCAGGCCCCAAATACAAGGAGATGTGGCTGTTTTTCAAATGCTCAATTACAAGGGATACAAGTAAACAGGGAAATACTGACCATTCAAAGGAACAAAGTGAATCTCTAGAAACCAACCTTAAAGAAACAGACTTTGGAGTTACCTGACAAAGACTTCAAAACAACAGTCTTGAATATGCTCAAGAAAATAAAGGATAACGAAGACCTAAGAAAACCAGGAAAACAATATATGAACAAAATCAGAGCATCAAAAAGAGTATAAAATAAAATTTGAAAAGAGCACAAATCAGAGTATAAAAAAATTGTAAAAAAATTTTTGGAGTAGAGAAATTCAGTAACTCAATTTTTAAAATTCACTAGAGAGGTTCAACAGCACACTTAAATAGAAGAAAGAATCAGTGACTTTGAACAGAGGACCCTTGAAATTACCAAGTGTGAAAAGTGGGGAGAGAGAGGAGAAGGAAGGTGAGGAGGAAGAGTAGGAGGTGAAAAGTGAACAGAGCCTAAAGCATATAAGGGACCTCACTGAAAAAAAAAATCAATATATGCATTATGGGAGAAAAGAGAAAAGAAAGGGACAGAGACCTAATTTGAAAAAATAATGGCTAAAAATACCCTAAATTCAAAGAAAGACAAAGACACACAAATACAGGAAGCACAATAAACTCCAAGGGAGAAACATTATAATCAAACAAAAGCCTGTCAAGTGAGAATTCTATGTTCCTCAAAAATGTCCTTCAAAAATAAGGGAGAAAATTCCAGATAAACAAAAGGTGAGAGAGTTCATTACCACAAGACTTGTCCTATAGAATGTTAAAGAGAGTGCTGAAAGTGAAAACAAAAGAAATACTAGGCAGTAACTAGAAGCCACAGAAAAATATAAAGTTCTCCAGTAAAGTTAAATTCATGGGCAAATATAAAATCCTGTATTACTGTACGTCTGGCTCATAACTCCATTTTATTATTTTACAGGATTTAAAGAACAAAAGCATAAAACTAATTATAAATCTTTATTAGTGTATATACAATACAGAAAGACATAATAGGTGACACCAATAACATAGAACAGGAAAAAAAAACAAAACAGGGAGGAAGCAGAGGTGAAAAGAAGTAGAGTATTTTTAAGTTATTTGTAAATTAAACTGTTATCAGTTTAAAATATGGCTGTGACCTTAAGATGTTACATGCAATCCTCATGGTAATCAGAAAGAAAACATCTATAGCATATACACAAGAAGTAAATGAGAAGTGATTCAAAACATGCCACTACATAAAGTCAACTAAGTACAAAGGAAGACAGTAAGGGGGAAAATGATTTAAAAAAAAAAAAAGAGAGTTTTAAGTCATAAAGTAAATAACAAAATGGGGTGCCTGGCTAGCTCAGTTGGGTGTAGCATGCAACTCTTGATCTCAGGGTTCAAGTACCATGTTGGGTATAGAGCTTACTTAAAAACAGAACCTTAAAAACAAAAGAAAATAACAAAATGGCAACAGTGAATCCTTTCGTGCCAATAATTACTTGAAATTTAAACAGATTTAACTCTGCAACCAAAAGATCGGTTTGGGAGGCACCTAGGTTGCTCAGTCAAGCTGGGCATGGAGCCTAATTAAAAAGATATACAAAAAATAAAAAGTACATGGGCGCCTGGGTGGCTCAGTGGGTTAAAGCCTCTGCCTTCGGCTCAGGTCATGATCCCAGGGCCCTGGGATCGAGGCCCACAACGGGCTCTCTGCTCAGCGGGAAGCCTGCTTCCTCCTCTCTCCTCTCTCTCTGCCTGCCTCTCTGCCTACTTGTAATCTCTCTCTGTGTGTCAAATGAATAAATAAAATCTTAAAAAAAAAAAAAAGTACAGACCAATAACCCCAATGAATACTGATGCAAAAATCCTCAACAGAATATTAATGAACAGAAAGCACATGAAAGAAGTATACACCATGACCAACTGGGATTTATTCCTGAAATGCAAGGATGGTTCAACATACAAAAAATCCTCAACAGAATATTAATGAACAGAAAGCACATGAAAGAAGTATACACCATGACCAACTGGGATTTATTCCTGAAATGCAAGGATGGTTCAACATACAAAAAATCCTCAACAGAATATTAATGAACAGAAAGCACATGAAAGAAGTATACACCATGACCAACTGGGATTTATTCCTGAAATGCAAGGATGGTTCAACATACAAAAAATCCTCAACAGAATATTAATGAACAGAAAGCACATGAAAGAAGTATACACCATGACCAACTGGGATTTATTCCTGAAATGCAAGGATGGTTCAACATACAAAAAATCCTCAACAGAATATTAATGAACAGAAAGCACATGAAAGAAGTATACACCATGACCAACTGGGATTTATTCCTGAAATGCAAGGATGGTTCAACATACAAAAAATCCTCAACAGAATATTAATGAACAGAAAGCACATGAAAGAAGTATACACCATGACCAACTGGGATTTATTCCTGAAATGCAAGGATGGTTCAACATACAATCACTATAAGGCACCACACTAACAGAAAGAAAGTTGAAGGGAAGTACATGATCATTTCAACAGATGCAGGTAAAGCACCTGACAAACATCAACACACTTTCATGATAAAAACACTCAACAAACAAGAAATAGAAGGCAACTACCTCAATATAATAAAGGCCATACATCTAAAGCCCACATCTGGCATCATACTCAATGGTGAAAGGCCAAAAGCTTTCCTCTAATATCAAGAATAAGACAAAGAAAAAAAAAACCAGTAAGACAAAGATGCCTACTTTCAACACAAATATTCAACATAGTACTGTATATTCTAGCCAGAGTAATCAAACAAGAGAAATACAAGGCATCCAAATCAGAAAAGAATAAGCAAAATTATCTCTGTTCACAGACAACACAATATAGAAAACCGTAAAGATTCCACAAAACACTGTTAGAACTAACTACTAAGCAAATTGACCAAAGTTGCAGCATAATGAACACACTAAAATCAGTTGTGTTTCTATACTTTAACAATAAACAATCTGAAGAGGAAGTTACGAAAACAAGTTCATTCACAATAGCATCAAAAAGAACAAAATAGTTAGAATTAAACTTAACTAAGGACGTTAAAGAGTTGTAAACTGAAAACTACAAAACACTAATGAATGGGGCACCTGGGTGGCTCAGTGGGTTAAAGCCTCTGCCTTTGGCTCAGGTCATGATCTCAGGGTCCTGGGATCAAGCCCCGAATTGGGCTCCCTGCTCATCAGGAAGCCTGCTTCATCCTCTCTGCCTGCCTCTCTGCCTACTTGTAATCTCTCTCTCTGTCAAATAAATATATTAAAATCCTAAAAAAACCCCACTAATGAATGAAATGAAAGAAATTACAAAGAGATTCCATGTTCATGGACTAGAAGACTTCATAGTTTAAAGAAGTCAATATTATCCAAAGAAATTTTACAGATTTAATGCAATCCCTATCAAAATCCCAACAACACATTTTGCAGTTATAGAAAAACCCATCCTAAAATTCATAAGGAATCTCAACGGACCCTAAATAGCTAAAACAATCTGAAAAGAGAACAAAGTTGGAAGTCTCATACTTCCTGATTTCAAAACTTGTTACAAGTCTATAGAAATCAAAACAATATGGTACCCACATAAAGACAGACATACAGAACAAATGAAAAAGAACAGTCCAGAAATAAACCCTCATATGTACTGTCAAATAATTTTTAACAAGGGTGCCAAGACTATTCAATGGGGAAGGGTAACAACAGTCTTTCAACAATTGACATTGAAAAAAAAACACTGGATGGGGCGCCTGGGTGGCTCAGTCATTGAACATCTGCCTTCAGCTCAGGTCATGATCCTAGGGTTTGGGATCGAGCCCCGCATCCAGCTCCCTGCTCATCAGGAAACCTGCTTCTCCCTCTTCCACCCTCCCTGCTTGTATTCTCTCTCTCACTGTCTCTCTGTCAAATACATAAATAAAATGTTTAAAAAAAAAACTGGATAACCACATGCAGAAGAATGAAGCTGGACCCTTATACTATATATGAAAATGAACTTGAAATGAATCAAAGATCAAAACCAAAGAACTAAAAGTATAAAAATCTTATAAGAAAATATACTGGGGGAGAGGGGTGCCTGGGTGGCTCAGTCGGTCTTTGGCTCAGGTAGTGAGCCAAATCAGCTAATCACTGGCCTTTGGCTCAGGTCGTGAGAGCATCCTTTTCTTTCTTTTTTTTTTTTTTTAAAGATTTCATTTCTTTATTTGACACAGAGAGAGAGAGATCACAAGTAGGCAGAGAGGCAGAGAGAGAGGAGGAAGCAGGCTCCCTGCCGAGCAGAGAGCCCGATGCGGGCCTCGATCCCAGGACCCTGAGATCATGACCTGAGCTGAAAGCAGAAGCTTTAACCCACTGAGCCACCCAGGCGCCCAGGTCGTGATAGCATCCTGGGATTGAATCCCATGTTGGACTCCCTTTGTATATATACACTTTGTATGGTGACAGATGGTAACTACACTTATGGTGAGCACTGCATTATGTATAGAATCATCAAATCACTGTTATACACCTGAAAGTAATATAACACTGCATATCAACTATACTTCAATTTGAAAAAAAAACAAAACAAAACTTCTGGGAATCAAAGGACACAATCAACTGACTGAAAAAAAAAACAACACAAAACTGGAGAAATTATTTGTAAACCATGTACCTAATAAGCGGTTAAGAGACAGAATATACAAAGAAATCCTACAATTCAACAACAACAATAAAAAAAACCCAACCACACTGAAAAATAGGAAATACATTTGAACAGACATTCCTCCAAAGAAGGTACACAAATAGCCAATACTCACATGAAGAGATGTTCAACATCACTAACCACTGGGGAAATGCAAATCAAAACTACAGTGATACAACAAATCAAACCCACTAGGATAACTACTGAAAAAAAAAAAGAAAGAAAGAAAACATAGAAAATAGCACCCGTAGATAAAGATGTATAGAACACTGAGCCCTTGTGCACTTTGGGTGGTAATGTAAATGGTATAGCCACTATGAAAAACAATATGACAGTTCCTCAAAAAATGAAAAATAGAACTGCCATATAGTCCCGGAATTCTACTTTTCTGGATATATACTCAAGAGACTTGAAAGCAAGGTTCTCAAAGGAATATTTTTATACTTAGGTTCACAGTAGCATTATTCACAATAGCCAAAAGTTGGGGGTGAACATGTCCACTGACATGTGAATGAATAAACAAAATGTGGTATATACATACAAAGGAATATTATACAGTCACAAAAGGTAAGGAAATCCTGACACATGCAGCATGAATGAACCTTGAGGACATTCATTATGCTAAGTGAAACAAGCCAGTTACAAAAAGATAAAACTCTGTATGATTCCACTTTTGAAATACCTAAACTAGTTAAATCTAGAGACAGAAAATGGAATAGCTGTTGCCAGATGCAGCTGGGAAGGAGCAAATGGGGCGTTATTTAATGGATACAGGATTTCAGTTTACAAGATAAAAAGGGTTCTGGAGAGAGATGGCAGAAAACATCACCACACTTACTTAATACCACTGAACTGTACATTTAAAAATCATAAAGATCATAAATTTTATGTTTATCTCACAATTAAAAAAATTTTATGTATCAATATATTTTAAGTATCAACCTTTAGTTAAAGTATCAACATTACTCTAGCTCAAAGTCTGATAACAAAGAACTTTGCTGCAACAAAATTTATTCAACTTTGTCAATTAGTTGTCAAGATCATACATATTTATGTACATATATATACTTACATATACTTGCTTATAACTTCTTGCATTTTAAGCAGTACTTGGTAAAGGAGACTTGGCCTAAACTACTGATGACTTGATACCGCACTGTAATCAACTTGAAACTCATCAATGATAGCTAGCTATACAAAACCATCTAACCGATCTGAAAACCATTTAGCAGTCTGTACAAAACACGATGCCTTTCCCTTTATTTCAATGAAGGGAAAAACCACATTCTTATCTTTTATTTCCAAGAAAGAAGAGTAACAAGGAGTATCAAACCCAACTAAAATACAGATTTTCCTATTTCACAAACCGTGAGGTATTATTAGAAAACAAAAACACCCCCCCCCCTTCCCTGGACGTCAAGAAACACAAGTGACTAGAGGAAACAGAAATAATCCTCCATTGCAAAGGAGAACACTGTGTCTGTGTGTCATTCATGGTTCAGTGGAGTATCTATTGCAACTGCCAATGTGACAGGAACTGGAGAACTACTTTCTCTTTCGCTAAATCTGAGTTTATCTCCTGTGGAACAGCTGAGTCTGCTTGAAATCATTTTCTTATTTGTTCTTGGCAACATGCCCAACCATCATGGCTGGTCCTTAGGTTTCAAGCCCAGATAATTTTAACACTGAGAAATGATCAGCTTGTAATGTATCTATCAGGATGAGGGCACACATAGCTGGTGAAATTGTTGTAATGATCTTCAAACGGTGTTCAAGTCAGGCTCCATTTACATGCAGTAAATTAGAAGGTCCATATTCTTTTCTTTTTTTTAAGATTTTATTTCTTTATTTGACATAGAGAGAGAGTGAGAGAGGGAGCACAAGTGATGGGCAGAGGGAGAGGAAAAAGCAGGCTCCCTCCAGAGCAGAGCCCAATGCAGGGCTCGATCCCAGGACCCTGGGACCATGACCTGAGCCAAAGGCAGATGCTTAACTGGCTGAGCCACCCAGCCACCCCCAGAAGGTCTGTATTCTAATATACCATTTCAGGCATATTAAATTCCTAGTGACAGCACATGTAAAAAGATGTCAAAATAGAAATCCCAGTAAATATTCTAATGGTCTAATATTGAAAATAAAAACTTAAATCCTTCCATGTTTGTTTAACATTTTTTGAAACACAGAATGAAGCAAATACAGTGTAATAATTGTTTAATGCAAAAGTCATTTTTTCATCAACCATGAAAAAGTATGTATTTCCCACCTTATATAGAGCATCAATCATCATAAGTAATGTAATTTTATAGGCTAACAGACTTATCAAATAGTCCCACTCAGGTAAACATTATTGTAAATAGAATGCTGGCATTTATTTCTTCTTAATGAATCCAGTTTCCCTTTCCCTTCAGAAATAATCTCAGACACACAAGTTCATATGCTGCATAAACTACTCCTCAAAGAGCAAGAACACTCAGATGTCAAAAAAGATAAATCATAGTGACTCACTGCTTCCCCGACAAATGAACAGATTATGATTATTAGACACATTGAGACTTCCAAGTGCTTTCTCTTTCAAAGCCAAGCATATAAATAGGTACACAGGGTAATAATAACAACATTTTGACACACTGAAAGACCCAATTACAGTACATGATGGCGCAAATCTTGAGTACAGGGTAAATAAAACAAGAACATCAAGGTAAAAATATTATTATCGTAATTTAGTATTAACATAAAATCCAGCAAATATATATACCACACTGACATTTCCATTCCAAAAAGACATTTTCTGGATAATTAGAAGACTTTTTTATTTTCCTAACCTTTTATGTATCCTTTATACCAAGGCATTCATCTCTACATTGAAAGAATTGAGGGCACCTGGGTGGCTCAGTGGGTTAAAGCCTCTGCCTTCGGCTCAGGTCATGATCTCAGGGTCCTGGGATCGAGGCCCGCATTGGGCTCCCTGCTCAGTGGGGAGCCTGCTTCCTCCTCTCTCTCTGCCTGCCTCTCTGCCTACTTGTGATCTGATCTCTCTCTCTGTCAAATAAATAAATAAAACATCTTAAAAAAAAAAAGAAAGAATTGAAAAAGTATTGGCCAACTATTTATTCAAAGTTATCCATATGGAAAAAACCCTCACCAATGGGTCTCCATTATGATTTTTCTATCTTATGATGCTAAATGTAATGAGAAAACAAAAATCCCCTACAAGCTATTTTTAGATCATCACAGAGCTGGTTAAATAAATATTATGCCTGCTGTGTAATGTGACTCCCCTAGTACTTACTCTGCTGAGAATAAACAGACATCATGCACACTCAATCACATGAGACAGGTTTAGAAAACAGCTGAGTCACCCACCAATAGCCTTCCTGCTCCCAGTAACTCAGTGGAAATTTCTGTCTTACCACAACACTTGGCGTCTTCTCCCATTCCCACTAATAAGTTACACTTCCCTGAAAGCTTTCCCAACCAGCTTATGATAAAGCTCATTTTAGGAATCACATGGTTCTACCTCCACCCCAACCAATACGCCAAGTGCTCCTGACAATACAAAAACAAAGACAAGCAAAAACAGGAGGCTAATTAGGCTAGCAAGCTTCAACTCAATTAGGTCAGGTCTATTTTGGAGAAAAACATGTCTTTCCAGTAGACCTGGAGATGAAAGTAATTATCACGGCACTGTCCAAATGGCTTATGCTTATTTTGGACTTGCCAATACATACCCCAGGTTTTCTTTTGGAAGCATGCTTGAATGAAGTGGTCTATGTTCTTGTCTCCTACTAAAAATAACAAGTCCACAAAGCAAAACTGCTTTAGATTTCCTTTCCTCTGAGGATCCTAATTAGTAGTATCATCAATGGAAAACATTAAACACACAAAAGCTTTTCACTCAAATTGGAATGAAATAAACCCTCAAAACATACATTACTTAAAATGTAGTGATTCATCAACTTTCTTATTCAGCATCAACTGGAATCCTAAAGTTGAAAAAGACATGGTTTCTATACTCAAGGGGTTTACAATTTACCTAACTCAACTGTAAGAGAATATAGAAAATGTTATAAGAAGTATGAAAACCACATCAAGAAGCAAAGCAGAAATGGATTAATTCTTCCTTGGAGAAGATTTCCAGAGAGCATCCACAGGTAACAGTTCGATCATGGATGGATAGGTGAGGGATGTCAGCCACATGAGGAGATGCAGGCATAACAACAAGTTTAACAGCACCATGAAGACCTGGAAAAGCAGGGCTTATCTGCTAAGTCCTGAAACAGGTCGGTAATGGCAGAGCAGAGTGGCAGGTGAGAAGTGAGGCCACAGAATTAGATTGGGACCAGACAAAAAAAGATATATAAAAATGAGTAAGGATTTTACCTTGAAAGGAAACCCAGGAGATGTTAAACAAGGCAGCAATATCACTGAATTTGTTAAATAAGAACTATTACAACAGTAACTAGTCCTGGAAAAGAGATCTGTGTCATGGATACAAGTCAGGGAGCTACTACAATAGTCATAGTCTATGTACACAATGATTAAGAATCTGGTCTACCACAGAACACCTGGGTGACTCAGTTAAGCATCTGCCTTCAGCTCAGGTCATGATACCAAGGTCCTGGACTGAGCCCCATGTGGGGCTCCAGGCTCAGCAGGGAGTCAGCTTCTCCCTCTCCCTCTGTCCCTACCCCCCCGACTCATACTCTAGGTTCTCTCTCTCAAATAAATAAAATCTTTAAAAAAAAAGAAAAAGAATCCAGTCTACCACAACTAATCTAGACAAAGGAGGCAGATTTGAGGGATAATTAGCATACCGAAACAGCAAGACTTTCTTTACAACTATGTAAGAGGTAAGGAAGCAGACACTCCAAGGTTTGAGGATGGGTACATAAGGATACATAGAAAACCAACAATGACTGGGCCCGAGGCCACCTCTTGGACCTCCTCTCATATCCCATTACCCTTCAGCCACATTCTCTGTATTTATTTCCCTCAAATATATCAAGGTTATTTTCATTTAATGCCTTTCTTTTCATTAGTTGTTTTCTCTGCTTTGGATGAAAAACTGATAAATTCAATTGTATTACGTTGCATTTTAACTGTTCAAGAAACCCTCAGGTACAAATGCATAGAAAGCAATTACCCAAGTACAGAGCACAGTCATCTACAGAGAAGGATCTAGGAATCAGCAGCATAAAACCAATAAACAGTCCTTGCGGTAAGAATGGATAAGTTCACCCAGGATACAAGATCAAATATCAGAAAACAATTTGAAACAAACATACTTGCAATAGGAAACAAAGCTTTAAAATACAAAGATGGAGCTTCTGAAAGGTGGGACCTAAATTCCCTTTATTGAGAATCTGTTTACTACCAGTCACCTATCTACTTTAATTATATACAATCTCTATGAAGTAAATAATTTTTTTTAAGTAGGCTCCACACCCAACATTAAATTCAGGACCCTGAGATCAAGAGTCAGATGCTCAAAAAAATAAATAAATAAAAATAAAAATAAAAAAACAAAGAGCCAGATGCTTCACCAACTGAGTCAGTAAATCATTTTAAAAATGAGAAAACAGAGGCACCTGGCTAGCTCAGTAGGTAGAACATGGGACTCTCTACAATAAGGCCGTGAGTTCCAGCCCCACATTGGAGATAGAGTTTACTTTAAAAAAAATAAGAAGAGGGGCACCTGGGTGGCTCAGTTGCCCCACAAAGGACTCCTTGCTCAGTGGGGAGCCTGCTTCCCCCTCTCTCTGCCTGCTGCTCCCCTGCTTGTGCTCACTCTCTCTGTCAAATAAATAAATAAAATCTTTAAGAAAAAAATAAGAAAACCGGTTCAGAGGACAAAAAGTAACTTGCCCAAGGTCACATATATAATGGCTAATTCAGAACGTGAACTTCAATCTGCTGACATCAATGGAAGTGTAAGGAAACCAACTGCAAGTGGTGAAACAAAATACTGATTAACTTAAATTTAAGATAATGGTTCCCTGCAAGGGAGAAAGGAGGGGACTGAGATAAAAGAGAAGCACATGAGGGCTTAGGGCCTCCTAAGATATAAAGAATGTAAGAAAGCTAATAAAATCCACACTAAAGGATTTCTAGGAAAATAATTTACCGAAATTTCCAGAAAGTGAGGTGACAGTAAGGAGGGTGAGATAACTGGAGGAAAGGGTGCTAAGTCAGAAACCTGATAACTGGATCTTTCCAGAAGGTCCAATAGCAGTGATTCTACCAGCACTCTAAAGGCTATGGAATAAAAATATAAGCAGATAAGCAAATAAATAGCAGAAGGCAAGTTCCCTGATCCTAGAAATATTCTGGAGTTTAAAGAATAGTCACATTAACATTGGAATATTTAATCTTCTCAGAGATAAGTAGCTTAAATACAGAATTGGAAATTTATAAGGAAAATAACTATCTTGCTTTAACTATACTAACTATACAAATACCTGGCATCCAAATTATTTATGGGAAGAAAGGTGGGCCTTCTAAGAAAATGTGGCTATTTTTTCAACCAGATCATCTTAATAATAACACTAAACTTAACAATAAACTTAATAAACTCTAGTAAGTAGGAAGGAGATATAGCCAATAAAAGAGCTTTAAAAAAGGTATAAAGGAAAATTAAACCAGATAAATCCTAATTACTGCAATAAATCTATATGGACTCCTATATCTTATTTAGATCACTTCTAACACTGTCTTGTAACCCAAACACTGGGAATATAGCGCAGGCATTTTCCTGTAAAAATTTAATTTATTTTTAATTCTCCTAAAAATCCAGTGAAATCTCTCCAGGCAGATTTTTTTCAATTAAATAATGTATTATTTGCCCCAGGAGTACAGGTCTGTGAATCATCAGTCTTACACATTTCACAGCACTCACCATAGCACATACCCTCCCCCAATGTCCATAACCCAGCCACCCTATCCCTTTCCACCCTCCTCCCCCAGAAACCCTCATTTTTTTTTCCTGAGATTAATTATGGTTTGTCTCCCTCCCCGGTCCCATCTTGTTTCATTTTTTCCCTCCCTACCCCTCACAGCCCTCCACCCTGACTGTCAAAATCCTCATACCAGAGAGATCATATGATAATCGTCCAGACAGATTTTCATGACTAGTTCATGAAAAAATTCATGAAAAAATTTTCATTTTACTAGTTCATCTTCTACAGAATCATTCATTCCCAGTGACATGGCTCATCTAATAAATTAAAAATATGTATATTATAAATCAAAGTCATCTAATCCAAAGCACAGCTCTAACAGATGATGAGATAAATCTGAACGAAGCTTCAAGTAAAACAAAATACAATTAATCTACTCAAATACTAATAAATAGTGTATCATCTCTCTTCTACCCCACATCTCCCATTATGGTCTTAAAGCAGAACAATTCTTGCTTTGCTTTTGATTTATTTAGGAAAAAATATTTCAGCTATTGAAATAAATGTTTATGATACTGATTTACAATAAGGTCAAAAACAAACTTTATAGAAATGTCATGTTATCATTTCGGGTATGATTTTCAAATTTTTTCATCTTGAATTCTACTAAAAGAGTTAATTCTATTCAAAGACTTAACAACAATGGATCAGACGTCACCTTTAATTTCTTCTGCCCAGGATTCTACAGAGCACTGAACAAATAGCAAAAAGAGAAGATGGTAAAGAAGAACCAGTGAGAGGCCATAATACACTTCACAAAATAAAAAGGAGCATGCACAAATCAGAAACTGTGCACTTTTTTCTAAATACATTATAATGCAATGAGGACTGCTTCTTAAAGCAAATATAGGTGTCCTTACTAGATAGGTTTTTTTTCCATTTCGTGTACTATAATGGTTGTCTGACAATTAACAATGCTGAATGATTTCTGGAAAAGTTCACAGATGAATCTTACTATGTTTCTGGGTAACATCAAAGTCATTACCATGGCTTATTGAGTGGTTACCGTGGGATTTCTAAACCACTCTAAGTACCAGTTTTGCCTGAGGTGTAAGTTGTGTGTGTGTGTGTGTGTGTGTGTGTGTGTTTAACAATTCTGCAGGAGAAATATAGCAGACACATAATACATAATAAATACCATGATAGACAAACTAATAATTAAATCTTTTAATAATATAAGACNTTGAGTGGTTACCGTGGGATTTCTAAACCACTCTAAGTACCAGCTTTGCCTGAGGTGTAAGTTGTGTGTGTGTGTGTGTGTGTGTGTTTAACAATTCTGCAGGAGAAATATAGCAGACATATAATACATAATAAATACCATGATAGACAAACTAATAATTAAATCTTTTAATAATATAAGACAACAATATCTAATGATATAAGTTCCCAGGTAGCAAGGTCTGGTTTTCAGCACTAATGAACAATTATGACATGATTTTAAAGTGTTTAGAAAAAGTCTCATAAACATGACATTAAAATGTGATGCCAGAGAAGACAAATAATTTACTTCCTGAATTAATTCCAACTCCAGAGAACTGATGGTTACCAGAGGCGGGGGGATGGGTAAAACAGGTGATGGGGATGAAGGAATGCACTCGGTGTGATGAGCATGGGGGTGTACAGAAGTGTTGCACCACTATATTGTACACTAATATTACACTGTATGTTAAGTAACTAAAATTTAAACAAAAATTTTAAAAAGACACAACAGAGGGAAAATAAAAACAAACTTAAAAAACAATGTTAAATACTCCAAAACTATTTTAGTACAGGAGATGCAAAGAACATTTTTCAAGACTTTAGCATTCATTATTTGACTTAATTCTCACACCATCCTGTGATGCAGGTACAGGCATACTTCATTTATTGTGTTTCATTTTATTGCACATTGCAGAAACTACTTTTATTGTAAACTGAAGGTGTGTGGCAATACTATGTTAAGCAAGTCTATCAGTGCCACGTTTCCAACAGCATTCACTCACTTGGCTCTGTGTCAAGTGATATTTTTTGATATTACAGTATTTCAAATATTTTCATTTCTATATTTGTTATGGTCATCTGTGATGAGTGATTATAACTCACTAAAAGCTTAGGATGGTTAGCAATTATTTATAGCAATAAAGTTTTTTTAAATTAAGGTTACATACATTGTTTATGTTTTAGAGATAATGCTATGGCACACTTAACCAACTACGGTATAAACATAACTTGTTTAGGACAGGAAAACCAAAAAGATCCATTTGGAGGGAGGTTTAAGTTATCTAAGTTCTCCTAATTAATAAGAGGTAGAACTGGGTTTCATAACCTGGTATTTTTTGTTAAGGATTCATTTATTTTAGAGAGAGAATGAGCTGGGTGGGGTGAGGGAGGACACTGGCAGAGGGAGAGAGAATCCCAAGCAGACTCTCCATTGAGCATAGTGTCTGGCAGGACTTGATCCCACCACCCTGAGATCATGACCTGAGAGCCAAAATCAAGATCAGAGGCTCAACCAGCTGAGCCACCCAAGTGATCCTGGTCTATATTTTTAAAAAGAAACTTCACTTTCTGTATTGCAGCCTTTATACTGTAGCAAACTGAGAATTCTCTCCTGTGGTTTACACTTTGGATGTGGGGGTGGAGCTCTCTGCCTCAGAAAAGATGGGAAGACTGACTACAGGATCAATCTCTTTTTAAATTTAAATCAATAGAGAAAATCTTGCTGGGACTCTACCACTGTTCAACTGTTGGGTTGTATTCTAGGCCTCTTCAGAAGTACTCCAGCAGAGAGTATTAATTTTTTTTTTTAAGATTTTATGTATTTATTTGACAGAGACACAGCAAGAGAGGGAACACAAGCAGGGAGTGGGAGAGGGAGAAGCAGGCTTTCCACCAAGCAGGGAACCCTATGCAGGGCTCGATCCCAGGACCCCCAGGATCATAACCTGAGCCAAAGGCAACACGTAACAACTGAGCAACCCAGGCGCCCTGAGAGTATTAATTTCTGAATGGAATCTCTTTTTCAACACTAGAGACAAGATTGTTAGAACATTAAAGGGCTATATTTTAAATGTTATTTAACACAAACACTGCTCTTACTTAATTGTGGCTTTTGGACATCTTTAAATGAATGTTTTAGGCAATTCAACTATTCATTAAGTCATAATATGTGTTTCATTCTGCATTTGGACCATCCAATTACTCTTACTCTTTCTTACCTCACAAAGACATACTTAATGAGCATTACCCTACACAAACTGAAGTGTACTTTACTATCATTCATCACCCATCTCAACAGCTGTACCTGTTATGCCAAGCTTCTGATCAACCCAACACTAGAAATAATTACCGTAATAAACAAAACTCTAGGATGAGAAAATTTTGACAAATAAACAGATTTCACAACATATTCTGTACATTGAAATAATTATCACAAAAAAAGAACCTTAATCTCTCTTATTTCTTTAAATACCTTACCATATAAAATCAGTTACCCAGAGACTGTATTTCTTTGTACCTAACTACCACAACTCTATATAAAGCTTATTTGTGGATTATGTTCAGAGAATATTCAGACCAGAAAATGAAGTCATTTGCTAAGAAAAGGAAATAAATTCTATATTTGATATAGTACTGAACTGATTTTTTAAAAACCTAAATCCCTATCATAGTATCCTGACCAAGGACTTTTCCAGCTTAGAAATCCAATCTTAAACATATGATTCAAGGGGCTTCTAACTTCCTCTATGGTCTTGATCTCTGACTCCTGGGATGGAGCCAGCCTCCAGTGCCTCACACTCATCAGGGAGTCTGCTTGTCCCTTCCCCTCTCCCTTTACCCCTCCCCCTGTTCATGGGCAGGCCCTCTCTCACTCTCTCTAAAATAAATAAATACAATCTTTAAAAAAACATTTAATTCATGATAAAGGACAGCTGGAATACTGAGAAAAGATTCCCACACACTTTCTCAAAATAAACCTCCTCAGAGCCAGCTCTCTAAAGATGCAACAAGAGAGAGTATTTGGCTCTTTTTTAGTTAAGCTTGTACCTGTAAAATAAAGTTTTGCTGAACTGTACAATAAAGTTAAAGGTACCAGTCATAACAAATCTTGCCTGTTTAGCAACTAAAGCACCATGCAAACAGTCACAAAGTGACACTTCTGGAAAATTTCATTTAAGGTTATTTTCATCCATCAATGATTTAAGGACTTACTTATGGTTCAGACACTATACTAGTTAGTTATATGGAAGAATGAAAAGCTTGCCATTTAAATTTGAAAACAATGTACTGCAGCGGTAAATACAGGACAAGTTGATTGTACTGACACCAAAGCATGTGCAACCGATGTGTTCTTACTCTGCTTCTATCAGAAGGACCAATCATACAACACCTGTCAGGATAGAATTCGGTTCTATCATCAAAATAAATCAGTATACATTAGCAATACTGTAAAAACCGTTTGAATACAGACTGTGATACAGAAGTATATCGCCAGTAAGAAGTTATTAACAGGGTGCCTGGGTGGCTCAGTGGGTTAAAGCCTCTGCCTTTGGCTCAGGTCATGATCTCAGCGTCCTGGGATCGAGGCCCGCATCGCGCTCCCTGCTTGGTGGGGAGCCTGCTTCCTCCTCTCTCTCTGCCTTCCTCTCTGCCTACTTGTGATCTCTCTCTATCTGTCAAATAAATAATAATAATAATAAAAGAAGAAGTTATTAACAGTTTCCTGTAGATGCTAGATAGAAGTGATTTCTCAAAGTTACCTTCCCTAAATTAAGAAATGGGCTAATTCATTAAGTCTGTATGTCATCTAAAAGTACTCCTTTCACTGAAAGCTACTCCCAACAAAGAACATCTAAGAAGTGTCATTTACGGAGTGGGTATTTCCTGTTCCACAGCCTTCTTCTCAATACTGGAATTACCTTGGGCCCCATCCCAAGCAATTAAATGCAAATATCTGAAGAATGGGACCCAGGCATGGGAAGGGTCTAATGACAGCTTTACTTTTCTCATTTCTGAACAATGACATTATATGGAACAAGAAAACACTGCCTAAATTTATTCTATTTCTGTATTCTTTATATTTAGTTCAACACTTAAATGCTATGGTTTTTCACCTTTCAACTAGACAATGATGGACTCAAATGACCGAATGGCTTTCACAATATACCTAGATCTGACAGGCTACTTGCTTTCCCACAATATTAACTATGTATTCTTCCTTGCTTAGCTTTACCCTACACAACGTTAACAACCCAGTAACAGCTCCTCCAGGCTACTGAACTAATAGCACTGGTCTGCCTATAAAGGAGAGTTCAGTGCCGGGTTCACTGAATTACCAAGTAGCAAAGGCATTCTATAATCTGTGCACTGCTGGCTCTGTGTTTCCAATGTCTATATCCACTATTCATCACACCTCCTATACTTTCTACATCTCTACTACTTTTCTTCCTCTATCACTCACATCTTTATTTAGTTTCTGATTTCTTTTCCTATTTTTCATCTAAAACTTTCCTAGCCAGACTCCTCATTCCATTCATTCATCACACTGGATTGAATCTTCACTCTAGGTCCTGCTGAATCTCTGTTAAGACTATCTCATCCTCCACTAATTTCTTGAATTCCAGATTTAGATGTGTGGCTCTACATTTAAGAACCAAAAACCTAAATATTGTGTGGCTGAATTTTTACAAAGCCCCAAGTTTGCAAATTTAGGTTGCTTCGGGTTACTGTTTTTACTATTTCATAAAAATAATGTTAAGTGGTGGCTGTATTCCTAAAAGTATTTACGAAAGCGGAGTTTGTTTAAACTACCTGAAATAAAGTACTTTGGTGAATTCTGAGAAAGAAAAGAAGAGTGCCAAGGGTTAGGATCTAGGGATATGGACTTGATCCCTTACCAATGCTACCTAAGGTCCTGAAGCAAATCATTTCATATTTCCCACTCAACCCTCCCAATATATAAAATGGGAATGATCATATCTATCTTACAGTGTTTTGTAATAATAAATACGGTGAACTGAGAATGCTCTGAAAATTCTAGCCTATAATCTATCACCAAGATACTATGCTCAAATACTGTAATATGATGAGTACACAATAAACACTAGTTCAAACTGTTATATAATTCAAGTTATATTAGGAAGGACAGCTTTTTTTTAAGATTTTATTTATTTATTAGAGAGAGACAGAGTGAGAGAGGGAACACAAGTAGGAGGGAGAAGCAGGCTTCCCGCTGAGCAGGAAGCCCAATGCAGGGCTCAATCCCAGGACCCTGGGATCACGAACTGAGCCAAAGGCAGATGCTTAACAACTGAGCCACCCAGGCACCCCAGGAAGGACAGCTTTTAGTTAAAATTATTTCTCAATGTTTCCACAGTCAGGTCTTCCTACCACTGTCCTTATTTGTTCAAAAGTTGAAATTTTTGAGAATTTGATATTCTGATTCCTACCATATTAGATCTACTTACAGAGCTGAAGACCCTCTAAGGATGGCCATTCTTCAAGAAGCCTGTATTTCCCTTTTTTTTTTTAAAAGATTTTATTTATTTATTAGTGTGAGAGAGTCTCGAGCATGACCCAGAGGGATGGGCAAAAGAGAGAGAAGCAAATTCCCTGATGAGCAAGGAGTCTGAGCAGGACTTGATCCCTGAGGTGAAGGCAGGCACTTAACTAAGTCACCCAGGTGCCCCAAGAAAACTATATTTCTTAAGGCTTCTGGAGAAGTCACACTAAGCAGAACACAAAGGTTCAGTGAAGGGTGCCTTCTGTATGCAACCACCTTTTAATTGTTTCAATCTTTTCTATAAATTGTACAAAGTTCTATAATCTCATTTTCTAGTATGCATTCAACAGGGGTTATTTGTTTTCCTTTTTTGATTTTATATCTTCCTAAAACTTCACTGTTACGGAAGCTAAAAGATACTCTCAAAACCAAAGAGATAGTAGAACAATGTCTTCTAGGTCTCTGATATTTATTCTCTTCCCTTATTGGCCAGCTTCCAGTTTTTCTGCTCCTTCCCTTCCTTCTTAAAAGTTGCCAAATGGTTACATAAATAAGCCAGCTGGCTTCTGAGTCATCACTTCCATATCCAACTTCTCTAACTCTCAATGTGAACCTTAATATGCTCTATGAACCCTTAACAGCCCTTGAAATTTTTCAGTGTCTTTTTGAGCATAGCAGCTGGACTTTCAGGGATTTTTCTCACCCCGATAGGGTTGTTATTGACACCTGATGCTCACATTCTATTAAGTGTATCTATCATCCCTTCTAAACATGACTTTCCTCTTGGTAACCCAAGACATTTTTCTCTAAACCTGCTATTGCCTTCCAAAAGGACAAAATCTCTACATATGTAAAAAATTTTAAAGTTAGTAAGAAATCCAATAGTCTACATTACAGTTAGTTTAACAAAATAAATGGGTTTGCCAATGGCTCTTCATTATGACAACAATGAGACAGACAACAAAAGAAAGAACAGATAAATGAGACTTAATGAAAATTTAAAAATTTTTTTTGCAAAGGACACTACCAACAGTGTGAAAAGGCAACTGATGAGATCATGTATCTGATAAGGAATTGAGATCTAAAATATATAAGAACTCCTACAACTCAACAACAAACCTAAATAACAAATGCGCAAAGGACCTGAACAGCTATTTCTCCAAAAAATATACACAAATGGCCAATAAGCACACAAAAAGATGTTCAACATCACTAATCATTAGTGACATGTATATTCTCTCTCTCTGTCTTACCCACACGAATTTTCTGACCCCATAATTAAGTTTGCTATTACCGAAAGAGCATATTCTGAATGACAGTAGACACAAGTTGGCCAATTCAAAGCTGAAAATATGAAAAGGGAAATTAGACACTATACAAAAATTCCTGATTCTTAGTATTAAGACAAATAAAGCACTGTGGCAATTTACAGCTGTGTTTATAATCAACATCATCATAAGAAGTACACCAAGCACAGGTATGAATTAAAGAAAACCTATAATCCCAAAGTACAATGTAACAATCTTCCATTCAGATCACCTGTTCGATTATTTTCCATTTTTTATCTCCTGTATGCCTTAAAGACTAAACATTTTCCTCTGAATACCACTTTATTCACATGCATAGGATTCACAAAATCTTATATGAAGTGATGGTTCTCATTCATTTCAAAAGATAAACATTTTGTTTTGATTTTACCTTTAATTCAAGAGATTTATAAACTCCCAAATAAATTTTGTTATTTACTCCTACATTATGTTTAAGATTATGAAAAATATAAAATTATGTTTAAACAAAATAAGTAATTCTGATAACCTTTGTAAAAAATAGTAATTATGTTCTGTATAGTTTTAGCTTAAACATAATTTAGATGTTATTCTTTTGTTGTTAAACTCGAATTCTGTTATATATTCAAAAAAGGATGTAAAAAATAAAAAATAAGGGGAAAAAAGGATGTAAATATGATTGGAATTCAACATTTTTCTCTCAGCCAGACATGATCAAATTTTTAAATGCCCTTGGAGTATTTGAAAAACTAAAAAGCACGATCTCAGTTGAACAAAAAAAAAGATATTTAACAAATTTAGTAGTGATTATTTCAATGAAATTATCAGTAGCTTTTTAAATCTTTTATCTTAGTTGAAACAGTAAGAAGTTATCTACATATTGTTAGTTTGACACTTAGGATGTTCAAATCATGGATATCCTCAATCATTTTTATCATGATTAAATATGTACAAAATTTCTCATATATATTATTCCTGTGCTATGTATGTACTATTTATATACTTATATCTGTATCTCTTTATGTAAAAGAAGTTCAACATTTGTATCATTTACCTAGATTAGAAGTTGACGAACTATGGCCCTTGGCGTGTGTTTTTCTAAGGCCAGCTACACAAAATTTTTGATATTTAAAGGAAGAGAAGAAGAAGGGAGAGAGGGAGGGAAGGGGATGTTGAGGAGATTGAGAGAGGAGAAGGGGGAGAGAGAGAAAAGAATGTGTGGGGGGGAACGGGGGAGGAGTGGAAGGAGAATAATATGTAAAAGACTATCAGGCCCACAAAACCCAAATTTTTGCCAGCTGGCCTTAACAGCTTAAGTGTGTTGATCTATATGAGGAGTTGGCAATTTTTTTTCTATAAACGTTCAGATAGCAAATATTTTAGACTTTGCAGGCCACATAATCTCTAGCAACTTTTCAACTCTGCAGTTGTAGTACAAAAACAAAATCCAGAAATAATTAGTATGGCTGTGTTTCAGTAAAAAAAAAAATTTTTAAGATTTTATTTATTTATTTGACACAGAGAGAAAGACAGCATAAACGGGGGAGCAGCAGAGGTAGAGGGAGAAGCAGGCTCTCTGCTAAGCAGGGAGCCCGATGCAGAGCTTGATTCCAGTACGCTGGGATGATGACCTGAGCCAAAGGCAGCTACTTAACTGGCTGAACCACCTAAGAGCCCCCCCCCAGTAAAATGCCATGTACCAAAAACAGGAGAAGGGGGTCGCCTGGATGGCTCCACTGGTTAAGCATCTGCTCAGGTCATGACCCAGGCAGGGTCCAGGGATTAACTCCCACATCCGGCTAGGCTCCTTGCTCAGCGGGGAGCCTACTTCTCCCAATGCCTACCACTCCCTGTGCTTGTGCTCTCTCTTCTAAAAGTAAATAAATAAAATCTTAAAAAAACAAAAACAAAAACAAAACCAGGAGGGGGCCATAGTTTGCCAAGTCCTGATCTACATGATTATACTTACCAATCTGTCCACTTCTTTGAGATGTCACTGTCCCACACTAATTATGGATTCGACGATTTCAACTTATTTTACATTTGCTTTATATATATTCTAAACAAATTAAGAAAATAAGAGTTTATGATGTTACATCTTCTAGGAATGAAATCTTTCACTATAGGAATTCTCTCTCTTAGAGATTTTTTTGCCTTGAATTCTATGTTAACTTGTAAAGGTTGCTTAAGCCAGCCTTCTTTTCACTAGCATTTTCCTATTAATGGTTCCATACTTTTGTTTTCAATCTTTCTGTATCATGATTAAATGCATATACCCAAATTTTGGGTTTTGACCAATTTGAGTCACTATTTAATAGAGGAATTTAATTTCATTATTATAATGACTAACATGTTTCACAGTCCTATTTTATCATATTTACTTTGTATTACCCTCTTTCCTGTCTTCTGTTAAATTAACTGGGGTGTACTGGTACCACCTTATTTTTATTATTGTAATTTATTTTTTTATTAACATATAATGTATTATTTGTTTCAGGGGTACAGGTCTGTGAATCATCAGTCTTACACAATTCACCACACTCACCATAGCACATACCCTCCCCAGTGTCCATCACCCAGGAACCCCATCCCTCCCACCCTCCTCCCCTCCAGCAACCCTCAGTTTGTTTCCTGATATTAAGAGTCTCTTATGGGGGCGCCTGGGTGGCTCAGTGGGTTAAAGCCTCTGCTTTCGGCTCAGGTCATGATCTCAGCGTCCTGGGAACAAGGCCCGCATCGGGCTCTCTGCTCAGCAGGGAGCCTGCTTCCTCCTCTCCCTGTCTCTCTGCCTGCCTCTCTGCCTACTTGTAATCTCTCTCTCTGTGTCAAATAAATAAATAAAATCTTTAAAAAAAAAAGTCTCTTATGATTTGTCTCCCTCCATGGTCCCAACTTGTTTCATTTTTTCCTCACTTCCCCCCACGACCCCCTGGCCTGCCTCTCAAATTCCTTATAACACAGAGATTATATGATAATTGTCTTTCTCTGATTAACTAGCAAAATATCCTCTAGTTCCATCCACATTGTTGCAAATGGCAAGATTTCGGGGGTTTTGATAGCTGCATAGTATTCCATTATGTGTATATACACCACATCTTCTTTATCCACTCATCTGTTGATGGACATCTAAGCTCTTTCCATAGTTTGGCTATTGTGGACATTGCTGCTATAAACATTCGGGTGCACATGCCCCTTCGGATAACTACATTTGTAACTTTAGGGTAAATACCCAGTAGTGCAATTGCTGGGTCATAGAGGAGCTCTATTTTCAACTTTTTGAGGAACCTCCATACTGTTTTCCAGAGTGGCTGCACCGGATTGCATTCCCACCAACAATGTAGGAGGGTTCCCCTTTCTCCGCATCCTTGCCAACACCTGCGGTTTCCTGACTGGCTAATTTTAGCCATTCTGACTGGTGTGAGGTGGTATCTCACTATGGTTTTGATTTGTATTTCCCTGATGCTGAGTGATGTTGAGCACTTTTTCATGTGTCTGTTGGCCATCTGGATGTTTTCTTTGGAGAAATGTCTGTTCATGTCTTCTGCCATTTCTTGATTGGATTATTTGTTCTTTGGGTACTGAGTTTGATAAGTTCTTTATAGATTTTGGATACTTGCCCTTTATCTGATAGGTCATTTGCAAATGTCTTCTCCCATTCTAACCATTGTCTTTTGGTTTTGTTGACTGTTTCCTTTGCTGTGCAAAAGCTTTTGATCTTGATGAAGTCCCAATAGTTCATTTTTGCCTTTGCGTCCCTTGCTTTGGCAATGTTTCTAGGAAGAAGTTGCTGTAGCTGAGGTCAAAGAGGTTGCTGCCTGTGTTCTCCTCAAAGATTCTGATAGATTCCTGTCTCACATTGAGGTATTTCATTCATTTTGAGTCTATTTTTGTGTGTGGTGTAAGGAAATGGTCCGGCTTCATTCCTCTGCATGTGGCTATCCAATTTTCCCAATACCATTTGTTGAAGAGACTGTCTTTTTTCCATTGGACATTCTTTCCTGCTTTGTCAAAGATTAATTGACCATAGAGTTGAGGGTCTATTTCTGGGCTCTCTATTCTATTCCATGATCTATGTGTCTGTTTTTGTGCCAGTACCATACTGACTTGATGATTACAGCTTTGTAACAGAGCTTGAAGTCTGGAATTGTGATGCCACCAGCTTTGGTTTTCTTTTTCAACATTCCTCTGGCTATTCAGGGTCTTTTTCTGGTTCCATACAAATTTCGTTACTAGTAAGGAAATTACTTATCTTTCTAACACTGTATGTGCCGGTTACTTACGTATTGTCTTTCAGCTCTAACTCCTCTAAGTAGGACGGTGTTTTCACCCTGTCAGCATGGTTCTAGACACCAGCTTCATTCAGATCCCAGCCTCTCAAAGCCATTAGAGATGCCAACAACAGACAGGCATACACAAAGTATCAGCCTCACCTAATTCTCTTCCCTATAGAATTTCTCTTGTCTAAGAACCAACCTTTACTAATTCCCTTCTCAAAAGTGTTAGCAACAGTCCCCAAGGAACCTTCCTCCAAGTTCCTAGGCCTGGCAACAACACCCCTTCTTTCATTCCTCCAGCATTAAGGATGTTAGCTGCTTCCTGTGATTATTAATCTCTGGATTACCTCAGCATCTCCTTAATAATTGATCAGCTGGTATAAAAAATTTATGTATTAAATCCCCTCTATCTGTAATACTTAGTACAGTTGTTTTCTTTCCCCTGACAAAATATTAAGAGCTGCACTGCTAAACTATGTAGGTTGTCATGTTGTCAACTGCACTGAATAGGCAGATTTAAATTATGGAAATGAACTGTAAGAGAAGATGTACAATTTTAATGGTGATCAAGAATAAGAACTGAAATAAACAGAGTTTTGAATAATACAATGTAGTATGTGAAAATGGAGTATCACTGGAAGGGAACTGAGGAGATTTATTTTGCCTGTGAAGTATAACAAAATATTGGCAACATAATTTTCCTTCTACATATCATCTAATTATGTATCTATGAAAGAAAATACTAGGGAGACAGAAACAGATAATATAAGAAGGAGAAAACTGAATTAGCTTAAGAGTTTATGATTCTTCACAGAAAAAAAATGAGGATTCATCAATTGATAAAAAGTTTAAAATCAAGGGTGTCTGGCTGGCTCAGGTGGAAGAGTATGGGACTCTTAATCTCAGGTTCATGAGTTCAAGCCCCATGTTGGGTGTAAGAGATTACTTAAATAAATAAACTTTAAAGGTCACCTAAAACCTTTTTTTAAAAAAGTTTAAAATCTGAAACTAATGATGTACTATATGTTGGCTATTTGAATTTAAATTAAAAAAATAAAAATAAAAAAGGTTTAAAACCAGATTTAGTTCTTCCCTATGTCTATCAGTGTGAATGAACATGTGAGAAAAAGGAATAGTAAATACATTTATGCACTGAGAAAAAAATTTGTTTGGTAAGTGAATTATAACATTTTATCTTCACAAGAGTCATTTTATATATCAATGCATAATATTCATTGTTGATAGTTACTTGATTCTGCTTACTTTAGTTTTTAAAAATATTTAAGTAATCTCTACACCCAACATGGGGCTCAAACTCACAATCCCGAGATTAAGAGTTGCATGCTGCTCTGACAAAGTCAGCCAGGCACACTGATTCTTCTTGCTTTAAATATAAGTTAATGTCTCCCTCACTATTCACTGACAGAATTTAAAATTACTGCAAAGTTATATAATGTGTGTTGTCTGCTTTTCGTTGACTGTTGAGTCATTGAAATTCACAATTCTTAGTTCTATAAAGATGCTAGCTTTTTTTTAAGATGCTAGTTTAAACACCATACCTTGTACTTATTAGCAAGACACTTCGAATCATCATCTGATCCTTGATGAAACAAATACAGTTGACCCTTGCACAACTCAAGAATTAGAGCAATGACCCTCCCTCGCGCTGAAAATCTACATATAACTTCTTACTCCCTGAAAACCTAACTACTGGGGCGCCTGGGTGGCTCAGTCATTAAGTGTCTTCCTTCGGCTCAGGTCATGATCCCAGGGTCCTGGGATCGAGCCCCACATCGGGCTCCCTGCTCAGTGGGGAGCCTGCTTCTCCCTCAACCTCTCCCCCTGGCTCCTATTCCCTCTCTAGATCTCTCTCTCTGTGTTAAATAAATAAATAAAATCTTAAAAAAAAAAAGACCTCCCTTCCCCGCACCCCCAAACTCCCCCGTGTCTCCCTCTCTCACCTTAATAATAAAAAAAAGAAAGAAAGAAAACCTAACTACTAACAGCCTACTGCTGACCAGAAGACTCACAACCAATGACATAAACAGTGGATTAACATGTATTTTGTATGTTATATGTATTATAACTATTCTTATAATAAAGTAAGCTAGAGGAAAGAAAAAAAAGAAAATCATAAGGAAAATACCTTTACAGCACTGTACTGCATTTATCAAAAAAACTTTGTATATAAGTAGACCTATACAGTTCCAACCTGTGTCATTCAAGGGTCAAATGTAGTCCTGTAATAGTTTCTCTCTCCCTTCTTCCATTCCATACAAATTGATTCCCCTCCCCACCCCCTTAATCTAGGGTATAAACACATAGACCCAACTGTATAATTAAACTCAGGACAATATTCTACCTATCTCTGGTACTTAGCCCACCTGCAGACCATTCTCCCATAGTCTTACCTACCCACTACCCCCACAGCTCTGAATCACATAAATGGTACCATGGATGGAGTTGTGTGTCCCCCTCACCTACCCCCGAAAACTCATATACTGAAGCCCTATCCCTAATGTAATGACATTTGGAGATAGGGTCTTTAAGAGACAGGGAGGTTTAGATTAGGTCATGGGGATGGGGCCCTCATGGTGGGAGTAGTGCTTTTACAAGAGACACCAGAGAGCCTGTATGTCTCTCTGTCTCTCTCTCTCTGCCATGTGAGAACATAACAAGAAGGTGGCCTTCTGCAATTCAAAAAGGACCTCACAAGGAACCAATGCAGCCAGCACCTTGATCTTGGACTTCCAGCATCCAGAAGTATGAGAAATGAATGTCAGTATACCAGTGGTATTTTGTTATAGCAGCCCAGGCAGACTAAGACAAATGGAATATGAATTTCTGCGGGAAATATCACAAGCACTTTGAATTAAATTGTCAGGCTGCTCCACCTCCTGATTCTCTTTAAAATTCACTGTTCCATTTCCCATCCCAAAATTTACTGGCACATGCTAATTTCTGTAGCCAAACTGAAGTTGCAATTTTCAGAACCACAAATCTAAAAAACCTGAATGTCACAGCCAGTGAAAAACAGACTGATGGCACTCAAGTGAATGTCTCTTCTAAAACTAGGGGAAATAAGTGAAATTCCAGGGCGCCTGGGTGGCTCAGTGGGTTAAAGCCGCTGCCTTCGGCTCAGGTCATGATCCCAGGGTCCTGGGATCGAGGCCCGCATCGGGCTCTCTGCGCAGCAGGAAGCCTGCTTCCTCCTCTCTCCTCTCTCTCTGCCTGCCTCTCTGCCTACTTGTAATCTCTCTCTGTGTGTCAAATGAATAAATAAAAATCTTTAAAAAAAAAAAAAGTGAAATTCCAAAGTGGTAACCTTGCAAGGAAAATGCTGAGAGAATGCACTACCTATTAAAACAGATGAGTGGTAGCCACAGAAATCAAGAAAATGCAGAATCAGACTTATAAATATAAAGAACAAACTGATGGCTGCCAAAGGGAAGGGGGCTGGAGAAATGGGAAAATGAGTGAAGAGGAGTAAGAGATAACAGGCTTCCAGTTAAGGAATGAATAAGTCACAGGAATAAAATTTAAACCATAGAGATTACAGTCAGAAGTTTGGAATATCATTGTATGGTAACAAATGGTAGCTACACTTGTGGTGAGTACAGTATAAGATATAGAGTTGCTGAATCACTATACTGTACCTCTAAAACTAATGTAACATTGTGTGCGGACTATCCTCAAATAGGGGAGAACGAGGAGGAAGCAATGCTCCCCTCATGATGTGTCCAGAGGAAGCAACTCTTAAAGATGGCAAAGATAGAATCCTAAACCTTTTTCTCCATGACATAGCTTGGATAAAAATGAACATCATCAACAAAACCTGAGCCCATATCAAAGACAACAGAAGAAATGTTTTTGAAATAACAGTTTTTACAGACTGATTCTCACAAAATTCTTTGACTTTCTAAAACAAGATTGAATTAATGTAGGATTTTAAAACTTTCACTCTTTATGCTTTAATATTTCAATATATAAGTTCTTGTCTAATGGATTTGCCAAACAGAATCTAGAACTCGGAGTTTAGGGTGACAAAAATCTGAATAATATTTACAACTTAACTATTATCCTTACAGCAAAATGAAGAAAAATGAAGGATGAAAAAGTGAAGAAAATTTATAAAAAAGGAAGAAATTCTGAATGAAAATCACTGGGATTTTTTTTCTAGACCCATGCAATTTAAAGTATGATCAAGCATATAAAAACTACTTTAGGCATGTTTTATGGTAAGTTACAAGACTGCATAAAAAATGAAATTCACCTGATAGAAAAACATTCAGAAGTCCTACCTTATAAATATGGTTACAACTATTTTAATAATAAAAACAAAAAAGACAAAACAGCTGAAATTCTCCAAATGACAACATTAAAATAATCTCAACAATTAGAGGAAAAAGCTTATCATAATTATTTAGCATATACCAGATGAAACCACAGACATAATTGATCTCGATATTTTATAGGTCCTTGTAACTTCTTTTTTTTTTTTAAAGATTTTTTATTTATTTGACACAGAGATAGAGATCACAAATAGGCAGAGAGGCAGGCAGAGAGAGAGGGGGGGAAGCAGGCTTTTCCGCTGAGCGAAACGCCTGATGTGGGCCTCGATCCCAGGACCCTGAGATCATGACCTGAGCCGAAGGCAGAGGCTTTAACCCTCTGAGCCACCCAGGCGCCCTGTCCTTGTAACTTCTATACTAATGATATTTGCAAAGGTATGTTAATTGGTAAAGTGGTTTAAGGACAATACATGTTGCCGTTTTCGACAAGGTATAAATTTTTAAGTACATATATTAACAATTAGGGGGGAAAAAAAGAAACAGATGATTTGGCACCATGACGGCCAACTCAATATAGTCAATACTATAAGTTTCTGAACCCACATCAAGTCCGTATGCGGTGGAAATGCAGTTTCCAAACATCACACATCTCAAAACAATAATGAAATACGAAAAAAAATTCCAAAGCTTCCTCCTCTATTTTGTCCTGCTTATTATAAGCAAGACCATCAGAGTTGTCAAATCAGTATTTCCTTCATGAAAGAAAAAAAAAACACATAAAAGTATAAAAGCTTGCATGAAGTAAATAAAATCACTATCTTAATCATAAAGAAAAAGCAATTTGCAAAGCCAAAAATAATCAGTCAATCAAGAACTGCAAAGAAGGGGCACCTGGTGGCTCAGTGGGTTAAAGCCTCTGCCTTCGGCTCAGGTCATGATCTCGGGGTCCTGGGATCGAGCCCCACATCAGGCTCCCTGCTGAGCAGGGAGCCTGCTTCCTACTCTCTCTCTGCTTGCCTTTCTGCCTACTTGTGATCGCACCCTCTGTGTCAAGTAAATAAAATCTTTAAAAAAAAAAAAAAGAACTGCAAAGAAACATGAGAATTTTTCTGTAGTAAAGTAAGACTTCTGAAAGGAAACTGAAGTCTGTAAGTTGGATAAAATGAAGAGACTATAGGGACCATGATTCATTTGAAATGTACTAATAATGAAAATTACAGGGTTTAAAAAAATATCATGGTACACTTATCATGATGAGCACTGTGCAATGTATATAATTGTTGAAGAACTCTATTGTACACCTAAAACTAATAAAGTGCTTTGTTAATTACACTGGAACTAAAATTTAAAAACTTAATAAAATCAAAAAAAGAGAAGAAATATCATGACCAAGAACTATTCCTCAGTGAAGAAGTCCTTTGCTTAGTATTTCCAGAAACAATGAAGAATTGAACCAGTGGAACATAGACCATTCACCATTCTCAGTCCACTATAAAACATGACTGAGCTGATCTCTCAGAAGAAAGGGAAACCAAAAGAAATTTCCAGAAAGCATACAGAAATTTCCAGAAGCATACAGAAAACATCTATCGCTCTACTTCTTTGGCAATGTTCTGACCAGACTTCCTCACTACCTGCTGTGAACATAGCTTAGGAGTCACATAGTCACACAGTCACACAGTGACATCAAGAGGGGGGGGAATAAAGGCCTCAGTGTTGAACCTGGTAATCCGTGCCAGTCTGATCTCCTATTTGGTAATTTAGCTGAATTCTGTAAAAATTAACTGAGTTAAAGCAAATGTGTAACTACAATTAAGCAATAAGTAAGAAACACTTTTGTTTTGCTTAACTTAAAATAATCCAAATAACAAACTTCTGGTATTTTTTAAAAAGATAAAAAGTAAAACAATGTTTGCCTAATTTTAAATTAAAAAATAGAGTGCTCAGAAGATTTTCATAATAAGAACTGCTAACTCTGAACTAGTTTCTAAAACCCATGAAGAGGGGCACCTGGGTGGCTCAGTCAGTTAAGCCTCTGCCTTCAACTCAGGTCATGATCCCAGGGTTCTGGCATGGAGCCCTGCATTGGGCTCCCTGCTCAGCGGGGAGCCTGCTTCTCCTTCTCCCTCTGCTGTTCCCCCTACTTGTGCTCTCTCTGACAAATAAATAAAATCTTTAAAAAAATAAAGTAAAAAAATGAAACCCATGAAGATCTTAAAGGGAATTCCAACCTCATTTAATACAAGCCTCTTGTTTACAAAGAGAAAAATTGCACATTAATAAAAACTTCCACTGGGTCAAAATTTTAAATAATACTGACAGGGCTGAGACTCTTAACTCAGGTCTCCTGACTCCTGGGAAAGTGTATTTTTTTTTTACTTACTTTGAAATCTGCCCCGAAAGATACTTTTAAAATCCAAATTCTTCCCCATGTCCCAAGTAAGGGCATTTTGGGTTTAGAGACTGTAAAGTGCTACCATTTCAGGGTAAATTAAAAGAAACCACACCTAAAAAGGCTCTGTGTCTCTCAAATTTACTGTAGTTCAAAAATATCCTTTTAACTATTAATCTCTTAAAGACTAATAGTCCAAAGTTTTTCACTTTGATTGAACAAAACCACCAGAAGGGGGCCCTGGGTGGCTCAGTCAGTTAAGCCTCTGATTCTTGATTTCAGCTCAGGTCATGATCTCAGGGTCATGAGACAGAGGGTGAGGAAACTGCTTAAGATTCTCTCTCTCTCCCTCTCCCTGTCCTCCCCTCCCCCACTCTAAAAAAAAACAAAAACCAAAAAACCTCCAGAGGGGAGAGGACTGGAAAGATTTAGAAGTCATGTAACAATGAAAATGCAAATAAAGCCTTAAAATCTGGCATGTGCACACACATACATAAAGTCCTATCTTGAAGAGAAAGAAGCAGATGAAGAGGTTGCCACTGATGATTTAAGAAACAGACCGGGGCAGGGGTGTGCCTGAGTAGCTCAGATGGTTAAGCGTCTGCCTTCTGCTCAGGTCATGATCTCTGGTCCTGGGATGGAGCCCTGCATCAGGCTTCTTGCTCAGCAGGGATTCTGCTTCTCCCTCTCCCCCACCTCATGCTTGCTTGCTCTCTCTCTCTCTTAAATGAATAAATAAAATCTTTAAAAAAAAAAAACAGACTGGGAACAATTTTCTACATTTTCCTTCTTTTATGTTTCAAAGATACAAAATTCACTTTTCTTCAACTTAGCTGCTTTCACTTAAATTCTAACAGATTCATTTAGTATCAAACATTATTAAGTCACAGACACAGGTAGCTACCTGGGACGAAAAGACTTGATCACAGAAGCAGGTGAGATTCATCATAAAGGGCATGTAGCTAAAAGAGTGTCTTTATTCTTATCTTCAATTGATTTATGCATAAGAATAAACCACACTAACTGCTAGAAGAAAATAACCAAGGTTGGTCTCTTCCTCTATCCTGCAAAGGATAAAGCAAAGACTTGGAAGAGATCTCAAACTCTTGGGGAGAACTTCTGAATTTTACAGTAATACCAGTCATGTAGTTAAATTAGATGAGTTAGACACACACACACACACATATAAATCCTGAGGAGAACCAAATCTGACAGGCATGAAAATAGTAAATGCCACTTACTGAGAGTATTTAGCATATCCTAATCCAAGGCAGGACTTTATATAACCTTCATAATAACCTTATTATGAAGTGGTCTAATTCGAATTCTCACCTATATAGCAGATGATGAAACCACGTTCTAGAAGTAGTAAATAATTTACACAACATCAAATAACCAGAAAGTGAAAGACTGAGCCCCACAAGCTAGGCCTGTTTGAGTCCAAGCCTGTAATCCTTTTTCCTCTATTTGAAGGCCCTGCTTTCCATTATGATCCACGAATATGTCAACTGTTAAACCTAAGGAGACTGAGTTTCCCACAAAACTCAATTTTCCAAGCATGCCACTCAGAAAAAATTTCTCACTCTACCAACAGAGGTTAAGACATTGCTCGGAAACAAATGAATCACTGTAAGTCAGCCTCTGTTTGAAAGGGAAGAGAAAAAGGGGATTGTGACGAGGTGTGATTTACTGGGTTCCTTCATCAATTAGGCAATATGGTAGCAAAAGAGGCCAGGAAGAAAAGCAAAATAGATAATACATGGTGACCATTCTCCTAGGATTCATGTACTGTTGACTTCTAAAGGCAACTAATAAAATCACAAATGTAAAGGCGTTTGTGGGCTCAGCAGCTGAGACTGCAGGGAGAGCTTTTTTTTTAAAATGCAAACTATGCATTTTTAAGCAGCAAGGGCTTTCAGAAAACTTAAGTGCTTTGAGCCAACTGACTAGGTCAAATCATAACTTGAAATAGTAAGAATTTGAAACTGAAAATTAAGTTATTCCCCTTACGTGCCACTGATCAGTGCTTGTGTTTTAAGCTCAAAATTTATCTTCTTTGTCTATATAGTCTACATAGATCTGGGCTCCTTAATATTTAAATATTTTAAGATATTTTAAATATTTTTCCATTTCACCTGACACAATGTTAAGCTTTGTCAACAGAGGGCCATATAGAAATTTCCAGAATCTGGCTTCTCCAGTGCTCAGCTGCCCTAGAGTGCACAACATCTTCAGTGTGAGACTGCTATAGCAATGAGCAACAGCCAGCTGGACCCAATGGTTAACAGCTAGCTACTCCCGGAATCATCTTAGGCAGCAGAGTACCTCCTCTAAGAAACCTACCTGTGAACAGCTTGCCCTCACCACCCCAGAGGGCAGAATTCTGGCAAGTTGCAAAGGGTGGATTTCTACTAAATTCTACTGCAGTGTCACCACAACAACTTCTCTATCACTCAGTGAGCCTCGGCATGCCCTATTCAACAAGTTCTGGATGTCAGTCCAAGATGGGGGAGAAGTCTCTTACCTAACACTAACTACCATGAAAAAAAAAATGGGAGAGACACAAGGTTTGGTAGCCTTTTTATGAATTTTAAAAACAACATACCCTACACATTCGAGTATACCACACTTTCACCTACCTACCAAGTCACCTTGGGGGTTTCCAATTTTGAGTGAAGAACAGTACAAAGGAAGACCCTGCAGCAAGTTTAGGTTGTGATGCAAGCTTCTCTACCACGTGGGGCCTATAATACAGCATATTCAAGGTTATCCAAAGTATCTATGGTAAAAAGAGATGCTATATAAGGAGCCTCTAGCCACTGCACACTGCAGCGCTCTTTGCTAAAAGAGACTGGCACTAGAAGATCCAGCTTTCCCCACCCAACACTCAATAAAGTAGATTTCCAGCAAGCTCCAGAGAAAGGATCTCTACCATATTCCAGTGATAGAATACTACATTGACTTCTATACCATTAGGTGAGCCACAGCCATGCCCTCTCCAATTATCAGCCCTGGAGAAGAAGGCTCTTACATATGTATTGTCTCAGCTCCAGGATAAACATCTGCTCCTTATAGTTGCTATTTGTATATTCTTTAGAGTTCTCTTTCTTTAGTAAGCCAATCCCTCGTTATTCCAATCCTCAGTTACACTGAATAATCTTTTTTAAAAAATAATCTATTGGGCGCCTGGGTGGCTCAGTGGGTTAAAGCCGCTGCCTTCGGCTCAGGTCATGATCCCAGGGTCCTGGGATCGAGGCCCACATCGGGCTCTCTGCTCAGCAGGGAGCCTGCTTCCTCCTCTCTCCTCTCTCTCTCTGCTGCCTCTCTGCCTACTTGTAATCTCTCTGTGTCAAATGAATAAATAAAAATTAAAAAAAAAAAACCTTTTAAAAAAAAAATAAATAAAAAATAAAAAATAATCTATTACACCCAACATGGGGCTCAAACCCACAACCCCCAGATTAAGAGCCACAAACTCTACCTATTGAGCCAGACAGGTGCACCCTGAAAAATCTTTTATATTAAATTTTCCCTATTCGCATTACTTCACAGTTTATCCTTATTGATTAGAATTGGACTAATACACAATATTAATAGCTTGGGTGGTTCTGCTCAGTGCCATGAAAACCAACACAAAACAATTAAAGAGTTCATTTTGACATTTTAGTTTTAAAACTCAAAATTAAGTTAGAATGATTTAAACCAAGTTTAAGCATAAAACTGAGTGCAAATTAATTTATGTATTTCTTAAAATATCAATCATGGTTTGGAAAGTTGTACATTCCTTCTCCAAATGTCCTACAGCCTTTCAACAAAATTAATCAGCCCTGTAACACAATCACCAGCTTTTAGCATTACTTTGAACAAGTAATACTTTATCTCTTATTACATATGTTCTAAACAACTCACTAAAATATGGAAGCAATGATTGAAAATAGTAAATTTTCATTATAAAAAGGAGCAGTTGTTATGTATAAAGACTGACAGTCTCAAACAGCATGGGTCAAATAGCTTGACTCTCTCCACATTCCAGTAAGAGACTTCAAAATTCTAGCATGCTCTTAACCACAACGAAGCCCAAACAAGTATATAATGGTGGAATGGTACAAGCTAATCAATATCTTGGGAAATGGCTTAAAATGAAGGGGACCCATAGAGACTTCTTACAACATGGTTTCAATGTCCCCTGCTCCTGTTAATTGGAAATACACTATGAAGTTCACATTCTTTAACGATCCAACATAATTTTAAGCCTAAGAAAGTCCAATAACCTATTTATAAATTCAAAAACCAAACCAACAAAGAAGCCCATTACAATTGCTCTAAGAGGTAAAAACACCCATTTCATTTTAAGTAGAAAATAACCACCACCACTCCACCGAAAAGAGAGAAGGAAGACTAGCAGATTACACACTAGAAAGCAAACAGGTGATTTGTGGGGTTTTAAATGGACTTTATAACCATACTCTAATTTCTTAAACAACAAAAAAGGAAAACTCAGTATCACTGACAGTTCCTTTTGAATGCCCCTCTAAGTATAGCTGTATAAAACTGTCAGTAGCCACAATTATGAGAGGTATGTCTAAAAAAATTAAAAATTAATTAATTTAAAACTGTTCTTCAAATAATATTGTATGTTGCTGCTCAGAAGTTTGCTTTAGAAAACCAGAAAAACTGCTTTTATATGGAAATTTCTTTAAAAACAAAGTTTTTCTTACTTGAGAGAGTCCAGGGGACGATGCATGTCCCGGGGGGGTTGCCGCAAGATTTGGATGCCCCTTATTTATTTCATGTGCTGAATAAGGGGAAGGGGTCGGGGGTCCCGGTTGTCTTGCTACTTGTGTTACCTGTGAGGAAATCAATATTTAGTAAGAGTTTTATACTAGTCACCCAATCTTAATAAATATTGCTGAACTGGTTAATTTTTCAAATTGAATTCTCTACTTCACAACTCATACTAAAATAAGTGTCAGACCGATTAAAGACTTAAAACTTCAAAATGGAGCAATAGAATGACTAGGGGAAAAAAAGGACTATTATCATCAGTTTGAGAAAAGAGTCCTGAAGCATAATCTAAAACCAAAAACATTAGGGGCACCTGCATAGCTCAGTCAGTTAAGCATCTGACTTTGGCTCAGGTCATGATCTCAGGGTCCTGGGATTGAGCCCTGTGTCAGCCTCCATGCTCAGCTTGGAGTCTGCTTGTCGCTCTACCTCTCCCCCTGTTCATACCCTGTCAAATAAATAAATAAAATCTTTATTAGAAAAATAAAACCAAAAACCTTAAAGAAAATTATGCTAAATGCAAGAAGGTAAATGTAAAACTAACATGCTGTGCAATATCACTTACATGACATTTTATAAAAGCAACAAAAAATAAGTGATTGCAAGGGAAAGAGGATGACTACATAAGGGCCATAACATTGTTTTCAGAGTGAAGTAACTGTTCTGTATCTTGACTATAGCGGGGAATACACGTCTCTAGGAGTTTGTCAAAACTCACAGAACTGCACACTAAAAAGGTGAATTTTAGGGCACCTGGGTGGCTCAGTGGGTTAAAGCCTCTGCCTTCGGCTCAGGTCATGATCTCAGGATCCTGGGATCGAGGCCCGCATCGGGCTCCCTGCTCGGCAGGGAGCCTGCTTCCCCGCCCCCCCCCCCGCCTCCTCCTTGTGATCTCTCTCCCTCTGTGAAATAAATAAAATCTTTTTTAAAAAAGTGAATTTTACATTATGTAAATATACCTCAATAAAACTGAACAAAATGAGGCAATTTATAGAGTACATCTAAATGTACATGTACAGTCACATGTGTTGTGTATTTCTATACATGTATTTTTGCCTCCATTCTAACACATGTGTATATATAAAATGTACACACATATACACATACTCATAGGTATATGTGTCATATTAAAAAGATCAGTAAGGGGTTACACAAAGATCTTTTAACAGAAAGCATTATAGGTATTTTTTTTCTCATTTTTATTTTCTAATATATTTCAATAGTCATGAACTTGTATAGAAAAATAATTGCATATGTTTTTAAGTAAATAAAAACTACATTTTCCCACTTATCACTGGCAATAAACTGCCCACCAGCCTATGATGGAAATGAAAACAATTTACCCAGGCCACTTCCTAAAGCCTAGCAATCAACCCTAGCCAGTTCATCTCTAACACAATCTAACCAAGACTAGCACTGACAGTTTGGCAAAAGCCCATGAATGGGGGGCAATTCTGTAGTCATCAAATGTGAAAGAATCCATTCTCCTTAAGGTGAGGTTCTCAAATTTTAGGGGGGCCATGAAACCTTTTACAACCTAGTAGAAACTACAGACCTCTCCAAGAATATTTTTAAATGCATAAAATACATAGGCTAATGACAAAACTAATTATATTGAAATACAGATATTAAAATACAAAGATAAATTTCTGATATAGTAATATATGTGTTCTTTATTTATGTATTTAAAAAAATAAGAACTAGTGACAGTTGTTGCTTACATTCATAATTCAAAGAAATGATAACATTCAAATAGATACTTTTCTCCATCTAAGTTCTCAGAGTCCGATTTCTCTCACAGTTGAAAACTCTCCCCAGGCAGAAAGGAAAGTGGTTTCCAAATGATACTAGCTTTTCCTGGAATTCACTCAGAAGCTCTGAAGAAAGTCTACTCCACAGTAACCTAACTTTAGAATCCCTATGTCTATCTTAAACAGCTTTAAATACCTACAGGCTCAGATACCTGACCTCACTGCCAAATTAAATGGTTTCACGGAGAGCCAACTAGAAGCAAAAAGCTTAAAGGCTAGAAAAGATATGAATAATGCTAACCAATTTTTCTTGTTTTTCAAATAGTTCTATGATTTTCTTGAAAAACCTTTCTTCCAATTTTGAATGAAAATTACATTAATATGGACACAAGGCGGGCGCCTGGGTGGCTCAATGGGTTAAAGCCTCTGCCTTCGGCCCACGTCATGATCTCAGGGTCCTGGGATCGAGGCCCTCATCGGGCTCTTTGCTCAGCGGGGAGCCTGCTTCCTCCTCTCTCTCTGCCTGCCTCTCTGCCTACTTGTGATCTCTCTCTGTGTCAAATAATTAAATAAAATCTTAAAAAAAAAATATGGACACAAGGCTTACTGTGAAATGCTATTGCATTTATAAATCTCAGAGAAATTTTCAAAGGATAAAAACTGGATTACCATTTAAACATCTACTTTAGAAAAACAATAACTAGAAATGAGTTCTTGCAAACAAGTTATCTCCTTGACAAGGTTTTATAAATGTATTTTATTTACAAGTTTTAGAATAAATTATTTTAATATATGGCTAAAGTAAAACATCAAAATGGATATATATTTTTAACATTACAAAAAGAAATTCACACAATGAAATAAAGCAAGAGCTAAGAAGTTATTAGCTATATAAAAGCCATGTTACGTCAAATCTCCAATTCATCCTGATAAAACAAAGATTAAGTTTACTGAGGATAATAAATCATTAATAATATAGGAAAATGTAAAAAATAAATTGCTATTAAGAATAAATATTGGGATGCCTGGGTAGTTCAGTCAATTGAGCTTATGCCTTCAGCTGGGTCATGGTCCCAGGATCCTGGGATCCAGTCCTACATCGGGCTCCTTGCTCGGCGGGGAGCCTGCTTCTCCCTCTGCCTCCGACCTTCCCCCTGCTTGTGTTCTCTCACTAAAAAATAAATAAAATCTTAAAAAAAAAAGAATAAATATTAAAACATTACTTCATGCACATCATTAATAACAAAAGTAAAATGTACAAAAACAAAAACAAAAAAATACAAAAAACTTGACCCTACTAGCAGGTATCTAAGAAATAGGATATAGGTAGGTACTGTTAATGAGTATACCTTGTCTCCAAAACTATAGAGCAGTGTGTCACAACTGCATTAAAACCATACCCAAAAAGTGATTCCAGTTTGGGGTCCATATCCTAAAGAAATAATCTCACCTCAAAAATTAGGAACTTCAAAGATCTATCCAGTAGCACTATACATGACAGCAAAAAAGGCAGAAATAGCAAATAATGGGAAAATAAAGGAACAAGTGGACTGAAGACATAAAAAATATATAGATGTGTACTGTTATCAATAGAAATGAATATGTAAAATAATCAGAATAAAAAAGAAAAAATATACTTTTTTAGAACTGTAAAGAATTTCTTCTATATACTGATGAAGATGGAAAAAAAAAACCATGAATGATTTCAGATAAAGGTTAGTGTTCCTCTGGTTCATTTTTCCCTGAAAACTGAGTGTACTTTTTTAAGAGTATTACATCAGCCAATAAAATACAAATGTTTGAGAGAAAGACACATGGCATTTTGCCAAAGCCAAAAGTATTATGCTATTACTATATTAAAAATTTCCTTAAAGCAAGCTCTAATGAAAATCAACCTGCACAGGGAAATATCCCTGTGGTATGCAATCTCTGCCATTCCCAAATGGCTATGCCAAACTGCAGAAATCCTTCGGTATTGTATATTCCTGTAGGGCACTCCCTCCTAAAATTGGGGGTTTCTACTAATGAAAACAAACCCAAGAAAATAAATCTGTATCAAATAACAGGAGAGGGGTAGTGGCTGGTGTGCAGTGCTGGCGGGCATCTCTCTACTACGGATAGGAGCTAAGGTCTGTGGGGAAGGGAGGATGGAAAGAGCAAGGCCAGGTGACCAGGTGGCCCATGTGGCCAGAGAGCACAAAAACTTTCTCAGGCCACAGCCTGAAATCCTCCACGACCCGTAACCTGCCAAAGGTCCCCCTCTGAGGAATCTCTGAAGGAAGTAAAAACATTCACATAGGCAGGCAGTATCTATAACAAGGAAGTAAAAAGGACACGTGACTGAATTTTGGAAGATGACAAATTACCCCCACTTCCCACCAGAAAAAAAGATGAAACCAATGATGCTCCCTTCAACGATTTGCTTCTGAGAGAAACCAAAAAAAAAAAAAAAAAGGAAAACCACAAAAATCACATCATTCTAAATTATTCCTAGGGGCACCTGGGTGGCTCAGTCAGTTAACCACCTGCCTTGGGCTCAGGTCATGATCCCAGGGTCCTGGAGGGATCCCTGCATCAGGCTCCCTGCTCAGCAAGAGGCCTGCTTCTCCCTCTCCCTCTACCTGCTGCAACCCATGCTTGCACTCTCTCTCTCACTGTCAAATAAAAATCTTTAAAAGACATTTTTCCCCCTAGAAACAAGCTGCTACATGCAATAAATCTTTGATCTACAATTGTGCTCTATTTAATGCAAAAAGACCCCTATTACAAGTGTCACACTGCATAACACACTACACGTTTGCTTTTAGTGTATTATAGAGCTTAATATATTTGCCAGGGAAAAAGGGCATACCAGCTTCAATTAGAAATTACACAAAATGTAAGTAGCTAACACAAGCCTAACCCAAGAAAATGGTACAGGAGTAATGAAGTTGTTGGGGACAAAACTTCGAATACCTCTTTCAAAATATTCCTAAATAAATGATTACTGAAACTTTTAATCTCTGACTAGATTTTCTTCCCTCTGGCTAAATTATTCCACCTCAGATCATCTCTTAAAATTCATGTACTTCAAATGCAGAGGAAAGTAGTTTTCATAAAAGGAAAAAAACATATTTCCCCATTATTTGAAACATATTACTACCATCTCAATTATGGAGGCAGGGAAGAGAGGTATAAAATAGCTGATTAGGACAACTACTTAACCAATTCCAAAGCTAAAAAAGATTATTGTCTTTCACATAATACTAATACGAAGCAAAATTAACCAACGATTTCTTGAAGTAGTACACTGGTGTACTGCATTAAAGTTTAAAAGATAGTATGCCCAATAAACTTTTATTATTTTTTTAAAAATAAGATATTTTTGCCTTGGCAATAATGGGCAGCTTCTAGAATTCTCACGCATTTTCCGGTAGGAATGTAGTAAATTTGTACAACCACTTTGGGAAAGAATGTGGTACTAGCTACTAACTAAAACAGGCAGCCCCTATGATCTAGATCCTGCATTCCTAGCTATACATCTGAGAGAAATAAGAAAATGTGTAACAAGGAACATGTACAAAAATGTTCATAGTTGTATTTCTCTTAGTAACCAAAAACTAGAAATAATACACCTGTTCATTAACAGAAGGATGGCTCAATAATGCAATATTTTCCTATACAGAAATTCAATGAAAAACTACAGCAACACACCACAACCTGAATGACTCTCATAAACCATAAACAACATGCACACAGTATGATTCCCAAATAATTCCAAAGAAGAAAAAACTTGACTAAATTAGTTTAGCAATACATACATGGATGGCAAAACTGTCAGTAAAAGCAGGGAAATTTTGTTTTAAAGGCAGATACATTACTTTGAGAAGAGAGGGAGTTATGAACAGGTAAAACCATACCCTGTTTTATTTTAGGGAGGATGTACCTGGGAGGTGATACACCATTTCTGCCTTAAAATGATTTGTTAAAGTCTTTAAGTTTTCTGCACTTGTACAAATGCACATTTTAATCCTTTCTACTCCCTAAAAAAGATTAAAGACAAAAACAAGCAAACTACCCAGTAGCTGGAGTAAAATATTAGTCACATTAATATAGGTTATAATATGTCATTACAGAGTAGAAAGTATATGGAAAAAATAAGTACTGGCACAAGAAAGGGAACCTCTAAAACTGATTTAGTGAAAACATCAGTTCACTAGTGAATTTTTTTAAAATGATTTTATTTATTTATTTGGCAAAGAAAGAGAGATCATAAGTAGGCAGAGAGGCAGGCAGAGAGGCAAGCAGAGGAAGAGAGGAAAGCAGGCTCGCCGCTGAGCAGAGAGCCGGATGTGGGGCTCGATCCCAGGACCCTGAGATCATGACCTGGGCTGAAGGCAAAGGCTAACCCACTGAGCCACCCAGGCGCCCCTCACTAGTGAATTTTTCATTCAAGATTTCTACCTTAAAAAAATTTCCTATAAAAAAATCGGTATTTGGTGATTGCTGACCAATATAAATTAAAGGATCTTTTGAAAATATAAAACCCATTACTGACTTTATTTTTTTAACTATGATAAAGTTTATTTAGTGAGGTCATCTAAAAACATTCCAAGAGCTCCAGCTACCACATGGAAATGACCAGGTTCAATTTAGGGTAGACTGGAATGATTCTAAAGCTTTCCTTACTTGGCTACTTTCAATACTATAATCCTCTAGCAGCTGGATGGGTAAGTAGTTTTCCCTCTTAGTTTCTCATATCATACTAGTGTTTTCTTCAGACCATTTGTTTCCCACTATTTACAGATACTTACTTATTACAGATATTGGGAAATACATAAAACCTGGCATACTCAACTAAAAAGGAGCACCATACAGGATACTAGAAAACTTTCCTTAATACTATGACATTTTTCACATTCTCTCTGACATCATCACTACCAAGGCCCACCTACCAACAACAAAGAAGAGAGGGGTGCCTGGGTAGCTCAGTAGTAAAGCATGATCTCGGGGTCGTGAGACTAAGCTCCCTGAAGGGCTATGCTGGGCATGGAGCCTGCTTAAGATTCTCCCTCTCCCTTTACCCATCCCCACTTCTCTCTCTCCCTCTCTAGAAAAAAAAAAAAAAGAGTAAATGGCTTTCTTCTTTGCTCTATTCTTAACTGTATTTATGAGGATGAATCATACAAAATTCCAGGAATTCAAGTGTTTCTGACATTTTAAAAGAAGGCAATTTTATATGATTAAACTAATCCTTAAATACTCAACCAAGCAGATCCTATCATGGGCAGTTCTACCATAGACTTAAAACAGGAGGTAGTAGGAGGTATTACTGTGGGATAGAAAGGATTAGAGGGAGAACAGTAAAGAAAAAAAAACAAAGGTTCAGATGCCTGTTAGATATCCCATTGTAAGTGATACATAGTCAGCTGAATATATGAATCTAAGTTCTAGAGAAGAGTCAAGGCTAAGGAGGATAAATATAGGCGTAGGTTCATTATCAAAGTTCCAGATAGTCTCTAAGCTAAGTATGAAAATTGGCAAATGAAAAGATGAAAAGTTTTGAAATTTATAAACCAGTGGGACATAAACCAAAGCAAAAAGTTATTTTGGACCAGTCTGGTCTGTGTTAACTAGTGCATACTCAGAAGTGGTCACTTTCTCTATGGGATCAATAGTTTATTTTTCAGCTTATTATTTTAAAAGAAAAAAAAACCCAAGATTATCATAGAGTAAATCAATAATGTCTAAACTAAAATTTAAAACAATTCAGAGTCTCAGGGGGTGCCTAAGTTCACTCAGTTAAGTGTCTGCCTTCGACTCAGGTCATGGTCACAGGGTCCTGGGATCAAGCCCCAGGTCAGGCTCCCCGCTCAGCAGGGAGTCTGCTTCTCCCTCATCCTCTCACCCTTCCCCCTTTTCATGTTCCTTCATGGTCTTTCTCGCTCTCTTTCTCTCAAAATAAATAAAATCTTTTAAAAAAAAGTTGAGAATCTCAGAATTACAGAGGTGATTAAGCCAATTTCAGCAGTCCTAGGATCAATAAGGACCTAGGACCACAGGGAAAAGGAGACACAACAACAGATTTTATTTTTCGGTTGGTTCAGTACTGTTTGTAATTGAGGTATAATAGAAAACAATTTTTTAAAAAATATTGGATCTGCTGATACTAAAACAGAATATAAAGGACAGAAGAGATACCATGCAGAGATCATAATACGAATCAATTTGATAAAATCCCTAATTTTAAATCACCCTTTTTTTTTAAGATTTTATCTATTTATTTGAGAGGCAGAGAATGAGAGAGAGAGCACAAGAAGGGGAAGGTCAGAGGGAAAAGCAGAATCCCTGCCGGGCAGGGAATCTGATGCTACAGGACTCGATCCTGGGACTCCAGGATCATGACCTGAACGGAAACAGTCACTTAACCAACTGAGCCACCCAGGCACCCCCTCTGTCTTATACTCAACTGTAAGCTTCAGTGCTCTGTCAGGGACTGTATTAAGCCAAAGAAATAAAATACTCCTTGTCTGAAAGGAGCTCCAAAAGAAAGGAGGTCACAGATAAATAAAGAAACAAATCATATAATAATTACTTTTGATGTACATTAAAAGTACTGCTGAAAACCAGAAGTAACCAGGTCTGAAATGTTAGAAAGGTTTGGTGACATGTGAATTGCACCTTGAGAGGTAAAAAGTTTTAGTTCAGACCAAGAATTAGAAACAGGATATCAGGGCGCCTGGGTGGCTCAGTAGGTTAAAGCCTCTGCTTCCGGCTCAGGTGGTGACCTCAGGGTCCTGGGATCAAGGCCCGCATCGGGCTCCCTGCTCGGCGGGGAGCCTGCTTCCCCCTCTCTCTGCCTGCCTCTCTGCTTCCTTGTGATCTCTCTCCCTCTGTGAAATAAATAAATAAAATCTTAAAAAAAAAAAAAACAGGATATCAAAAAGAAAGTTAATGGGTTCAGAGGTAAGAAGGCAAAACATGTTCTGCAAACAGGAAAAGGGTTCGCTTTGGAAAGGGTCTGTGGAGGAGAAAGAGAGAGTTAAATAGAGAGAAATGGGATTGGTATAACTACAGACTGATTTTATAGCCAGGTTGTGAAAAACTACATAATCCTGACAAAGATATTTTAATTTCCTGCTTTCAGCAAAGAGGAGCCACTGAAATTTAAAAATCTCACCTCTTTTCTATTTTGTAATGAGAGGAGAGAGGCTAGAATGTTGACACAAAAAGTGCACACAAATGTTCATAGCAGCATTATCCATACTAGCTGAAAAGTGGAAATAACTCAAATATCAACCACCTGGAGTTATCTACCAATAAGTAAAATAAATATGGTATATCCATAAAACAGATATTATTCAGTGATAAAAACATTATGCTAACAGACTTAAGTCATCACAAAGGATCAGATACTATATGATTCCATTTATATGAGATGTACAGAATAGGCAAATCTATAAGAGACAGAAAGTAGATCAGGGGCTACCTAGGGCCGGCTGGGGGTGATGGGCTAATAAAGGACACAGGATTTCTTTCTGGAGTAATGAAAACATCCCAATACTGACTGTATTTATGGCTGTGCAACTCTCAACATGATAAAATCCAATGAATTGCAGATTTTAGATGGGTGAGTTATGGGATATTTGAATTTTATCTCAATAAAATTGAGAGACACAAAAGCTAGAGCTGAGGAAACAAACTAGGTAGTGAGAAAGGAGATGATTTTCACATGGGGTTCAATGAAAAACAAAAAACAAAAAACAATTAATTTGTGGGATGCCTGGGTGGCTCAGTTGGTTTAAGTGTCTGCCTTCCGCTTGGGTCATGATCCCAGAGTCCTGGGATCAAGTCCCACATCAGGCTCCCTGCTTGGCGGGGAGCCTGCTTCTCCTTCTCCCTCTGCCTGCCACTCCCCCTGCTTGTGCTCTCTCTCTGACAAATAAATAAAACAAAATCTTAAAAAAAATTTTTTTTTGAGAAATAGCAATAACTTTAATCAAGAGCTTCAGAGATGACTTACACTTTCTACCTGCAATACGTCACAGTAACTGAGGGCATCAACAAGAAAACTACGAAGAACCATGTCTGACTGCAGGAAAAGACGTGGTGAACTTTGAAGTACTTTCTCCCACTCACCTAACCTGAACGTCAGATCATGGGTTTCACTGACACAACAGCAAACTTAGCAATATCTGTCTTAGTTACTACTATTTATGTTGGGTTTTTTTCTATTCTTTTTTCATATGTTAAAAGCTGAGGTACCAAAAACATCACTGGAGAAAATAAAACCATACCTAATTTCAGCTCTAACATTTAATAGGTATATGACTATGGGCAAATAACTCAAAGTTTCACTTTCCCACCATATAAAATAAGGAAATGTTAGAGGGATGAATTGAAGATTAGAGAGAAATTTTATTTTTTTAAGTTTTTAAATTTTTAATTTATTTGACACAGAGAGAGAGATTACAAGTAGGCAGAGAGGCAGGCAGAGAGAGGAGGAAGCAGGCTCCCTGCGGAGCAGAGAGCCTGACGCGGGCCTCGATCCCAGGACCCCGAGATCATGACCTGAGCCGAAGGCAGAGGCTTTAACCTACTGAGCCACCCAGGCGCCCTAGAGATAAATTTTAGAGAGTACCTAATATAATGCTAAATACAGAAAAATTGGAAGCTAATAACATTTCTACCCACAAATTAAACATTAGGTTCATAAAAATTTTATAAGAAGATACAATGTATTTATTTATTTTTTTTTATTTATTTAATTTATTTATTTATGAGCGAGCGAGAGAGGGAGTGCGCCCCTGCACACAGGGGAGAAAGAATCCTTAAACAGATTCCACACTGAATGCAGAGCTGGATCAATGCAGGACTCAATCCCAGGACCCTGCGATCTTGACCAAGAGTCAGACTCTTAACCAACGGGGCCACCCAGGTCCCTCACAAATTATACTTTAAATATACAATTTACCCTGGTATATAGTTCATCTGTAAGCATGAAGTACATGAGTTTGTATTACATATATGCACAATGACTATTTTTAGAATATAAAAATATTCAATTGGGAAATAAATAAGTTTTAGATCAGTTTCTCTTAGCAACGTTAGCATACAAAGGAATTGTATAAGCTAGAGGAATAGCAAATTGTATAAGCTAGAGGGGTAACAAAGCTCTTTAACTCACTATATCTTCTTCACTGATATGGTCATAGAAACAAATCAGCAAAAAGTGCAACTATGAGCAAATCATGAAATCCTTGTCAAAAAAAAATGGAAATGTAACACGGAATCACTAGTTAGTGGAAAATGGACTAATTCACTGATTGTATAATGAAATAAATTCCTATATCCTCTGATGAAGATTCTTTAAGGAAATGATCACTGGTTCCAAAAGGAACACCCACACATTTGAGAACCTGATTTTCAGTACTCTTAATGTAATTCAGGTTCAAATAGAACAAAGGAGAAAACCGCAAGAGAACAGATTGGCCCTATACCTAAAACTACATTTGGATTAGAAAAAGAGATGGTTTCCCTAAAGTTTAGTCTGCTTTATTCAGAGGCCACATGAGAGCTCCTGCAAATCTCAAGGGAAAGATATCATGGAGATTATCATTCTACCGCAATATAGGAGTTAACAATAGAAATTCTCTTAAAGGTGAAACAAGAAAAAAATCAGACAAAAAAAGAGTAAGACCTCAAAAGACAACAGATACTTACATAGGACTTAGAAACAAAACAATACTGCTCTGTTTCATTTTAGAACATGATTTTGGGGGTGCCTGGGTGGCTCAGTCTAAGTGTCTGACTTTGGTTCAGGTCATGATCTCAGGGTCATGAAACCAAGACCTGCGTTGGGCTCCACACTCTCCTCCTTCTGCCCCTTCCCGCCTCTCCTCCCCCTGGCTCACGCTTTCTCTCCAAATAAATAAACAAACAAACAAGTAAAATAGAATAGAACAGAACAGAATAGAACAGAATATGATTTCTATCAAGTGTCCAAACTGTATGTTCTAAAAATCTCCTTAGTTGTTAAGGGGACCAAAACAGTGACCTAAATATATTGAGAGTATAACTATATTGAGTATATTGAGAGTAAACGGAGGAAAGAGAGGAGTATAAGAGAACTGAAACACCAGTCCTCAAACCAAAGAGTCAATGGGTAATGACAAATCAAACACTTTATTGAGACGCCTGGGTGGCTCAGTTGGTTAAGCGGCTGCCTTCAGCTCAGGTCATGATCCCAGGGTCCTGGGATCGAGTCCTGCATCGGGCTCCTTGCTCAGTGGGGAGCCTGCTTCTCTCTCTGCCTCTGCCTGCCACTCTGCCAGTTTGTGATCTCTCCCTCTCTCTCTGACAAATAAATAAACAAAATCTTCTAAAAAAAGAAAAGAAAAAGGAAACTTTTATTTAGAAATACAAGGGTGACAGCAGAGAAACTAAGTAGGACTGCCCCTGAAGGGAAAGACTGGACAGTGAAGAGTAAGCAGGGGACTATTTCTTTGCATTATAAACCCTTCTATATTATTTGTATTTTTATTCTTTTTAAAGATTTTATTTTTAAATACTCTGCACCCAATGTGGGGCCTGAACTCACAACCCCAAGATTAAGAGTTGAACGCTCTGCCAGCTAGGCAACCCTACTATTTGCTTTTTAAAAACCTTTTGTGGGGGGCGCCTGGGTGACTCAGTGGGTTAAAGCCTCTGCCTTCGGCTCAGGTCATGGTCTCAGGGTCGTGGGATGGAGCCCCGCACTGGGCTCCCTGCTCAGCAGGGAGCCTGCTTCCTCCTCTCTCTCTGCCTGCCTCTCTGCCTACTTGTGATCTCTGTCAAAAAAATAAATAAAATCTTAAAAAAGAAACAACGTATGCATTCTCTGTTTTCGTGAAATAGATGGGTATGTGTTAATCAGCTGTTAAGCAATTATCATAAAGAGGGACCTGACTGGGTGCCCCAGTCAGTTAAGCATCTGCCTTCAGTTCAGGTCATGTCTCAGGATCTTGGGACCAAGCCCCACACCAGGCTCCCTGTTCAGCGGGGTGTCTGCTTTCCCCTCTCCCTCTGCTGCTCCCCCTACTCGTGCTCTCTCACTTCCTAATAAATATTTTTTAAAAAGGAGTTATCATAAAGAAATTACCAAGATAATAAAGATCAATAGACAAGGATAAGAATGTTCATCACAGTATTATTTATAAAAAAAAATAAAAAACATCGAAATGCCCATCAACAGATGATTAGTTATATAAATCAAAGTACAAAAGGAACACTGTTATTTATTAACATCTTCACCCCTAAAACTGCTTTCTTCTCAATACAACCAAAAAACTCATGATTTGGTTTTCTATTTAACAATATAAGCCATTAAGAAGCTAAGGTACTAAGAAGCTACGGTACAATTCTTTTTCTTTTTTAAGATTTTATTTACTTATTTTACAGAGACACAGCAAGAGAGGGAACACAAGCAGGGTATGTGGGAGAGTGAGAAGCAGGCTTCCCGCCAAACAGGGAGCATGATGCGGGGCTCGATTCCAAGACCCTGGGATCATGACCTGAGCCAAAGGCAGATGCTCAATGACTGAGCCACCCAGGCGCCCCTATGTGTATAATTCTGTAATGACATGATAATATATGCATGATATGCTAAGACAAAAAAAAAAGTAATTTACAAGCAATACATATCAAGTATAAACAGGGTTTTTAAAGTCATCTCTGCATTTTAAATTTTTCTATGTCTATTTTATGTATGTGTATAAAATAAAACATCTAGAAAAATTCTCACTCTATATAGGTATTTCTCTGGGAAATAAGATAATGGAGAGATTTCATTCTCTTCACACTTTCATTTTCTGGGTTTTTTCTAAGTTGGCATTATTTGATCAGAAGAAGATTAAAGCTAAGAGTCAGCGGTTTAAATATTATTTAGGGGTGCCTGAGTGGCTCAGTTGTTAAACATCTGCCTTCAGCTCAGGTCATGAACCCAGGGTCCTGGGATCACTGGGCTCCCTGGTCTGCGGGAAGCCTGCTTCTCCCTCTCACACTCCCCCTGCTTGCGTTCTCTCTCTTGCTGTCTGTCAAATAAATAAATAAATATTTAAACATGATATTCAAAACAGTAAAAAATATATTATCCCTTGGGGAATGGGTAATTACATCCTTAAAATATATATTTGGAAAGACTTTTTTAAACGAGAAGTTGCCCATAATTTTAGGGCAAGAAAGAGGGATATGAAATGATGGGTACACAAACATCAAAAGTATTTAAGTGTACAACAAAACAACTATAAGAAACATGTCAAAATGACTAGCATGACCCTTTTTTGTGGCAAGAACATAAGTCATTTTTTTTTCCCTCTTATACTTTTCTCTGAGTTTTTTTTTTTTCCAAGCAGGTACACATTAATGTTATAGTGAACAAAAATCTGCTATTTGAAACTTGGTCAGTTGTTAAGGTTTCCGGGTTGACCTATGATATCCTACTTAAGGCAACGATGTAGCCGATGAAAACAAGGTTCACGTTATCCTGTCTGCCCATGTTGCCACTCAGAGCAACCAATCATCACTGATTCTCATCTGTTTGCTTCCCTGTAGTACTTATGGAAAGGGACAGGATGAAACAAGCACTTATGACAATGCTTGCAGACAAGTGGTCATTGAGATGATTAAGTATAAATACTGTATTATTAATTCCACCAAATCTTACTATTTATAATTTGGCTCTTTTGACAGTAAAATTGATTTAGAGTATCAACTCATAAATACCAGGAACAACTCAGGTGGCCAGAGTTGCCTTAAAACACAAAGGGAGTAAGCTAAGATAGCAAATGGATTTATTTATTTCTTTCATTGCTAACAGTAGCCTGGAAAACTGTCTTAAGGTTCCAAGGTTCTACTTTTGAGGGAAGATGGCGGCAGAGGAGGAAATTGTTGAATCACTATACTGTACAACTGAAGCTAATACAACACTGTATCTTAACTACACTGGAATTAAAAGGAGAAAAAAAAAACATTCCAAGGTCTTTTCCCAAGTCAGTAGTAAAATCTTAATCAAATTAGGGATAGCTGTCTTGGGAAAAAATTAGAGAATGGTAAGGAGTATCTACTCTATGAATAGATAATCCAACCATTTAGTAAAACTAACTTCACAAATAAAAACTAGTAACTCTTAGCTTTCCACCTTGGAAAAGGCTGCACATCAATTGGGAGATTACTGTATAGATTTAACAACTGCAATGGTACTAGTTATTTTTCATTTTACAACTTAATTTCTTTTAAATTCTGGTTTGCTTTCTTTTTGCTAATCTTTCAGTTGCTAATGAACCAATTATATAACTAATCAAGATAAATGAGTTTGTTTTTAATTCCAAGGCATTAGCACTTAGAACTTGGTATTCAATTATATATAAACATAAATTCAATTACATTATCAAAATCAAAACTAAGTTGCTCTGGAACAGGCCTAAGGCACGGGAGACATGTGATACACGATCCCACAGAGAAAGATGAGTCAAAGATCATCACAGTACATAAAATAAGTGAACCCTCTCTCTTATTACTTGTTCTCCCCAGATCCAAGCCCAAAACATAAGCATGAAGAGTGTCAGCTTCTCCCAAACCCTTTTTCTGTGGTGTAATTTATTATCTTCTTCTGGAGAATACTTAGTATTTATGATAAACGGTTTGGCCAATATTCAGAAAGACTCTGGCATCAAGACCTCTTCCAGAAAACTTCCCAGCCAACCCAGTTGACTATCAATCAGTCTAATAATCTCTTAGTCATATATCGCACTGTTATACCTCTTTTCTTTTCAATGTCTTCATCAAAAGAAAACTCTCTGAGTTGGCCTTTAAAAGTCTGAAATAAAGGGGCGCTTGGGTGGCTTAGCTGGCTGAGCATCCCACTCTTGGTTTCAGCTCAGGTCATGATCTCACGGGTTGTGGGATCCAGCCCTACCACAGGCTCTGCCCTTGGTGGGAAGTCTGCTTGAAATGCTCTCCCTCTGCCCCTTCCCCCACTTGTGCACACACTTTCAAATAATAAAAGCTTAAAAAGATTTGAAATGAATATTTCACACATGCTAATTTTTCTGAATTTTCTGAAAAGGTAATAAACAAATGCTTATTGAAAAAATAAAAACTAAAAATATACTGCTAATTTTACAAATCTTAAAATTCCTAACACAGTCAAAGGTTCTTAGGGATGTATAACAGTTAAAGAAATTAAACACCCTTTTATTGAACACTCTGCATGTTATATGGCAATTAAACAAGCAAAGAATGACACAATGGACAAAGATGCTAATCCTTCACAATCTCTTTCCTACAGGATTCCTGAGAGCCAGAATGTGCTTTTAGAAGATAAAAAGGAAAACTGCATGAGGTGGAAGTTAAACGTCTATCAAAGCTTGCAGTAAAAAATAACCTTACCAGGCGCTTGGGTGGCTCAGTGAGTTAAAGCCTCTGCCTTCAGCTCAGGTCATGATCTCAGGGTCCTGGGATCGAGGCCGCATCGGGCTCTCTGCTCAGCAGGGAGGCTGCTTCCTCCTCTCCCTGTCTCTCTGCCTGCCTCTCTGCCTACTTGTAATCTCTCTCTCTGTGTCAAATAAATAAATAAAATCTTAAAAAAAACAAACAAAAAACCTTACCATTCATGTCACCAACTTCACAGCGATAATAAATTCATGTTTTTTCTTTCTTTTTTTTCCCCTTGAAATAACTACAACTCCATTTACCACACAATTACTTATGACAGTCCAGTTTCCTAGGACTCATTTTATTTTAAATTGGTCCCTATCAGTTGTTTTGTTTTTAACAATGGTACATATAATACTTTATAAATGGACCTGAAGGGAATGGGACCTGAAATCCAGAGTTTAATGAAACATTTTCAAAGTTCTTTGACATTAAAGGTCTTGCATATTGTTTCTATGATTTTCTTATCTGAGAAATTCAAAGTCATTTATAACTGACATTTATATGTAACAGAACATAACAGAACAACTTTTGTATTTTTAAGGTGAATCCTTCTTTTGAAGGAGAAAAATAAGGTAAATACATACTAAATAATATTTTAATTAGGTATGTGATTTAACATTTAATGAGCAAATCTGCATTAAATATATATATATATATTTTAATTTTATTTATTTGACAGAGAGAGACACAGCAGAAGACACAACACAAGCAAGGGAGTGGGAGAGGGAAAGGCAGGCTTCCTGCTAAGCAGGGAGCCTGATGCAGGGGCTCAATCCCAGGACCCTGGGATTATGTACCTGAGCCAAAGGCAGATGCTTAACAACTGAGCCACCAGCAGCCCCCTACATTAAATATTAATAAGAAATCCTAATTTTCATAAATGTCATTACTCAGCAAATACCAAGACAGGCAGAAAAACAGACTTAGAATTTTTAAAAACCAGGATATAAATAAGCTCCACATATATAAAAACTAAAAACAGGTACTTCAAGATGGAGGGTAGGTAAAATCTAATAAGGCAGGTCCATTTATTATTATTTTTTTAAGATTTTATTTATTTATTTGACACAGAGAGAGAGAGATTACAAGTAGGCAGAGAGGCAGGCAGAGAGACAGGGAGAGGAGGAAGCAGGCTCCCTGTTGAGCAGAGAGCCCGATGCAGGCCTCGATCCAAGGACACTTGAGATCATGACCTGAGCCGAAAGCAGAGGCTTTAACCCACTGAGCCACCCAGGCGCCCAGGCAGGTCCATTTAATGTACAATGTATAAAGTAACAACTGGGCTACTTCCCTATACTAAGAATCAGCACCAGAGTGCAATAGATCACCCTTGCAAAGCAAACATAATCTAGACTAGAGCAAGGAAATCTTATGAGGGTCCTTTTCCTACATTCAAAGGATCCTGGGACTCTCTTTAAACTGCAATAAAAATATGCATGTTTATATGTTCACTGTTCTGCAAAGTAGACCCATAGCTTTCATCAAATGATCAAGAGTCCTGATCCTAAAAATGTTGAGTATTGTAGTGTTTTTTACCATACCTGTGAAAGTTCAACAAAAAGGCAGCTTCCCACACAGTAAAATGTAGTACTTCACATGAGCTGTGAAGATAGACCTGTATTCAAATATCCAACTTCTCTAAGCCCATTTCCTTATGTAAATGAAGGTTGTCCTAAGGATTAAACAATGCAATCAATGCATGTCTAGCACCTAGGACAGTGCCTGGGATATAATTATCACTCAATAAATGTTTAACATCCACCTGAGCTCAAACCCAGCCCTTAGACTTACTGGCTAGATGAAGCTGGACAAGATTTTTCATCTCTGCATCTGTTTCCCCAACTAATAAAAGAGGCATAATTATATTTACCTCATACCTTTGCTATAAGGATTAAATAAGTTAATGCAAGTAAAGTGCTTAAAATAGTGTCTGCTGCATAGTTAGTGCTCATTAAGTGTATCACCTTCAGTAACTAATAATGATGAAGAAAATGTTCTATAAACTATTCCATCAGTTTCCCCACAGTCCACTCCTCTGATCAGGTGTAGTCAATTCTTACATACACTTTATGCCTTATTACACTGTGGAGCATTACTGTCATCATCCAGTTTGAGGGACTTCACTGGAATATGTTCACTTATCCCTACTATAAAGGGATGCCCTTACGATAGAGGGATATCTATCCCTATGACAGAGTCCAAACCTTCTGCCCATCTGCATTTGATGGCTGAAAATTCATCTAGTCCTCTTATTTCTCTGATGAATAGTTATATGCTCCACTATTCCAAGTACTTCTGCCTAATGAGAACCCATGATAACTCTACCATAAATGTTACTATTTAATTACATACACTTGTCCTAATTTATATAGTCATTAATGTGTCTTCCTCATTTTCTAATATGTACTTAAAATAATGTATTACCATCTTGCCTGGTAAAATAAGAATTCTTTAAAACAAGAATGACAGTATCCACCATCATTTTCCCATATTGTGTTGACACAAAACCTTGAACAGTAATCACTCAATAAACATTTACTAAACTAGGTTTATCTCAATTATTCTTTGTAATTCTGCCACATTTCCAATATTTAAGCCTTGATAGCAAGCTCCAACAGGCCAGTTTTTCGGTTGTATTTATAATGCCACAGAAAAGTAACTTCAAACATATTTTAAATTTTCCAACAGGTAAATAAACCTATTTCATGTTTAGAAAGAAAGCCAATATAGAAAAAGACGACCTAATTAACAGGCATATTTTTAACAACAACAAAATACAGCAGTAGCAGCGTCAGCATTTCAGTATTTGATGAGGATGACTATGAGATTTATCTAAAGGAGAGTGATGTTACTAGTGATAGTTAAGAATCTTTTTAAAAAAAGATTTTGTTTGGGAAAAAGTGAAAGTGAGCACGGGCAGGGGAAGGAATAGAGGGAGAGGGACAAACATACTTCCTGCTGAGCACAGGGCTCAATACTGGCTGAATCCCAGGACCCCAAGATCATGACTTGAGCTGAAGTCAGAACAACCACCCCAGCCACCCAGGTGCCCCAGGAATGAGCTATCTTATAAAACATTCTGAAGATACTAGTTCAGGAAGAATTAAGGAAATGATAAACTATACTCAACCCTAGATATCTTATAAATTTTTGTAAAATTCAATCCAAGGTGATCTCTCAAAATAATACAAAGCTTGGAGTGCCTAGCTGGCTCAGTCAGTGGAACATCTGATTCCTGATCGTGAGTTTGAGCCACACGTGGCGTGGAAACATTATTTTTTTAAAAATAATACAAGGCTTACATTTAGCTGGACTCTATGACTCAGCAATGCCACTTCTGGGTATATATCCAAAGGAAATGAAAACAAGACATCAAAAAAGGTAAGTACACTCTGGGGTCCCTGGTGGCTCAGTCGGTTAAACATCTAAATCTGGATTTCAGCTCAAGTCATGATCTTAGGGTCGAGAGATTAGTCCCTTGTGGAGCTCCACAATGGGGGTGGAGCCTGCTTGAGTCTCTTTCCTCTCTCCCTGTACCCGTCCCCCTCTGTCCCTCGCTTAAAAAAAAAAAAGTGTACTCCATGTTTATTGCAGCACTATTCACAACAGGCAAGATATGGAAATAACTTCAACATCAGATGAATGGATAAAGAAGATGTGGTGTATGTACACGGTCTCATTTATTATTCAGCCATAAAAAAAGGAAACCTGCCTTTTGAGACAACATGGATATATCTTGAGATCTATAGCATTATGCTAAGTGAAATAAGTCACACGGACAAAGACCAATACTTTATGATAGTACTTATACGTGGAATATAAAACAAACTCATAGATACAAAGAGTAGAATGGTGATTATTAGGGGCTAGAGTTGAAGAACTGGGGAAAGACTGAACAAAGATTCTGGGATCTAATACACAGCATGGTGATTATAGTTAACAATATTACATACTTGCAAGTTGTTAAAAGACCAGACCTTAAATGTTCTCACCACAGAGAAAAATAATAATTATATGACATGATGGAGGTGTCAGCTAAGATAATGGTGATAATCATATCACAATATAAAAGTATATCAAATCAGGCTATATGCCTTCAATTTACAGTGATATATGTCAATTACATTTCAATAAAAAAATAAACTTCTACATGGAAATAAAAGTAATACACACCTTAGCTCAACTGACTGCCTTTCTATAGTGTCAATTTTTGTTACCTTTTTTACAACTAATTTATAAAAATAAGTAACAATAATTTATAATTACAATAATTCCTAGCAACACTGTTAAAAATTCGATTATTTTAGCCAAAAAAATTGGAATTAAATTATTAAAAATAAAGCAATGTGTCCAACTGTATGGCAGTTACTGACCAAAAGGAGGAAATATCAAAAGAGTTAACAGTATTTAACAAATGGATAATGACGCTACAAGTATTTTATCCCCTAATTTTCTTAGTTTTCTAAAATTTACATTAGTTTATTAAAGGAAAGAGCTTACTTTCCTATTTTAACAAATTGAGACATTCCAAAGATTATCTTGTGTGATACTGAAATTTTAAAGGCCACATTATTAAATAAATAAATAATAAAAGCCACATTATTAAAATGGAACACATAAGCATTTTATCTAACACTACATTAAGCTTGTTCAGATGTCATTTCAAAGGGATGACAAGAGCAGTCAGTAGTTCTCTGGTTCTTGTTATAATACTGGTAAAACCAGAGTGGTGACAGGGGAAGCAGTTGCTGCTAAATACCTGAATGATGATTACATATCAGGCTTAATCAGTTTCAAATAGATTTGTCTCATTTAACTTTCATAATGACCTTCTGAGGTGAATATAATAACTATCTCCATTTTATTAATAAGGAAACTGAGGTACAAACAAGTTAAGCAATTTGCTCAATGACACACACAACTGCTATGTGAAAGCACCAGGATCTGAAATCAACTGGTAGGATTCCAGAGCCAGTTAGCTACATTTAACCACTAGCCATTCTACTCCCCATGTAAACTGTAAATTCCAATTCATCTACTAATACCATAAATATCAAGTATTTTTTAATTTTTAATAATGTTATATCCATGCTTGAAATCCTTCAGTGGCTCCTGTATGTCAAATAAAATCCAAGCCTTTTAGGAACCTTACAAAATTAGCATGATCTAGACTTTGTCACTCTCTAGAGCAGCAGTTTCCAAAATGATCACCACAAGAAGCTATTTAAATTTCAATGAACAAAAATTAAATAAAATGGAAAATTCAGCTCTTCAGTCACATTAGATACACTTCAAGGGCTGAGCAGGCATGCTTTTAATGGACAGCAACAGTTCCCAGCATCCCATCTTATGCTGTCTTCAGAGCCCTGAGCTTCCCACCAACAGGAGAACTCTACTCGTCTGAATGCCTTAGAGCCTCTGAAAATCTATCGTGCATTTCCTCCCTATCCATGAAGGGCTGAATTCTCATGGTTCAGATATCCTAAAATGCCACCTTCTCAAGCTTCCCACTCATACCTAATTTAGAGTTACCCTTTTATCAGGGTGCCTGGGTAGCTCAATTGGTTAAACGTCTGCCTTGAGCTCAGGTCATGATCCCAGAGTCCTGGGATCAAGCCCCACGTCCGGCTTCCTGCTCCACCGGGAGTCTGCTTGTCCCTTTCCCTCTGCCCTGCTCATGCGTTCTCTCTCTCAAACAAATAAAATCTTAAAAAAAAAAAAAGAATTACTGTTATTAATTTCATATCCTGTGTATCTCCTTCAAAGCACTTACTACAATTTTTGTTAGTTTTTACTTTCATACCAATGTTTTCTCCCAAAAGTAATATAGTACATAGTGGGTATTCAACAAATACTAGCTGGATTGAGTGTTAACAATTTTAAGTAATCTTAATAATGTTACTAACATTTAAGTAAAATAGAAACCAGGGTTGCTCAGCCATGGCATTACTGACATTTGGGGTTGGATAATTTTGTTGTGAGGCTGTCCTATGCACTTTGGGATGTTTAATCGCATCCTAGGTCTCTAGCCTTCAAATGCCACAGGCATTCCTTCCCCATTCCTGCACCAAACTGTGACAATGAAAAATGTCTCCAGACATTGCCAAATGTCCCCTGGAGGGCAAAAAACATCTCTAGCTGAGAACCACTGACCTAGATTTTTTCAAGTGATTAGAGAATTCCTAGCTGAACATTAAATCAATGGCCAATATTAAGAAAGTAACACGAACAAATTGGATAACCTAGGTAAAATTGACAAATTCCTAAAAACACAAAATCTACCAAGACTAAACCACAAAGAAACAGAAAATTTGAATAGACAAGTAACTAGTAAGGAAAATGAATCAGTACTCAAAAAACTTCCAAAAAATAGAAAAGCCCTGGATTTGATGGCTTCAATGGGAATGCTACCAAACATGTAAAAGGAAGTAATACCAATTCTTCTCAAACTTTTCCAAAAACCTGAAGAGGAGGAAATACTTCCTAACTCATTCTATGAGGCCAGCATGATCCTGATATCAAAGCCAGATAAGGACACTACAAGAAAATAACAGACCAGTAACAATGCAAAAATCCTCAAAACAACAACAGAAGACACACAATACTAGCAAAAGGAATCCAACAGCATATTAGAAGGATTGTATATCATGACCAAGTGGGATTTATTCCCGATAAGCAAGGGCAGTTCAATATATAAAAATCAATCAGTATAATACACCACTCCACCAACATGAAGGAGAAAACCCACTTGATCAGAAAAAACTTCACCACCTTTTCATAATAAAAAAGACTCAACAAACTAAAAATGGAAGGAAACTGGACGCCTGGGTGGCTCAGTGGGTTAAAGCCTCTGCCTTTGGCTCAGGTCATGATCTCAGGGTCCTGCGTCAAGCCCAGTATCGGGCTCCCTGCCGAGCAGGGAGCCTGCTCGGCAGGGAGCCCGCTTCCTCCTCTCTCTCTGCCTGCTTCTCTGCCTACTTGTGATCTCTCTCTCTGTGTCAAATAAATAAATAAATCTTTAAAAAAAAAAAAAAAGAAGAAGGAAACTGCCTCGACATAATAAAAGCTATATATGAAAAACCCACAGCAGGGCGCCTGGGTGGCTCAGTGGGTTAAAGCCGCTGCCTTCGGCTCAGGTCATGATCCCAGGGTCCTGGGATCGAGGCCCACGTCGGGCTCTCTGCTCAGCAGGGAGCCTGCTTCCTCCTCACTCCTCTCTCTCTGTCTGCCTCTCTGCCTACTTGTAATCTCTCTCTCTGTGTCAAATGAATAAATAAAATCTTTAAAAAAAAAAAAAAAAGAAAAACCCACAGCAAATTTCATACTCAGTGGCAAAAGACTGAGGCTTCTCCTCTAAAATCAAAAACAAAGCAAGGAATGTCTGCCTTCACCACTTCTTTTCAACACAGTATTAAAAACCCTAACCAGAACAATTAGGCAAGAATAGGAAACAAAAGAATTCTGAACTGAAAAAGAAGTAAAACTATTTGTTTGAGATATGATCTTCTATGTGGAAAAGATCTTTCCACAAGAAAATGGTCAGAATAACAAATGAATTCAGGAATGCAGTGAGATATGACGTCAACACATAAATATCAGTTGAATTTCTATACCTGAGCAATAAACAATCTGAAAAGGAAATGAGGAAAACAACTCCATTTAAATAGTCTTAGAAAGGATAAAATACTTAGAAATTAACAAAATTGTGAGTTCGACAATGAAAAATATAAAACGTCACTGAAAGAAATTAAAGACATAAATGAATGAAAATATATCACATATTCATAGACTGAAAGACTTAATATTGTTAAGATGTCAATACTGCTGAAAGTGATCTACAGATCTAATGCCAACCCTACCTATCAAAATCCCAATGATGTTTTTTACAGAAACAGAAAAATCAATACTAAAGTTTACGCAGAATTTCAAGAAAGCTCAGATAGACAAAACAATCTTGAAAAAGAACAAGACTGAAGGACTTGCATTTCCGGATTTCAAAATTTACTATAAAACTATCGTAATAAAAGCAGTGTGGTTTTGGCATAAACAGACATATAGACCAACAGAAGAGAATACAGGGAACAAAAATAAATACTCACACATATGCTCACATGATGTTCAAAAAGGATGCCAGGACCATTTAATGGGAAAAAAGAGTCTTGTGAACAAAGGGTGCTGGGAAAACTGAATAACCACATGACTCAAAAAGGAAGGACACTCTGACACCTGCTACAAAATGGATGAACACTGAGGACATTATGCTAAGTGAAATAAACTAGTCACAAAAAGACAAAAACTGTGTAATTCCACTTACACAAGGTACTTATAATAGTCAAAATCATAGACATAGGAAGTAGAAAGGTGGTTTCCAGAGACTCAGGGTAAGGGAAATGAGTTGTTATAAAGTAGTTGTAGTTGTTGTAATAGGCAGAGTTTCAGCTTTTAAAATGAAGACTTTGAGGGATGGATGGTGATGGGGCTGCACAAAAATGTGAATGTATTAGTACAACTTTAAAATGATTAAGATGGGGGATGCCTATCTGGCTCAGTCAGAAGAGCACATGGCTCTTGATCTTGGGGTTGTGAGTTGGAGCCCCACGTTGGGTGCAGAGATTAAACAAATAAACTTTTTAAAAAATAATTTTAAAAATAAAATGATTAAGATGGTAAATGTTATGTTAAGCATATTTTACCACAATTTTATTTTAAAAAACGAACGGTCTAAATGTGATTTTCATCTTTTATTTAAATTTCAAACACAAAAATCTGGATTTCTAACTATGTTCACATATCAGCAATGCTATTGGAGAAAAGTGACAACAATAATTGTAAAACTACAATCGTCTTGTAACAAAATACTTTTTGTCACAACAAATAGGAAAATTTCATTCCTTTTCTATACTCTATAATGTAAAAATATTGAATGGGAAATAATATTAAAAGGCTTTTAAAAAGCCCCAAAACATTCCTAATTATTACATTTCTACAGCTGAGAAATGGGTAATAATTAAACCTTTGCTAATTTTATAGACAAAATATGACATCATTTTACCAATGTTAAACATCCTTCCATAGCCACTTAAAACCTGCTAATTTTCCCCTTTGTGAACTATGAAATAGCACTTTTAACCAATCAAGTTAGCAAACACAATTGTAAATGGGAACACACTGGGGTGTCTGGGTGGCTCAGTAGGTTAGGTGACAGACTTGATTTCAGCTCAGGTCATGACCTCAGGGTCATGAGATCGAGCCCCACAATGGGTCTGTGCTCAATGCAGAATCTGCTTGAAATTCTTTCTCCCTCTGCCTCTGCCCCTCCCTCTATGTATTCTCTAAATAAATAAATGAAATATGTATTTTTTTAAATGTAAACACCTGAAACTCCAGATACAACGAAATGGATACACTCCTATACTGCTTACAGCAACATAACCTGCCATAGCTGTCTAGTATGTCAAAAATATTAAGTATCTTTAAAGTGTGTGTTATTTTAACATACTAAGGCTACTTTTGAGAATCTTACCCTAAGGAAATAATCCTATTCAAACAGACAAAAATATGCACGCATATGTGTATGTATTTTATTTATGCCTATGTATATATCACAAAATTATTTAAAACAGAAAATAAAGGGAATCTTTAAGCCAAACACTAGTTTTTAAATTTACTCATTATGGAAATTATGGTTCACCTCATTGACGTGATCCTTAAACTTATGTTTGTGCTTTTTTTTTTAAGATTTTATTTATTTGAAAGAGAGAGAATGAGAGAGAGAGAACGAGAACAGGAAGAGTCCGAGGGAGAAGCAAACTCTCCACTGAGCAGGGAGCCTGATGCGGGACTCAATCCTGGGACTCCAGGATCATGACCTGAGCCGAAGGCAATCACTTAACCAACTGAGCCACCCAGGTGCCCCATGTTTGTGCTTATAGTGTTTACAAGTATTATGTAATAACATGGGAAACTATTTACAATACAATGTTGTATTAAAAAAGAAAGCAACCAAATTGTATAATCACATGATTTTCATTATGTTTAATGAAAACCAAACTCTATTCTTAGGGGGTAAAAGAATATACAAAACATGTGATTACGTCAGCCGTAAATTTTAAGCCTAAAGTTTACCTTTTCTAAAGATAATAATAATAGTAATAATAATAATAAAGCTTACTTGTTCTCCCAGGAAGAAGCTACTGACAAACACAACATGGAAGTATCTCAAAATAATTAACCTGAGTGATAAAAGTCAAAAAACAATGAGCATCTACTGCATTATTCTTTTTCCATTTATAGTTTTTAATAAAGATCTAGAAAATGAATCCATAATAACGGAAACCAGACCAACGGTGGGGGGAGGAGGAAAGGAAAGATTACAAAGAGGAAAGAAGAAACTTCTAAGAATGATGCATGTTAATTTTGATTGTGGCAAAGGTTTTCATGGGTATATACATATGTTAAAACTTCCCAAATTAGGGCGCCTGGGTGGCTCAGTGGGTTAATGCCTCTGCTTTCGGCTCAGGTCATGGTCTCAGGGTCCTGGGATCGAGGCCCGCATCGGGCTCCCTGCTCACCGGGGAGCCTGCTTCCCCCTCTCTCTCTGCCTGCCTCTCTGCCTCCTTGTGATCTCTCTCCCTCTGTGAAATAAATAAATAAAATCTTTAAAAAAAAAAAAAAAACTTCCCAAATTATACACTTTAAATAGTACACTTTAGATATATTTAAATCACTGGCACTATATATACTGTCTGTCAAATATATCCCAATAAAACTGTTTTTAAAAATAAAATCTACATAAACAAATCATCAGTTCAACTGGCATATTTACTATTGGGGGAAAAAATGGACTGTCATTCTGGGCTGGATTACAGGACAATTAAGTGGATTTACATCTTGCTGGATACAACTGTCTAAGGAGTATTGATCAACCCATGCTAAATTTTGTCCCTGTGCAGGTATCTCCACTGACATGTTGGTGTACTCAGTATTTATCAGTGACTGGGAAAAAAACATAAAAGCATTGTTTTCTAATTAGATGTCAAAGAACATCTAATTCTGTTTGACAGAATCAAGACTTTAAAAGTATAAGCTGGCTAAAAAGGGTAAATGTTACAGCATTAAAGAGTAATTTATTCAGATTAAATTATTTATAGGAATTTTGCAGGAACAGTTAATAACACAACTCTTCCAATCAACCAGGATGTGTATGATTGTTGCTTCTTGTAGTAAAGTCATTATTCCAGAAAATTTTGTATTAAGTTTATTTCTGCAATTTTATTAAAAACACTGGTTTAGGGGCAACTGGGTGGTTCAGTCGGTTAAGCAACCAATTACTGATCTCCACTCAGGTCTTGATCTCAGGGTGGTGAGTTCACCTCATGTTGGAATCTGTGCTGGCATGGAGCCCACTTAAAAAAATAAATACTGGCTTAACAGTCATAAAATCTAATTTCTCTAGATAAATTAAGCCAAAAATATACAACATGGTAAAATTTCATAGTTTTTCAAAAGCATGCCAATTAAGAGAGTTATTAATAAATACATTTCAAATCAGCTCATTCCTCTTCAGTTTTGCCATTTTCTCTCTACCATAAAATATGTGTTTCTCTTACTAGAGCTTAAAAACTACTGGCTTTATTCTTATTTTGTTCATATAATCAATCACTCTCATGTAATTATGGCTAATAAGGAATAATGACAAAAGTGTCTTTCCCATCCCTGAATAAGGAATAATGACAAAAGTATTTCTCCGATCCCTGATAAATGTCCCAAAGAAAAACATCTATAAATCAGGCTAAAATAAATAAATAAATGAGAGTCAGCCTAAAACATGTAACATGACAGCATTATAAAAACTGAGTCTTGGGGCACCTGCGTGACATAGTTGATTAAGCATCCAACTCTTGGTTTTGGCTCAGTTCATGATCTTAGGGTCCTGGAACTGAGCCCCATGTCAGGCTCCACGCTCAGCATGGATTTGCTCTCCCTCTCCCACTCCCCCCACCCACCTCTCTCTCTAAAATAAATAAATAAATAAATAAATAAATAAATAAATAAATAAATAAATAAGTCTTTTTTTTAAAAAAAAGTCTTCCTTTTGATGCTTCTTTGATTATCGGCAGAAATCCTATCTAAAATGCTGACATAAGGGCATAAAGCCTGCATAATAGACATAAAAAAGTAAAATCTTTGAATAATTTTTTAAGACTGGCCAGGATTCATTATTGCCTTTCAAGGAAATCAACCAACTCAATTAAAGGGACATATGGGCACCATATGGTGAGATAGGAGGAGGTGAATTGAGGGTTAGCCTGTATTTTATGACAGAAATGATGCTAATGGACCAAGACACTAGAGAAATAGTAACAAATACATATCTTGGGACTGAGAAGAAGCGGGATTAAAAATGTCAAATCACCTGGTCACTACTCTCCTACTCATTCAGTTAAAGTGCACAAGACTGTAAGTGAGGCAGAGACTTAAATTGCTAAGAATGGAAACAATTTATCAAAAAGTGAAAACTGCCATATTTTAAGGTAACTTTTTACTGCCTAAAATAAAATCTCTTGTCCTTCCAGAATAGGCATTATATATACTTGGTGCACCCAACTTTTTTCATTGACTAAAAGGACTACACATATGGCAGTGGCTTTAAATAGTAAAAGTTAAATCTGATCTAACTCAAAAATAAATTCAAAACCTTTGTTTCAAAACACGACATGTAAACTCTGTAGCAGGCACTGTGCTAACATTCATAGGATTTAGATAACCTCCTCTCCAAATCACTAAGTTTACAAAGTCACATGTCTTCATTTATGAGGAATTTCAAAAACATGTCTACACTTTTAACTCGGTAATTTCATTTCTGGGAAGTTATTCTACAAAAATAATCTAAAATTCAGAAAAGGCTTTAAATTCAAATAAGTTATTTCTAATAGGAAATATTAGAAATAACCTAATGTTTAACTTCTACCTAAATAATGTTTTTATCTATTGATTTTTCAACAAAAATCCTGCTATTCACCCAATGTTCATCTGCATGAAAAGTACCATGTTCAAATCCCTAACAACACCATTTACTCTTTTTTCATATCTCACATCCAAGCTATTGCAGTATCTTATTGAGTCTACTTTCAAAATACATACCAAATTCCACTACTCATCTCTTTTTCTGTACTGCCTTAGAGGAAGCCACCATCATCTTCTGCCTGTTTTACTATAATAACCTTTCATTTTTTTTCGATTTTTTAAATTAACATATAATCTATTATTTGTTTCAGGGGTATAGGTCTATGATTCATCAGTCTTACACAATTCACGACACTCACCATAGCACACACCCTCGTTCACCATAGCACAGAACCTCTCCCCAATGTCCATCACCCAACAACCCCATCCCCCCTACCCCCACCACTCCAGCAACCCTCAGTTTGTTTCCTGAGATTAAGAGTCTCTTACGGTTTGTCTACCTCTATGGTTTCGTCTTGTTTCATTTTTCCCTCCCTTCCCTTATGAACCTCTGTCTTATTTCTCAAATTCCTCTTGTCAGTGAGATCATATGATAAATGTCTTTCTCTGATTGACTTATCTTGCTTTGCATAATACTCTCTACTTCCACCCATGTCATAGCAAATGACCAAGATTTTGGTTTTTTTAATGGCTACATAATATTTCACTGTGTATATGTACCACATCTTCTTTATCCATTCATCTGTTGATGGACATCTAGGCTCTTTCCACAGTTTGGCTATTGTGGATATTACTGCTATAAACATCTGGGTGCACGAGCCCCTTCGGATCAATACATTTGTATCTTTGGGGTAAATATCCAGTAGTGCAATTGCTGGGTCATAGGGTAGCTCTATTTTCAACTTTTTGAGGAACCAACTTACTGTTTTCCAGAGTGGCTGCACCAGCTTGCATTCCAATTATAATAACCTCTTAACACATCTTCTTGTTTCCACCTCATTACCACAGCCACCTGCCCTCATCAGTCTACTCTCTATGGAATAGCTACAGTGGCCTTTAAATAGAAATTCAGACCTACTGCATTTAAGTTTCTAAAGGCTTTCCATCGCATTTAAATTAAAATCCAAATTCTTACCATAGTAAATAATGCCCTACATAATCTGATGTTCCAGATACTTCTCTGAATTCTATCCCCACCCTCTCTCCACTCCAACCACACTAGTTTCTTTGCAGTTCTAAGACCACATTAAGCACGTTGCTATCCCCAAGCCTTTGCACTACTGTTCTTTCTACTGGAAATATGCTCTCCGTAGAAATCTGCAAGGCACAGACTTGTGCCCACACTTTTTAGCTTTCTACTTAAAAGCCTTTAGCCAGAATGTCCAGGATTGTCCAGTAATTCTCTATCCCTTTACACTACTTCATTTTCATCAAGACACTTATTCCTACCCACTACTATATTGCATACATATTTGTTTACTTTCCTTCTATCCCACAGAACAGTATAAACTCTGTGAGTACTGTGGGTTTGGTTTGCTCACTACTATATCCACAATGCCAAACAGTGCCTGACACACATTAAAAGCTCAAGAAATATCTGTCAAATGTTCAGTGAATATTAAATTCTTATGACAAAATAGACAACCATTATTTACATGTTTCAAATAGCATAGGAAAAGCTAACATTATAATACAAACTGACAAAATAGAATAAAATATCTTATATAGAGCCTACAACACAGAAAAGAAGACAAAGGAAACTATACCAAAAAAATGGTTATAATAGTTGCTTCTAGAAATCACTTAAGATTACTAGAAATTTTCATTTTCTTCTTTTACTTATCTTAATCTTGAAAATAGAAATTGAATGGCAAAGAGTACTTTTATAATTAGAAAAAATACATATTTTAAGAGTTATGCCAAACATATTTAAGGTGCCCTTAAGGTCAGTACTAAAACATACAACACAACACAACAAACAAAACCATTTGGCCTACAGAAAGTTTATGACAAAAAAGTTAAAGACTGTTTTTCAATGTAAATTGAAGGTTCTCAGTTACTAAGGATGATCAGGCAATTTGTCATCTAAACAGAGTTCATTTGAAGAATCAGGGGGTTCAAATAATTTACAAGTGTTAATTGATCTATAATAGGTGTAAACTGAGACTTGTTTCAGGGAAACCACCCTACCTACCCATTCCTGCAAAATAAAGTTCTAAGTCTTCATAACAATCTTAAAACCTCTAAAACCCATCTACTATCTCATCTCTACTTCTGCTACAAAACACTGCCACACTAGGCTGACTACTGTCCATTCCATTAACCATGCCTCTGAATTTTAACTTCCTATAAGGCCTTGTGTTCCCTATTCTGCCTAGAGAAGTTCTATGCCTTCCAGCTTAGTGCCACTTCCTCAATGAAGTAGCCTCTTCCTTTCCCATATATAGCACGTTTGCATCTCTAATTAAAGGTTCTTAACCTTGGGCTGATGGACGGTCTAATGAATATTTGTGAAACTCTGAAATTATATGTAAACACTGAGGATATGCTCTTTTTTGAGAAGAAAGCACTGTGGCTATGTTCAGATTCTAAAAGTAATTCATAACCCAAAAGGATAAGAATCATTGCTTTATCATACCACTTTAGATTACAATGACTTATTTACTCATCTTTCTCACCATTCTTTAAAGCACCCTATTTGGAAGGTGAGGAATTACTGGTATGATAAACTGAAACAAGAAAAAGATGTCTGACTCTCCCGTTCTCCCTAAATTCCCTTAGGCTCACTGTGAGACACCTGAAATCTACTTTTAATTTTATGACCTTCATCCTCTACCTTTTAAATTTCCCTTCGTTTATGAATTTGAATTAATCATTTAACATAAAAAATTAAATTTCCCAGGTTAAAACCACTGTTCTCATTTCCAAACTTCTTTTGCATTATTTTATAATCAGAGAAGGGGGAAAAAATGAAAAACCTTTAAATATTAAAATTTCAAAAAAATTTTAATATCAAAAAAGAAAATTAAATCAATGCCCTAAAGAGTCACAAGACAAGGTCAAAAGTGGATTTACAGAAAGATGAAAAACGAAGAAAAGGACGACAGGTATATTAGCCAATGTATCTTAACACAATGTTTGTTTCACACTCACCTATTAAATTATGATGATGGGGGAAAAAGCCTATTCACCCTCCTTATATTAAATACACCTAATTCAATTTGGGATTTTAATGAAACTTGTCAAAAATCTTTCACATGCCAATCAAACAAACATTGGTCTGATATCAAAGGCTCATGTGCAAGAAGTTAGGCACTGTGACAGCTGACCTTAGGTACTCACCGTGCTGTACACCGCCGAGACAGCAGGAGTGAAGATTCGGTCCTCGAGGGGCTGTTGTACAGGTCCTCTAGGGATTCTAGAAGAGCGAGTTAAGGATAAGAGAACTCAAAATGATTTAGCATTAACAAAAAATTACCGTCACAAGGTTCTGCCAATGGCCCAACTTTCGTCACCCAATTAGTAAAGTTACTCATTTACTTCTCTACAAAACTGGAAAACAAATATTTCAAATTTCTTAATGTAATCAGATCAATCGCTCCAAAAGTGATTCCCATGATAAACATTCCATGGCAACTCAAAACAAATAAAATTACACAAGACTCCACACTTTAGGTCCAGGATGAGACTCTACCACCTTTACATTCTAGAGAAAAAGACTAAAAAAGTATAAGCAGGATATTCAGGAATATACATGGAAACTACTGGCAAAGACACAGTCTGTTCTGCTAACTACACAGAAATGGCGAATATAATTGTTTCCTTGTTTTTCTATTGTAGCGGCTACTTTCCCCATATCTACCTACCAACTCTCCATTAAAAAAAAAAAAAAGGCTCTCCAGCATAATATTTAAAATATTTCAGCATGTTGCCAGGATATTCTGTTAAAAGACAAAAGACTATCATTTTATTCAGCTTCAAAACCAAATGATGTGAGCTCCATCTACCTGGTAAAGTGATATTTTACCTCTTTAAGAATGACAACCAGAAAAAATAAAAAACAAAAAACCAGACAACCAAAAAGATTAACAGCAATTCTCTCCAGACAGTAGGATTATATAACTGTATTGTGTGTTTCTATAATTCAAGCATATTTTTTTAAAAAATAACTATGAATAAACCCAAAATGAAACACAATGCTTCCTTAAACCTAACAAATACTTCATATTTCTCGTACCATATTTCTTTCTCATTCAATGAAACATTTTGGAAGACAAAATAACAGCTACAAATAATAACTCTATATGAATGACCACAAATTGAAGAAATCTGAATCATTAGAAGATGAACTCTTTATACGTAAGTAGCAACAGTTTACTGAGGTGAAGAGGGAAATAACAAAGCAAAAACTCTCAAAGCTTTAGTCATTTAAAATTAGTAACACTGTACCAGTCTCTAGACAATTCTTTTTTTTTTTTTAAAGATTTTATTTATTTGATAGACAGAGATACAGCGGAAGAGGGAACACCAGCAGGAGGAGTGGGAGAGGGAGAAGCAGGCTTTCCCACAGAGCAGGGAGCCTGATTCGGGGCTTGATCCCAGGACTCTGGGATCATGACCCGAGCTGAAGGCAGATGCTTAACAACTGAGCCACTCAGGTGCCCCTCTCTAGACAATTCTTAAAACTAACCTGAGACCACAGTTCAAGTTGTTGTCATAAATACCTAGACACAAAGAACTGATTTAAAATGCTGTAAGATTTCAGTAAACAGTATCTGGAAAGTTAAAAAAAAATAACGAAATAAAGTGCTGCAAGAAATAACAAAGCTAAAGCATTTCATAAAGGAACTACTTCATCCAAACTATATATATGTTTGCAATGTAGAAAACATAAGCCTAACAAGTTCCAGGACAAAAGTCCTTCATTATGAGTTTGTCAATTCTCTCAAAGTAAAGATTACCCTTGGCCAAAATAAAACTTTCTTTGAATTATAGTACTGCATTGTGGTTACATGAATGGTGGAAAATATAAGACCATTTTTTCTTCTGCAAAGGCAACAGCTATTGCTTTTTCTAGCTAAGGCTAATTCTCACGCTATGAGAATAAGTTCTCAAATCAGAGTTCTCAGTTCTATGCCCCAAAGCTTGAGCCACACCATTTAACGTTACAAAGGAAAGCTAAGGTTCCTGATTTCTATTAGTTATTTTATTGGCTAAAATATAATTACAAGATTTGTAAAGAGGCAATCATTTATATGGCCAATAGTCCCAGTAACAAACATTCTTTGTCCTGGGTCACAAATATAGAACGATGATTTTGTTTATTTATTCTCTGCAAATCACCAAGAGAACATTGTGGGTTGATAAACTGTTTCTTAAAAAGAAGTTCTGAGTGCTCGCTTCGGCAGCACATATACTAAAATTGGAACGATACAGAGAAGATTAGCATGGCCCCTGCGCAAGGATGACACGCAAATTCGTGAAGCGTTCCATATTTTTATAAAATTAAAAAAAAAAAGAAGTTCTGAGTAAAAATCATTTATTTTAAAACAAAAACACAGTTTTGTAAAAAAGAAAAGTGAAAATAGAAGTCAGGAGATCTGAATCTAAAGTAGCCTACAAGCCTAACCAACTATGTTGTCTTCACTGAACCATTTTACAGTATCTCCTATAACCAGAGGTTCAGCAAGAAGTAACTTGCCCAAGTTAACAAGGCTAAGTGGTCAGGCCATGTCTCCCTGAATTCTAAAGATCACACTCTACTTTAATTAATTTAATTCATTCATTAGTTAATAGAGACCACTCTCTTCCTATTTTATCAGTGTGTCTACAGACAGAACACTTCACTGCATAGTAAAAAAAAAAAATGTATCAAAATATGGTTGCTCCTATTCACATGACAGAACTAAATGAGCAGTTCATCTCATAGAAGAGTAAGTGAAGTGTCACCCCAAAACTTCCATAAAGTTCCAAATTCTTGGCCCAAACTGAATCACCTGCCCAACAGCAAATGAATACTTAGTACTACAGACCAGGCAGGTAATGTATCAAACTAAGTTTGCTTATTTTACAAAGGAATTTTCTCCTTTAATTCCTGGTGGTGATGATTGCCTACCTTCATAAATCCCACCTTCATAAATATGCTAAAAACCACTGAACTATACACTTGAAAAGTGTGAATGTTATGGTATGTGAAAAATATCTCAATAAAAAATTAACTTAAGTAATGTGCAAATAAGTTGTTTAGCCCTATTTCCACTAAAAAACAGCCTCTATAAATTAGTATGAAATAGGCACTTCTAAGCATTTTCTCCATAAATAAGTGAATTCAAAGAAATGACAGGCATATAAAGCTCTTTCACTACAACATATCTCGTCCTAATTCTGCCTGCATAAAGCTGCATTACCAGCTTTCACCAACCTCTGTATCTCCAGCATAAATCACTGGATGTTCACTTATTTACCTTTGGGCTCAAGGTAGCAATCAAATGGCTTCTCATAGTACCACTTAAAATTCTAATTCAGTCAATGAGCAGTGTAATATGCATGTGCAGTGCTCTAGAGCATGTTGTTTTATCTCATAACTGAAATACAGTATACATACCCTCTTGACACTTCTGTGGTTCAAACTGCTATAAATTATATCATTAGGAACTATAAGCAAAATCATTAACAAAACTAGATAGATGGTATGTAATAACTGAATTTAAGACTCTAAGTAGAAATACAAATGCAAAATATTTCTAATTACCCACTTTCATTTTCTAATAAAAAATTTCCAAATTTCAGAAATAAATAAAATTTGAAGGTTAGAGAGTATTAAATATTAAAGCACAATAGACTCTAAATTAATTATTAAAGTACTTACTACATACTCTCCACATTAAATGTCAATTAGGCAGATAAAAAATTTTCAAAGACGGGCGCCTGGGTGGCTCAGTGGGTTAAAGCCTCTGCTTTCGGCTCAGGTCATGATCTCAGCGTCCTGGGATCGAGGCCCGCATCGGGCTCTCTGCTCAGCAGGGAGCCTGCTTCCTCCTCTCCCTGTCTCTCTGCCTGCCTCTCTGCCTACTTGTAATCTCTCTCTCTGTGTCAAATAAATAAATAAAATCTTTAAAAAAAAAAAATTTTCAAAGACCAAATTTTATCAAAGAAGTTCAAAGACCGGGCGCCTGGGTGGCTCAGTGGGTTAAAGCCACTGCCTTCGGCTCAGGTCATGATCCCAGGGTCCTGGGATCGAGGCCCACATCGGGCTCTCTGCTCAGCAGGGAGCCTGCTTCCTCCTCTCTCCTCTCTCTGCCTGCCTCTCTGCCTACTTGTAATCTCTCTTTCTGTGTCAAATGAATAAATAAAAATCTTAAAAAAAAAAAAAAAAAAAGAAGTTCAAAGACCTGTAAGATTACATAATGATCTAAATGTTTCCTACTTATGTCAGGAAAAAAAAGAAGGGACCAAAAATTTTTTAAGCACACATGTGTACTGAAATTTCATGAATGATGAACTCTGATTAGGATTAAGCTTCTTGATCAATGGCAATCATATCTGACCCTGAGTTTGACTTACAATCAGTATCTCTTCAAAAGGTAGATTTTGAGAAATTAGAAAACAAGTAATCAAAGTCAACAGAAACATCCCACCAGTATGCTGAAACACTAATGTTCCACTTAAAACTGCTGTTCCTAACTTTGCTTAGGAAAAGCTACTATCCTGGATCAATGCTCGGCATAAGTAATATTCTTAAAGTGATAGCCTCAAGTTATTATTGCCTCATTGAAAAGGAAAGCAAGAGCACAAATCCCATTGCACAAATTACTATAGAGAAGACACAGGCAACTGATTTCAGGAGATGAAAACAAATAAATGATAAAGATCTTTTTCTGCATTATTTCTTATTTAAGCCTTATGGCAATAGGGTAATGCCAGTCAATTTACCCTTTCCCTCTCTCTCTTTTTTTTTGGATTTTACTTTTAAATAATCTCTACACCCAATGTGAGGCTCAAACCTACAACCCAAAGATCAAGAGTTGCATGTTCTGCCACCTGAGCCAACCAGGAGTTCCTCTCCTTCTTTCAATATATGAAATCAAAAAAGGTATGATAATGAAGAAGGAAGAGAACTTGTATAAAATATAAGGATAAGGGCAGAATTTCTACACTATACACTGCTTCACAAAGATGATATACACGATTTCTTGAAAAGAAGCACTGTTTCAAATATAGTTGCTTTAGAAATAACTATATTCCCTTTAATATTAGTTCTGACTCATTAAGGGATATGCACCTTAAAAAAAAAAAGGAAATCCAATTTAAATAAACTAGCATATTTTGAAAATTACCCCTATGAAACAAAATTTAACTTAGCATTATAACAGAAATGACCTAGTCAAAACCGAATAAACAGGAACACCTACGTGGTTCAGTTGGTTGACCGACCAACTGTTGATCTCAGTTCACATCATGATCTCAAGGTTGTGAGATCAAACCCCACATCAGGCTCTGCACTGGGAATGGACCCTCCTTAAGATTCTCTTTCTCCCTCACCATCTACCCCTCTCCCGTTTTCTCTCTCTCTTGAAAAAAACCTGAATAAACACACTGTCTATATAAATTTAATTTTTAAAAAATCCTGTGTCACTGTTGATGATACAGAAAATTATCTAAATTCACAATGTTTCAAAAAATAATCTGAGTCCAAAATTATATTCTTTGAAATGTTTGAGATCTGCTGCACATAGAAACTGAATAACTGATTAGTTACAGAAAGTCAATTTAAAACTTAGGCGCCTAGATGGCTCAGTCGGTTGAGCAACTGACTCTTGGAATCGACTCAGGTCATGATCTCAGGATTGTCAATCAAGTCACACAGACTCTGTTTCATAATCTCTCTCCCTCTCTCTCTCTCTCTCTCTCTCAAATTAATAAATAAAATCTTTAAGAAAAGATAAAAACAAAAATAAATTAAAATTAAAATTAACCCCCTCCTGCTGGGACAACAGGGTAGACACATGTGAAAGAATAATGCTGGATTAACTTACCTCAAAAAATTAACTCAAAATGGATCAAACACGTAAATTTAAGACGAAAACTAGAAATTTTCAGAAGTAAACATGGGATAAATCTGCATGGTCTCTTGTATTTGGCAATGGACTGGTAGATAGGACAGCAAAAAAATCAACAACAGAAAGAACAGATAAAGCAGACTTTAACAAGTTAAATTTTATGTGTCAAAAGATACTAACAGAGTAGAATTACAACGTAGAATAGGGAAAAATATTTGCAATTCATATGTCACATAAACCATTTATATCTAGGGTATATAAAGAACTCTTACAACTCAATAATAAGAACACAAATGACCCATTATTTCAAACGGACAAAGGATCTGAAAAGACATTTCTCCAAAGATATACAAATCGCCAAAAAGCACAGGAAAAGATGCTCAATATAATTAGTCACCAGGGAGATGCAAATCAAAACCACAATGAAATACCACTTTACACCCACTAGTTTGGCTGTGATCAAAAAGACAGTTTCAGTGAGGATGCAGAGAAATTAGAACCCTCATATACACTGCTGGTGGGAATGTGAACCGGCATAGCCACTATGAAAAAGTTTGTGACAGTTTCTCTAAAGTTTAAACATTGATTTACCATGTGACCCAGCAATTTCACTCTTGGGTATATATCCAAGAGAGAGAAAACAGGTCCCTGCAAAAACTTGTATGTGAATATTTACACACATACAGAGTTACTCATAATAGCCAAAAGACAGAAAGAACTCAACTGTCCATAAACTAATGAATGGAAAGCATACACAAAAAAATTTTATTTAGCAATAAAAAGAAATGAAGCACTAATACATAACACAACATGGATGAATCCTGAAAACACGCTAAATGAAAGAAGTCAGTCACGTAAGACCACATATTGTAAGATTCAATTTTTACGAAATGTTCAGAATAGGTTATAAAGACAGAAAGACTAACAGTTGCTTAGGACTAGGGAAAATGAAGAGAGAGAGCTGATAGCTAAGAGGGATGGGGTTTCTTTCTGAGATGATTGTGTTCTAAAATTGACTGTGGTAATGGCTGCACATATCCAAGAATGCATTAAACACTGTACACTTGAAATGAGTCAAATTTATGATATGCATATTTTATCACAATAACGTTTTATTTTAAATTAACCCTTTCCTACACTGGGAAAACCTTCATAAAAGATAAGGGCTAGAACTATACTCTAGAAACTAGAAATCAGTAAGAGAAGCAAATTCTAGAATGGAAGCCTCAGAGGGAACAGTAAAGTACCCTTATTACCACCTACCTAGGTGGTACAAAAATGAGAGCTCATCTCAAACCCAAGCATAAAACTATGCTGTTAAGACCAACGCATGTTGGGACACCTAGGTGGCTCAGTCAGGTAATGTCTGCCTTCAGCTCAGGTCATGATCCCAGGGTCCTCGGATGGAGTACCACATCAGGCTCCTTGTTCAACGGGAAGCCTGCTTCTCCCTCTGCCTGCCTCTGCCTCTACGTGTGCTCGCTCTATCTCTCTCTCTGACAAATAAATAAAATCTTTTTTAAAAAATAAAAATTAAAAAAAAAGATTAATGCATGTTATTATGAAAGATGGAATAGACAGGACTGAGTTAATTTGAAGTTATCAATTATAGACATCAAGCATGTAAAATGTCCCACAAAGTACAACATCCTGGATGACCCTACTCAGCAACTATAGAAATCTCAAGGGTCAGGGCGCCTGGGTGGCTCAGTAAATTAAAGCCTCCGCCTTCGGCTCAGGTCATGATCTCAGGGTCCTGGGATCAAGGCCCACATCAGGCTCCCTGCTCAGCAGGAAGCCTGCTTCCTCCTCTCTCTGCCTGCCTCTCTGCCTACTTGTGATCTCTCTCTCTCTGCGTCAAATAAAGAAAATAAAATCTTTAAAAAAAAAAAAAAGAAATCTCATGGGTCACAGCATTAGTAACTCTGAATGTACAAAAGCAAAACAGAAACTGCATTCTCAAACCTAAACACTATGACATAACTACTCCTGCTTTAACTCTGGAGTCTATAAGAAAATATGTTTCTAAAAAAGATACCAGTGTTCTAAGAAAAAACAAAACTTTCTTCATTGTTCTGTATCTTTTGCCACTAAAACTGCAGGGAAATAAAACTAGTATCTATTTCAATTCAATTTAATGTTGGGCTGTTAATTTAGGTCCAAAATCCTTTACTGGAATTCAATGATTTTTTCCACTGGTAGAAAGCTAACATGGATGTTGTATCACGTAACACATCCAGCAGTGTCTATGGCAGCACCCCTTAATCAAACACATTCATATCTACCTTCTGCAAAATATATAAATACTCAAACTTCTGGCTTCCTGTCCAGAGTTTTTCTAATTTACCAGGAAAAAAAAAAAGTTTTCTGAACCCTTTTTGATTTTGGAATTGGAAACTACAAAAAGCCTATACCTTCCTTCCCATCCTGTTTTGGCTTTAAAAGTCTCTAGAAAACATTATATAAATATTAACAACTAGAAACCATTATATTGTGTTTTGTAATAAATCTGGAAACATTGGTTTCAAAGTGCTCGGCCAGAAAAGCCCTTGCTCTGGCTCTGGTTTTCTACCAACTCAGAACTCTGGATTTCTACTAACTCAGAAATTGATTTCCTGACAGTCACATTTAAGTACACCCAGAAACATATGCTGCTTAGATGGGTTAAAAAAATACAAAAACAAAAACAATACTGCCAAGAAAATGGCTGCTTACCATGCTGATAGTACTTCTACTAAAGACAAAAATATAAATTTTAAATGAGACAAAGTGATATACACATGAAAAAAAGAATATACTCACAAATTTCAAACCTGGCTTTCAGTTCTCAAGTTTTTAATTCTAAGACAAATATTTAAGTGTTATACTAAACACCCAATTCAGATTAAAACATCATCAATCCACGTGACAAAGCAAAAGCAGAAGGCAACAAAGTACCCCTCTTCCATATAAAATGCCCATCTCAAAGAAACTTCATTAAGAAGGATAAAGTGCAATTAGCAATTCCATTTGCATCCTACATCTGAATCATTCAAATAGAAAATAACCAAATAAAATATGCTGGTATGCCAGATTTCTCTTGATATGGATCCAGATAATAACAAGTACAGAACACACATCTGACAGATTTTAAAAGCCATCCTCCAAAAAAAGAACTGAATGAGCTAGCCATTCACATATGACAAAAGTCAACCTTCACTAGACATTCTATTGCTGGCTACAAGTTTTTAAGAAAACACTAAGTTTTGAAAACTTGCAAGAACTTGACATTTACCTGAACTGGTAGAACATTTTAAAAATGTAATATGAAGATGAGATCATAATTGCAATGTTCTGAAATTCCAGTAGTAGAACTTAGGTTTAAAAAGAACCATGGTAAGTTAGGAAAGATGAAAAAGTCCTGGAGATGGATGGTGGTTATGGCTTCATAGCAACATGAATGTACTTAAGGTCACACTACTCTCCATTTTAAAAAGGTTAAAATGGGGGGTGGGGGGTGCCTGGCTGTCGGCAGAACATATGACTCTTGGTCTTGAGGTCAAGAGCTTGAGCCCCATGTTGGGTGTCCAGATTACTAAAAATAAATTTAAAAAATAAAAAAAAACTTTAAGGTTAAAATGGTAAGTTTTAGGTCATGTATGTTAACGCAACTTTTAAAATAAATTTTAAAAATAATTTAAAAACCACTGACTATGGAAGAGCTAAAGGAGATTTTCTTGATTCTTTAAGATTTGGCATTACTATTCTGTACAAAATGTATGGGGATTCTATCAATGATGTTTCTGATGTTCTACCTTCTTTCTGGGGTCAAAGAAATGACTCTTTCTTTTCATAGACATGGTGCAGTACACTAGGATGATGCAGACGATGGCGATTGTGTACACCTATATGCAACGCAATGATTTTCAGTCTATATTCCTAGGAAAGAAAGTACACAATCTCCCATATTCTCCCCACATGATAAATCCTCTGACTCTGTGGGTCAAACTGCAGCTCACAAATCCAGAGAGAAAGGAAGAAATGATACAAGAATTTGGGATACTGCTCTATATTGTTCCTACATAAAAGAAAATTAAAGATTTGTTTTTAAATGATAGGGAAAATGACGTTCTAACTTTGAATAAACAAAAGGAAGGGAGGATAGAAGAAACAGCCAAACCTTAAAATACATGAACCTTAAGTCAGTGTGAAGTCAGCAAAAGGACTGACAGACAGATCAATGAAACAGACTGGAAAATTCAGAAACAGAGCCACAAAAACCTAGTAAGTTTATTTTTCACAAAGGTGCAAAGGTGATTATAAATGAGTAAACAATGTACTTTCCAACAAATGGTCCTGCAACAACTAAAAACCATATGCAAAACAATGGATCTCTTTGTCATATACCTCACCCCTTAAACAAAAATTCAAAATGTACCACAGACATACTGCAAAATTTTAAATTCTAAAACCTTCTGAAAAACCTGAAAGAAAAAATAGTTGTGACTATGGGCTAAGCCAAGAGTTCTTAGATGTAATATTAAAGGCATGCTCTTTAAAAGAAGAAAAAACTGATGAACTGGATATCTCAAAATTAAAAATTTCTATTCTATGAAAGACACCGTTATGAAAAGATACAGAATGGAGAAAATAATTGTGAAATCTCATATCTGATAAAGGACTTGTATTTAGATTATATAAAGAACTCTCAAAAGTCAACGGTAAGACTACCGTTTTTTTAAATGGGCAAAAGCTTTGAACAAATGCCACCTCACCAAAATAGATGTACAGATGACAGACGAAAACATGAAAAGATGCTGAGCATCATTTGTAAATAGAGTGTGTAAACTAAAACAACAGTGAACTATCACTACACCTCTTAGAGGTCTACAAAATGACAATACAAAGTGCTGAGGATGAGGAATAACTGGAAATCTCACACTTTGCTGTTGACACAGTACCAAATGGTACAGTCACTTGGGAAAACAGTTTGGCAGTTCTTACACAGTTAAGCATAAATTTATATATATGACCAAGCAATCCCACTTGTACATACTTACCCAAGAGAAATGAAAATTTATACTCACCCAAATGCTTAAGCACAAAGGTTTATAGCATCTTTATCCATAATGGCCAAAAAGGGCAAAGAGCCCAATATCTTCAACTGGTAAACAGATAAAATATGGTACACCCATATAATGGAATACTACCAGCCATTGAAAAGGAATGAATTACTGATAGAATAACATGAATGATTATCAAATGCCAATTAAGTGAAAGAAACTAGACTCAAAAAAGGCTTTGAGTCCATTTATACAACCTTCTGGGAAAGGCAAAACTACAAAGATGGAATTAAGCTTACTGACTGCCAGAAACTAGGGCGTGGGGAAAGGTTATCTACAAAGAGCACTGAAGGACTATAATTGGGTGATGAAACTTTTCTGTACCTTCAGTGTAGTGGGGTTACAAAACTCCACATTTGTCAGAATTCACTGAACTATATACCTACAATAAATGAAAGCTGAGTTTCCCCAAAGTTAAGCAATAAAGTCCCCATGTGACTCAGCAATTTCACCCCTGGTTATATATCCAAAAGAAATAAAAACATATATCCACAAAAAAACTTGTTAATGAATGTTCATATTAGCATTATTCTCAACAACCAAAAAAGGGAATCAACCTAAATATCCATCAACTAAAGAACAGATAAACCAAATGAGGTATAGCCATACAATGGAATTTTATCTGGCAAAAAAAGGAAATGGAAGACATGACACATACTACAACCTGGATGAACCTTGAAAACATAATGTTAAGTGAAAGAAGCCAGCCACAAAGGACTACATATTGTACAATTCCTCTTAAATGAATTACCCAAGTTAGACAAATTTATAGACAAAAAGTATAAACAGAAACAATTAGTGGTTGCTTAGGACTGGGGGGATTGATGAAAATGGGGGAAGAAGGAATGACGGCTACAGGTATGTGTTTCTTCCTGAGGTAAAAGTTCTAAAACTGTGGTGATGGTTGCACAAGTCTGTAAATATACTAAAAACCAATGAATTGTACATTTTATTTTGGGGGGGGTTGTATCTGTATAGTTTTATTAATGTCTTCCCTCTATGTTCATCTTTCATAATGGTAGAGAGAACAAATAACTTCACAGCAAAATGTAACTGCATGGAATTCAAAAATGGATATGGACACTTCTGCGTGAGCCCAGTGTCCTCCTCCTGAACTGTACATTTTAAATGAATTAATTCTGTGGTACGTAAATTATCTCTCAATAAAGGTGTTACCCCAAAAGTGAGTATCATTGTAATTTAAAAATAAAATTTTGGGGCGCCTGGGTGGCTCAGTGGGTTAAAGTCTCTGCCTTCGGCTCAGGTTACAATCTTAGGGATCATGGCCTGCACTGGGCTCTCTGCTTGGCAGGGAGCCTGCTTCCTCCTCTCTCTCTGCCTGCCTCTCAGCCTACTTGTGATCTCTCTCTCTGTCAAATAAATAAAATCTTAAAAAAAAAATTTTAAGAGGCGCCTGGGTGGCTCAGTCGATTGAGTGTCTGCCTTCAGCTCAGGTCAAAGTCTCAGGGTCCTGGGATCAAGGCTCACCTCAGGCTCCCTGCTCTGTGGGGAGCCTACTTCTCCCTCTCCCTCTGCCTGCCACTCCCCCTGCTTGTACATACCCTCTCTGTCAAATAAGATCCTTGAAAAAATTAAAATTAAATAAAAATAAAATTTTACAATAACATAAGAACTCCACATTGGGGCAAGCACTTTATCTGTTTTGTCTACCACTCCATATCCCAGAACCTAGAATATCACAGAAAGGGGTCATATACTCAAAATGTTTCATCTATGTGATCTAGTTGAATGAAGTTAAAAGTAACTCTCATCCTAAGAATCCACAAACCAAGCAAGGAAAAGTGTTATGCAACCTAACAGTGAAACAGGTACCCAAAAGGAAAATGGGTAGCTCGATTCCTCAGCAAACTGCATTTCTTTCAATGACAGAAAGCAGTACAGGACCTTATTAGTATAAGGATCTCCTGAAACCCTGACCAATGACCTAGCAATATGGAAACCTGTCCAGCCAGCTTTTTAACATGACTTGTAACAAACTCTCTTCAGTAATAAGTGGAAAAGATCCATTTCTATCCATATGCAACAAACCCAAGCCAAAGCACACTGACACTAAACCAGTGGGTCAATACTGCTTGTCGATGTACCAAAGGGGAGATTTAATTACAGTACCTAGAAATGAGTCAAAGTATTTACGGACACTAGAAAAATGGTAACACAGATTAAAGTTGACCACTAGAAATAACTTCACAGGATAAAGAATCACGGTGAATTCATCAACAGTAAAAACCATACCACATTACAGTTGGAAGTGCCTCACGGCTCTATTCAACCTAACATCAAATGCAGGGATTACACACACCCAACGTACACTACTCCACAGGAAAACCCTTCAAATATCTAAGCACGTTAATAAATCTCCTTTTACTCTTTTCCAAAGTGAAATACACCCACATCCTTTGACCACTCATCAAGAGGCAGAGGTAGCATAATCCTGTGAGAGTAATGTGGACCGGAGACACTTTCCCATTATCAATGATCCACAGATTACGTAAGCATTATCTACTTCATAACTGCTTTCTACTTCACATTGTCTATGATAAACTATTGTCCATGTGTTTTCTTTCCATATAAAGTTACTACAAAGTCATATTTGAGGCATTCTGTGCATAATAACCAATCACTACACAGAACACTTTACAATTGCGGCTATTTCATTTCATCACACAGATTCAGGTTTATTTCTTTCTTTTATTTATTTATTTATTTATTTATTTATTTATTTATTTATTTATTTATCTATCTATTTCAGGTTTATTTCATTTTGACATCTAATCCTACACTTGATTTTTTCATCTAAGTTACTCAGTAGTGTTAATGCACTATAATAACAAACTAAAACATAGCAGTCCAGTAGCCCAGTCCATATGGCCACCTAAACTACTTTCTATTCTCACTCTCTGTCCCCTTCCATATCCAAATACTGCCAACTACTCCATCCCATACATCTAATGTTCACTATTTAAACAGCAAGGAGGCAACCAAAAAGGAATGTTAAATCCTCTGTGTACCCTAACTATTGTTCAACTTTTTAAAATTCTGTTTTTAGATCGTGGAAAAATTATAAAGAATCCCCAAGAGAATAGTGAATATAATTCATTTCATCTAGAGAAGGATGAGTGAACGGTGACTGCAAAGATACACTTATAGTAATAAAAGGATGAAAGAGAAGAAATAAGATCCATTAATTGGAAAGGGTAGCAGAGGAAATAAGACTAGTTAGGAGACTATACCAGTGTCTAGGTAAGAGATGATCATGGCTTGGAAGACTGTAGTGGAAATAAATAGAAAAAGCCAAGTTTAAACAGTAAAATCAACAAGATTTGCTACTGCATTGAGAAAGAAAGGAGGGGCTCAGCTTGTTAAGCATGTGACTTTAGCTCAGTTCATGATCTCTGGGTCCTGGGATCCAGCCCAGTGTCAGGTTCCAAGCTCAGCAGGGAATCTGCTTGTCCCTCTGCCCCCCGCCACTTATACTCTCTCTCTCAATAAACATATTTACACTCACTCAATCCTCATATTCAACAGTCATATTCAAATCACTCAATTCTCTTCAAAGAGCTCTTGTTTCAAAATCCAAATACTATAATTTAGCACAGATTTGAGAATAACTTTTAAGAATTTATTTGAGAGAGAGAAAGTGAGCGAACTAGAGAGAGAGCATGAGAAGAGCGGCAGAGAGAGAAGCAGACTCCCTCCCCACTGAGCAGGAGCCCAATGCGGGGCTCAATCCCAGGACCCTGGGATCATGACCTGAACTGAAGGCGGACCCTTAACCAACTGAAATACCCAGGCGCCCCATGGAATAACTTTTCCAAAATATTATTCACTACCACATCCAGTATGTACTTTGCTTCTTCCTTACTATCTATATCCAGTCTATGCTAAAACACTTGACTTTCGGGTGCCTGGGTGGCTCAGTGGGTTAAAGCCTCTGCCTTCGGCTCAGGTCATGATCTCAGGGTCCTGGGATCGAGGCCCGCATCTGGCTGCCTGCTCGGCAGGGAGCCTGCTTCCTCCTCACTCTCTGCCTACTTATAATCTCTCTCTGTCAAATAAATAAATAAAATCTTTAAAAAAAAATTAAAATTAAAAAAAAAACACTTGACTTTCTCTCAACTAGAAAAAACAAAGAATCCAAATAAAACGCAAATACAAGTAACTTATCTAAGCCTAGCATTTCAGATCAATCGTATAGAATCATAATATTCAAAGCAAGAGTGTTCAGCCTCCTATTAAACCAGATAATAAAAATTTATTGTTTTTTTTTTAATTTTGAGTTTTTTTTTTTTTTAAGTAATCTCTATACCCACAGTGGGTCTCAAACTCATGACACTGAGATCAAGAGTTGCATGTTCTTCAGACTGAGCAGGCTATGTGCCCCATAAATGAGGTAATGAAAATTTAATGTTACAGGCAATAAACTGAATGAAACACAAGATATATTTTAGGATAAAACTAATTATTTGGGTTTTAGACTGTATTGTACATCCCTAGGTACTGAGAACCGAGTGACACATTAAGAAGAGCAAGTATTCTGGAAGTGGGAAAGAACAGAATTTGAATCCTAGCTTCCTCATTTACTAGCTAGGTTATCTTGGGAGAAATGATCTGACCTCCTCAAACCTCAGTTTCCTCAACTATACTTTGTGGGAATGCTGGAAAGATTTAACAAAGTAAGGTTTGTAATTTGAACAGCACATACAGTAGACAATAATTATTATAAATAGCTCTTCATAAACATTGTGATATTCCTTTCTCCAGACCATTCAAATGGCAAGGTATTTAAGAAAACTCTGTTTCCTAGCAACTTGCTAACCACCCAAGAACTCTCCTACTTCATTCTGCAAAGCTTAGAAAAAAGCTGAGAGGCGCCTGGGTGGCTCAGTCAATGAGCATCTGCCTTCGGCTCAGGTCATGATCCCAGGGTCCTGGGACAGAGCCCCGCATCAGGCTCCCTGCTCGGCAGAAAGCCTGCTTCTCCCTCTTCCACTCCCCCTGCTTGTGTTCCCTCTCTCACTGTCTCTCTGTCAAATAAATAAAATCTTAAAAAAAGAAAGAAAGAAAGAAAAGCTAGGGTGAAAGACGTGGTAAGGAAAAGAAAGTCTTTCAGAGCTTCTGACAGGTATCCTGAGATGAAAAGAGAAGCTAGAAAGAATTGGAATCTGTTCCACCTGTGACAAAATTCTGAAAGATACTGATTGACTTTTGCAACTTTGGATACTGAGCTTTTAAACAGACATTTATTCGCCTCTTCAAAGATTTTTCTCTCTCCTATGAAACTTGTTGGTTCTGACCTAACTGTTCTTGCCAAGGTGAGCATCTTATCAGATTTATCTTTAAAGATTTTATTTATTTATTTGAGTGAGAAAGCAAGAGAGAGACAGCATGAGCAGGGAGGAGGGGCAGAGGGAAAGGGACAAGCAAGCTTCCACTGAGCAGAGAGCCTGACATAGGGCTCAGTCCCAGGACCCAGAGATCATGACCTGAGCTGAAGGCAGACACTTAACCAACTGAGCCACCCAGGCATCCCATGAGTTCTCAGCTCATAGTTTACATGGAAGAGTATCAGATACAGAAAACTGCTTTCCTAATTTATATGTAAACAACTAGTGTCATTAGCCAAATTAATCTACCCAACTTTCACGTGCAAAAGTCAGATTACTGAAAATACTTGATTCCACCAGACCAGCTATCAAGGAGACTTACACAGAAAATCAATACCCTTTTAGGAACAAAATGTACTTCCAAAGCCCCCCACCCACTTAAAATTTGAGTCAATCTAATTTTTCAAAAACAAACAAACAAAAAATCTGATAAAGACCAAAGGTGGGGGCCGCCTGGGTGGCTCAGTTAATTAGGTGTCTGACTTCAGCTCAGGTCATGATCCCCTGGGTCCTGGGATTGAGCCCCACATCGGGCTCTTGGCTCAGCAGGGAGTCTGCTTCTCCCTCTCCCTCTGCCTCTGCCCCTGCTCATGCTCTCTCTCAGTATCTCTCTGTCTCAAATGAATAAATAAAATCTTTAAAACAAAAATCTATAACCTGGTTCTCCATCATCATTTATTCCTAGGGACACCTGGGTGGCTCATTCAGTTAAGCATAAGACTCTTGATCTCAGCTCAGGTCTTGATCTCAGGGTCATAAATTCAGGCCCAGTGTTGTAGTGAAAGCCATGCATGGAGCCTACTTATAAAATAAAAATTTAAAAAATTTATTACTGTTATATTTTTTAAGGACTGGGAACACTTTCTTCTATGATCTGGTACCTAGAAATATTTAATAAATCTGATGGTTTGGGAAATTTAAATGTTTGTGAAGCTGTAACATATGACTGCATGTGAACAGAACACTTCTGAAAGAACACGTAAGGAACTGATAACAGTAGCTGCCTCTGAGAAACAACTAAGGACTAAGGGTGAAACAATTTAACTTTTGCTATATACAGACTTTTGTCCTGTTTAATTTTTTTTATTATCTGTAAACATTATTTTATAAACATACAATTTTAAAAGTACTAAAAGATGCTTATCACAGGCTTGGTGAACATAAAACTAACAGAAACATTATACTCGTCACTTGTACAAATATGTACAAGGTGTCTATGCTGATATCTGGAATATGCTTTGCCCCAATAGATCACTTCATCATCATAGTTACTGCTCAACTTAATTGGAAGGAGAAAGCAGTGAGCTCAAGATAGTAAGAGTACGCAGGATGGAGTCCACGATGGCGAAGGAGACCTTAATTTTGTCTGGTCCCAGGGATTCAGCTAGATAGCTATCAAATCATTGCGAACACCTGCAGAGAACTCAACTGGAGATCTAAGAGAAGAACAGCTTCAACTCTACAAATAGAAAGGCGACAACTTTCTGCAAGAATGACAAGAACAGGCAGCACCGACTGCCAGGACCGAATCAGTACGGATATAAGGAAGATGTGGGAACTAGAGTTCGGAATAGTGATTATAAAGATATTAGCTGGGCCTGAAAAAAAAACAGAAGACAGTAGAGGATCCCTTTCTGGAAAAATAAAAGAACTAAAGTCTAACCAAGGAGAACTCAAAAAGGTTATTAATGAGATGCAATAAAAAATGGAGGCTCTCCCTACAAAGATTAGTGATACAGAAGACAAAATGATGAAGAATAAAGAAGCTGAGAAAAAGAGAGATAAACAACTACTGGATCATGAGGGGAGAAACACAACCATGAAGAAAAAATGACTATGCTGGACCTGCTGAGACACAGTACAGTGGTATCTGATATGACCCCTTTAAGAGAGACTTTTGTCAATAATTCTGACACTGCAGATTCTCAATTAACCATCCACCACTAACAGTATAATTCTGTGTACAAAACATCCCAACCACTCTTTCCTATTACTCCATTTCCAAAAGTTACAGTACCACACTAGTCATACTGTTCTCTGCAAAGACGCATACAATTATTCTACCCAAAAGCCAATTTGTTATATATCAAACTCTACTGTATTAAATATTTTTTGTATTTAAAAAAATCCTACTAGCTAAAATGGATCAATCTATACTACCTCTACTTCAACACAGCAACAGTCCAATTATTAACTAATGTGTAAGCTAATTGCCAGTATATAATTTCAGCTTGTAAATTCATTCAATTTCCTCTCTACACCACTATTGTAATTTTTGTAGAAGCTATCTTCACCTTCCCTTTCCCAAGGCCATGGCCACCACGTCAATTCAGATCTTTATTCTCTACTTGCAGCAGCTACCTACATTTTCCTAACTACAGCTCTTCAGTTCATAACAGTTACCATCAGCTCAGTCTTCCTGAACAACACTGGTCCTCAATGAACAATAAATGACTGTCTGTTTTTTACTTCCAAACATACAGCTTGTAATTTGATTACCTGAAAGCTTTCTTACTTAATTTTTATTTCCCACTCCCTAAATTGAAACCTCTCCTAAATAACAGCCAGACTCTTTCTTGACTGACCTTACAACTCTTGATGCCTGGAATGCCTTCCCCCTTCCCTCCACTAATCTCAATCTTCTCAGAGACTCCCAACTGCTACCTGGATTAATTCCTGGTTTCTTTAACTTGTTCTAAGAAATCACATGTTACTTCCTTTCATTTAGCTTCTGTTACCCTATTATTTGGAAAAGGAGACACGAAATACCTCAAAGAACTGTTGTAAAGATTAAATACAATATATAATCTTTATAAAGAACTTTGCATACTAGGTGTTCAATAAATGGTATCCTATATAAGAGAACACTAATCAGATACTTTCTCATTTTCCTTATGTAAATATCCTTTTTCCAAATAGAGAAAAAAACTTTTTTATAAAATCCCTGGTTGAAGAATTCACCAAGCAAACCTGTTCCAAAGTTAAAAGAACCAAAGCTGTTTGATTCTCTTTTGTCTTGAAAAAGGGTTTTAGTATAGGGATTATTCTCGAAAATAAGTCTTGGTCTGAATGACCAAAAGGATCGCTTCCTTCGGTGAAGACTGGAAAGAAGGACATGGCACTCCAGCCAGCTCAAGAATCAACCAAGAGTACAGATACTGCTTCACAGATCAAATCAAAGTACCTAAAACCTAGATGCTCCATGTCTCTTCCAGCCAACCTACCCAGCTGCAGGCACAGTCTGTGAAGAGAGGTCATCAACAACCCAGATGACCCATGTTTAGAAGACTCTAGTAGGTATGCAGAGGAAAGGGAATAAGGAAAAGAAAAAGAAAAAATTGGGCAGAAAAATAAGAGCTGAACGGCCCCATTTTCCCCTACCCACTCATGCTGCAGGGGAGAAAGCAGATAGAATGCAAAGTAAGTAACCACTTTTAGGAAGAGTAAGACCTGACTTTGAATCTCCATCCCCCTACTTTCACATAAATAGTAACAGCCATCTCACAAAATTATTATGAAGATTAAGCTGGATGTACACTTTCTAGAATATGACAGACATTCAACTGATATTGTTTCTATCCCTATGTCTTTGACTTTGTGCTATACTTTAAAAAGTATAGAAAAAAACTTAAAAAAGGATACAAAACAGTATATGAGGATATTATATAAATAAATGTCATCTTGGATATAACTGTTAATATTAACTGAAATTAAATCTAAGAGAAAAGCACACAATAAAGACAAACGTTTTATGTGACTAAGAATCTAAACTCTGGGGGACATCAGGGTTGCTCAGTTGGTTAAGGGTCTGACTCTTGATTTCGGCTCAGGTCATGATCTCGGGGTCCTGGGATCAAACCCCACCTCAGGGCTCTGCACTCAGCAGGGAGTCTGCTTCTCTCCTTCTCCCTCTCCCACTAACCCCTTCCCACACGTGCACTCTCTCTCTCTCTCTAAAAAATAAATAAATCTTTAAAAACAAATAATATGAACTCTGGGGGGACCCTGGGTGGCTCACTCGTCATGATCTCAGGGTCCAGAGATCAAGACCTGACTCAGGCTCCAAAATAGGCACAGAGCATGCTTAAGACTCTCTCTTTCCCTCTCCCTCTACCCCTTCTCCCACCTCATTGTAAGTGGTTACTCTTGCTCAGGAAAAAAAAAGAATATGAACTCTATACTAAGATGCAAGATTCAAATCCTGACTAGCTGTATGATACTGGAAAGTTACTTAAACTTACTGAGATTCAATTTTATTATCTATAAATGGGAATAATAATAGTACCTATACTTAATAGGGTACTGATGAAAATTAAATAATACATATGAAGTGTTAGATATAATCCCTAACAAAGAATTTAACTGCAACAGTTAAATTAATAGATTACGATGGAAAAGTTTTTTTCTCCTGTAAAAAAAATAACTTCATTAAGATTCAGTGGGTTGAGCCTCTGCCTTCGGCTTGGGTCATGGTCTCGGGGTCCTGGGATGGAGCCCCACATCAGGATCTCTGCTCAGCGGGGAGCCTGTTTCCCCCTCTCCTTCTGCCTGCCACTCTGCCTGCTTGTGATCTCGGTCAAATAAATAAATAAAAATTAAAAAAATAAAAATAAAAGGACTAAGAAATGACAGCTTTAATTGTTGAGATGATCTACTTCAGTGTTTCTAAACTTTATGATCTCAACACCTTTATACTTAAAAATTATTTATACTTAAAATTTATTATACTTAAAAATTTTTTTTTAAGATTTTATTTATTTATTTGACAGAGAGAGTGAGATTACAAGAAGGCAGAGAGGCAGGCAGAGAGAGAGGAGGAAGCAGGCTCCCTGCTGAGCAGAGAGCCGATGGGATGCGGGACTTGATCCCAGGACCCTAAGATCATGACCTAAGCCGAAGGCAGAGGCTTTAACCCTTTGAGCCACCCAGGCGTCCCCCAAAATTTATTTTTAAACTTAAAAATTATTATGGAGCCTTAGAGTTTTGGCTTAAATGGGTTATATCCATGTATATTTACCACAACAGAAATTAAAACTAAGGGGGCACCTGGGTGGCTCAGGTTATGATCCCAGAGTTGGGCTCTCTGCTCAACAGGAAGCCTGCTTCTCCCTCTCCCTCTGCCTGCCACTCCCCCGCTTATGCTCTCTCTGTGTCAAATAAATATATAAAATATATTTTTAAAAAAAGAAGTTAAAACTAAGAAAAATTTTGAATATTGTTATTTTCAGGTACGAATAATAAAACAATTACATGTTAATATAAGTAACATTTTTTATTTTAATTTAGGGGAAACAGTGACATTATTTTAAATTTCTGCAAACCTCTTTAATACTTTAATATTTAGTTTACTAGAAGACCAGGTGAAATCTTAACACATGCTTCTGCATTCAGTCTGTTGCAACATGTTATTTTGAAGTCTACGAATAAAATCTAATCTCACACGAATGTGTGGTTTGGAAAAGTATATTAACATACTTTATTATACATATTATATATAAAATAAAGGTATATTAATAGCATTACCTGATAACTGTGGATATTCTTTTTTTGCTTTTACACCAAAACTTGACAAGTGATAGTTCTTAAAGATTACAAACAATATAGAATCTGAAACCATATTAACTTTTCATACATAGTTACATTAAAATTAATTGTTCTACATTGCATTTTAAATCAACCTTTCACCTATGCATAATTTTGGAACATCTGCATTGACCATCTAGGAAATATTGGTACATTAAGTTATGCAGACTTTCCAAATGTTGACACATTTCATTGTATAGTATTAAAATAAAATAAAATCTGTTAGTATCACTACTGATTTCCTCAGAAGTCTATTAAGTATTGGGAAGCTGTCAAACTCAGGATAGCAAATACAAGGTTCCAATATTCTAATATTCATTTGAAACCTATAATTTTATTATTGGCAACAGTTTTCCTTGAAGTAACGGGCACACTCATTTATTTCTGAAAATATGTCTGCTAAATATCCAAGTCTGAATATAGTTTATCATTCTTTCAAGTTAAAATGATGTTACATAAAAAAGTAGTGAAATATAACACTCTATGTTAACTATACTGGAATTGAAATAAAAGAACAAAATTAAAAAAGTGGTTAAGGGTGCCTGGGTGGCTCGCTCAGTCAGTTAAGCATCTGACTCTTGATTTTGGCTTAAGTAATGACCTCACAGGCTCATGAGATGGAACCCAGTGTCAGACACAGGCTGGGTGCAGAACCTGCTTAAGATTCTCTATATCCCTCTCCCTTTGCCCCTTCCCCATTTCCGCTCTCTCTAAAAAATAAATAAATTTAAATTATAAAAAAAGTGCTTAGTTTTGCCTACAACTCACTCACACAAGTGGTTTAAACCACTACTGGAGGGATGTCTGGATGATACAGTCAGCTGGGCATTTGATTCCTTGTTTTGGCTCAGGCTGTGATCTCAGGGTCGAGAGATCAAGCCCCATGTCAGACTTCATGCTTGGTGTGGAGTCTGCTTCAGATTCTCTCTCCCTCTCCATCTGCCCCTCCCACTTGTGCATACGCACTCTCTCTCTCTCTCTCTCTCTAGAACAAATAAGCAAATAAATCTTTTTTAAAAAGTCACTATTATAGGGGCACCTGGGTGGCTCAGTGGGTTAAGCCTCTGCCTTCGGCTCAGGTGATGATCTCAGGGTCCTGGGATCGAGCCCCACATTGGGCTCTCTGCTCAGCGGGGGAGCCTGCTTCCCCCTCTCCCTCTGTCAGCCTCTCTGCCTACTTGTGATCTCTCTCTCTCTCTCTCTGTGTCAAATAAATAAATAAATCTTTTTTAAAAAGTCACTATTAGACAACTACGTAACAGAAGTGCTTTATGCATGCCTCCCATCCCATCACACAGAATGTTAAAAAGATGTCTACTGAAGGGTCAAGACTTAACAAAATGAGTAAGTTTTACTGTTTCATGAAAGATATTAAGACAAACAAATAAAAAAAGGTATTAAGTGAAACTGGCACCTTTGTTTTTGTTGAGAATGTATGTTGGTGAAGAACACAATAATTATGCGTACAGTTTGGCAGCACTATCTTGATTCATTCTAAGGCTCCAGCAGTGTGACTCACCCATGATTTTGCACCATCAGTGAACATGTCAATAAAGTGAAAAAGGAAAAAATATCTCAGAACAATTATTAAAACAGTTCTGACCTCATCTCTGCCTCTAAATAGTATGCTACCCTAAGAAAACCATATTCTTTCACACAGGGCCCACTAATGCCAGGAGCAGAATTTCAGTACTAATATCCAGAATAAAAATCCTAGAGCATTGTAAATCTAGGTAAGCAGGCCAGATGCACACTGCTCCAAGTAAGGGCACCAGAGAACCCCATAAATGTAGTTATGCTAAATTCATACAAAAATGGCCATTAAATGAGGTCATGAAAAAAATCCAAAGGGCTTTTCATTCACACTGACAGAGAACTAGTGTGCATTTGAGAAAGGAAATATGATTACTCATTAAAGTTCTTTCTGGAAAAAAAAAAAAAAGAACAAACTGGTTATTTATGCTGCAATCTATTCCGTTAGCCGAAGTTTAGTATAAAATGCTAAAATAAATGTAGCAATAGCAGCCTTTACTATATAGTTTCCCTATGTAGCCATTCCATCTAGGCCTCAGCCCAGGGCCATGTAGCTCTTCATCTTCACCTCATCCTTTGGATCTTACAGTCGATGCCCTTCCAACATAGCCTCACTATCCAGCACAGTTCAAACCACTAGAAAAACAAAGACTTTGTTCTTCACTTCTCTTAAATCTCTTTTCCTTTTCTCTAGCTTCACTTTAAGTAGCTAAACACCCACACCTCATGAGATGTCTGTCTGGAATGGGTACAACAACTGAGAGGGACCAAGTCAGTGTCTCCAATTTAGTCCAAACTCCTGAGTTTGAATCATACACATGCTACACAAAGCTCTTTAATCTATAAACTAGAACCAATAATTTCAGCCAGTATCTATGTTTCAAAGAATTTGAACATACTTCAATTAGAAGCCCAGAATTTAACTGAAATAGATCAATTCAGAATGTGTCAAAGAGGTTTATTACAACGGTTCTAAAAACACTGAACTCAGAAGGCAGTTTATTCACCTCACAGTCTAGAGCACAAATATGATTCTAACATTCCAGTTCTTTTATTTACTACCTGTGTGACTTCTGGGGAAGTTACCTTTAACATCTTTAAAATATGTCTTCACCTGGAAAATGAGGACAATAATAGTACCTACACTTCATAGGGTCAACAAACATGCTAGAGAATTTACATAAGGCATTTAACCCAGTGCGTGGTATATGTTGGGCATACAATAATAAACCACTGCTAACACTGACCTCCAAGAGCAATTCCTCAACTATAAAAAAGCATAATAGCACTGGTATCTGAGTGATTTCCAGGGCCCAGCAATGGGACCAGACTTCCAGAGCCTTGAAGACAAGGGGTAACATCCCAAAATATGGACTCATTTTCCACTCCATCTTCATTAGCCTAAGCAGCTCCCAAGAACAAAGGCCACATCTCCCTATACCTGGCAAACAAATGCAGTAATTGCCTCATGAAATGACTGCTTTCCTGAGGTGCCCACAAGTGTATTTGGGGAGAAGCTTCGAGAGCAAGTTGAGGAGCATCTGTCCTTCTATGAGACAGGAGAGATTCCACGAAAGAAACTGGATGTCATGAAAGAGGCAATGGTTCAGGCAGAGGAAGCGGCTGCTGAGATGGCTAGGAAGCTGGAGAAGCAGGAAAAGAAATGCTTGAAAAAGAAAAAATGGCTGGTTCCCCTCACCCTTGTATGTTCGGAAAACAGCAAAAGTACTATGAGGAGTATAAGGAGACAAGTGAAAGACCCAGAAAGAAGAAAAGGCAAAAAGCCCAGGTGATTCCATAGGAGAAGAGAATGGAAGACCCATCTGTCTCTGTCTCCAAACTTAAGAAAAAGAAATCTCTTTCCAAGGAGGAGCTGGTTGGTATTGATCTTGAAGAGACAGATGGCAGTGTAAGTCATCCCAAGAGGAAGAAATCGTTTCCCAAAGAGGAACCAGTTAGTGATGTTGAAGAGGCAAGAAACAGGAGCATCCCCAACAAAAATTCTCTTCCAAGGAGGAGCCACTCAGCAGTGGACCTGAAGAGGTTGCTGGCAGCAAGAGCAGCAGCTTCACAAATACTTTCCAGCAGACACTACGCAGTGGCAAGGTTAACAAACTATGACACTCACTAAGTTTACCTTAACAAATGACCTAAGAGGAAAATTAGTGACAGATAAGTAAATAAAAAAACCATAAAATCAGTGTTCACAGGACACCAAGTAAAAGACACCTAGCATTCAATAAAATCCTCCAAAATCCCCCAAGAATACAAATACAACAAAGCTGGGTGGTATGTGCACTACTGTTTATTACATATTCTATAAATAACTTTCTATCTCATATCTCAATAAACTATCTCATTAAAAGATGAAATACCGGGTGCCTGGGTGGCTCAGTGGGTTAAAGCCTCTGCTTTCAGCTCAGGTCATGATCTCAGCGTCCTGGGATCGAGGCCTGCATCGGGCTCTCTGCTCAGCGGGGAGCCTGCTTCCTCCTCTCCCTGTCTCTCTGCCTGCCTCTCTGCCTACTTGTAATCTCTCTCTCTGTGTCAAATAAATAAATAAAATCTTAAAAAAGAAAAAAGAAAAAAAAAGATGAAATACCTGTGTAAAACAAAAATGACAACAGAGATAACTCACATAAATTAAAAATAAAATTGAATTAAAAATAAAATTGCAGGGGAGCCTTGGTAGTTAGTTAAGTATCTGACTCATAATCTTGGCTCAGGTTTTGATCTCACAGTAATGAGTCTGAGGCTAGTGTGGGGCTTACTTAAAAAAAAAAAATTATAAAATATAGCCCAGCTCTATCTGATAAAGTTTCCACAGCCAAATGTGCTGTTTTAAAAATAACTTTTGGGGGCACATGGGTGGCTCAGTCAATTAAGCATCCAACTCTTGATTTTGGCTCAAGTCATGATCTTAGGGTGAAGGGATCAAGCCCTGCATCAGGCTCTGCAATCAACAGGGAGTCTGCTTGAGATTCTCTTTCTCACTCTCCTTCTGCCCCTTCCCCCACGGCACTTGTGCTCACTCCACCCCTCCCACACACACACATACTCTCTCTCTCATAATAAATAAATAAATCTTAAAAAATAACTTTTGCTTAGGGGTGCCTGGCTGGCTCAGTTGGGAGAGCATGCAACTCTTGATCTTGTGGTTGTGAGTTCAAGCCCCACACTGGGTGTAGAGATTACTTAAAAAATAAAATATTTTTTAAAATGGGGGCATGGACACCTGGGTGGCCCAGTCAGTTAAGAATGTGACTCTTAGTTTTGACTCAAGTTGTGATCTCAGGGTTAACAGATGGAGCCCCACGCTCAGCGCAATTCTGCTTAAGTTTCTCTCTTCCTCTCCCTCTGCCTCTCCTCCCATGCTCTATCTAGCTCTCTCAAATAAATAAATAAATTTTTTTTTAAAGGGAGGGGTGCACCTGGGTGGCTCATTCAGTTAAGTATCCAACTCTTGATCTCAGCTCGGGTCTTAATCTCAGGGTTATGAGTTCAAACCCCACACTGGGCTCCATGCTGGGTGTGGAGTCTACTTAAAAAATAAATAAATAAATAAAAATTTTAAGAACTAACTTTTGCTTATTTCATATTGATAATTTACTTCTATATAATCAAAATGAAGGGCAAAGGCAACACTATTACCTTTTTCCTGTCAACTGGGGCAAGAGGCATTCTTTGAATACTCCATATTAACTTCACGTTATCTAATAAAAGAAGTTCATATTATCTTATAAAACATAAAACACTAAAACCATCAGACATTGGTGAAAAAGATTTTTTTTTAAGATTTTATTTATTTATTTGACAGAGACAGCAGGAGAGCACAAGCAAGGGGAGCTGCAGAGGGAGAGGGAGAAGCAGGCCCCCACTGAGCACGGAGTCCAATGTGGGGCTTGGTCCCAGGACTTTGAGATCATGACCTGAGTGAGCCTAAGACAGTAGCTTAACCAACTGAGCCATCCAGGCACCCTGGTGAAAAAGCTTCTTGTCTGTATTTCATGAATGAATATCAAGCATCAACAATGAGTTAGTAGTGCTAGAAGGGAGGTGAATGGGGGGATGGGGTAACTGAGTGATGGGCATTAAGGAAGGGCAGGTGGTGTGATGAGCATTGAATGTTATACTCAACTGATGAATTACTGAACACTACTCTGAAACTCATGATAGCTCATATGTTGGCTAACTAAATTTAAATAAAAACAAAAACAATGAGTTAGATGAGATAGAGCCACACAAAAAAAGTTCATTTTGACTTTTTAAATGACAAAGAATAATTTCAACAAGATCAAGTCTTGCATGATGCCACTTATGTAGTAATGGCATTTTCTTTACCAAAAAACCACCAGAGGAAGTGAAACTTTGCTTTTCTTTATATTTTTCATTACAAGATACTGGATTTTGCTTCTGCAACTGTTTAAGTAACAAGGTAAAATTCTAAAACTGACCCTGTTGCTGCTGCAAAGTATGAACAATGAGACTGGGGGTGGCGAAAGAGAAAAGCCCAACACAAGCCCTAACAAAGGCCTAGCACACCGGCTAGGGCTAAACTCCCCAGAGTATGAAAGCACTCTTTGTCTTTCTGGTCAATGCAAGACCATTGAATGTCCCAGTATATAGTTAAGAAAAAAAAAAAAGGCAGAAGAGGGAGGATGGGAGTTCTGCCTCTTTAGGGGATGTCTCCTCAGCTGCCTGGCTACAATAAGGACGAAGACTGTAAAAGGACAGAAAAGCTCCCAAACATGTAGCTACCCAGTTGTCCATTGATACACACCAGCAAAAAACCACTCATGTGCCCTGATTACACTACATCTTACTTTACTACTGAACAAAATTCCAGGACCTTGATTTCTATTTCACATTGCCCCTTTCAATCTAGTTCATTCAGAAAACCACGGAGGAAATAAAGTGTTCTGGCTTCCAATTTGGACTCCAGCAATAATAATCTCCTCCCTTTAGTTTGAATAGTACTCAGAAAAGTTTAAATTAAGAAAAGACATTTCATTTTTTTTGCTCAAACGTTTTTCAAAAAACCAAATAACCAGCGGAGGTTCTCTAACGAAGGCAACAGTTCAAGGTTCACAACAAGGACCTCACAAGTCAGTTTCAGGGCACTCTGCTTACTCTTCTTACTATGAAAACTGTATACCCCCAGGGTATGCACCATAACCATTTTCCTCATTGCTATAATTGAATGAACTGCAGGAAAGTTAGTGAAAGAAGCTGTCATAGTCTAACTAAATTTGACTGATAACCCATTGTATAATTTCTATGAAGCTACAACTGGCATAAGACACCACTTCTTTTGAGCTTCTAAACAAAGAAAAGGCTCATTTTCCAGTATTAAGATTAAAAATGAAAATGTTGATTTGCTTAAAATACACACACACACACACACACACACAAGTTAATATGTCTTCAGTGCTGGAAATTTTCATTTCAAAATCCCACTCCATGACTCAAGATTTTATATATGCATATGGATGACTTTAAGCAGCACTAGTTTAGCATTCCGATCAGATAAATCCAATTGCAAATGTATTCTAATAATTAACATTTATTCTAAAAATTATGCAGATTTTTGTTAAATAGTAATTTTGCTTAATATACTACTTTAATAATCACTGAATTCTATCTTTTGAGTTGAAATGAGTAGGAAATGATAAAATCAGAGATTTGGAAAAGTCCTGGGAGATAATCTCACAAAAATACATGTCTAATAACGAAGAGGGGTAGGGGGAGATAGCCTCAGAAGTTAAGTAACATGCTTAAAGTCACAAAGCTGAATGACCTTTACACAAACAGTGGAGAATAAAAAAGCCAAATTCATATATAGTTTGCAACCTCAATTTTACTGGGTCATAATTTGCAAATGAATAAATCTTCTACTGGTCCCAAAGGGCTGCTAAACAATTTTCTGGAAACCATACTCACTTCTGAAATGAAATGGTATTTCGGTGAGAATTAAAAATATATAATAGGGGTGCCTGGGTGGCTCAGATGGTTAAGTGGCTGCCTTGGGCTCAGGTCCTGGGATCGAGCCCCACATAGGGCTCACTGCTCAGCCTCGCTGCCCAGCCAGGAACCTGCCTCTCCCTTTCCTTCTGCCACTCTCCTTGCTTGTGCGCTCTCTCTCTCTCTGTCACATAAATAGTCTTAAAAAAATAAAAATGTATAATAAAAACAAAGAAAACCAGCTAAATTTACTTGGTAAATAAAAGGAAGGAGTAAACATTATTTATTTTAAAAATAAGACAAAACTATAGATAGAACCATAGTCTGTAGGTCTATAGATCTCTTGGGCTATTAACTATAGTTTTTATAAGAGCACTTGATCACCCTTAAAAAAACAAACTGCAAATGGTGCAGAGGATATGAAGTAGAAAGTACCAGCAGAGATGGATCTAAGGTAAAAGTACCTTCCAACACACAGTCTTTTTCTCCTAGTCAAGTTTCTAATGCATCTTTCCACAAATTTTCTATGCATAAACATATGCTTTCTATTTTTAACAACTCTTAAAAACTCCCTCTAAATTAATCTAAAATGTCAGATCACGATAGGTTTAAGAAAGGAGAATGAAATTCCTAAACATGGGTCATTCACAATTATGAAAACATGATGATTATTACATGAGAGAGAAGTTACAAAATAGAGAAAATAAATGTACCAAGTGTTAACAGCACCATGTGGTCTAATTTTCCACCTACAAAGACCAATTTCAACATATAATTTCACACAATGAAGCCAATTAAAATATACACACTAGGGGCACCTCAGTGCCACTGTGGTTAAGCATCTGATTTGGCTCAGGTCATGATCTCAGGGTCCTGGGATCCAGCCCCGCATCAGGCTCCCTGCTCAGCAAGGAGTCTGCTTCTCCCTCTCCCTCTGTCCCTCTCACCCTTGCTCATACTTGCTCTCTCATATAAATAAAATCTATTAAAAAAAAATGCTACCCAAGAAAAATAAGTGGCCACTGATTCTTTTATGATTTTCATATTATAAGCACATTAACAAAACTTTGAAAAATAGAAAATTTTAAAACTGCCCACAAATCTGGGGCCCCGGATGGCTCAGTCAGTTGTGTGCCCGGCTCTTGATTTCAACTCCATCATGATTTCAGGGTCCTAAAATCAATACATGCATCGGGCTCCACACACAGTGGGTGTCTGCTTGAGGATTTCTCTCGCTCTCCCACTCCCTCTGCCCCTCCCCCAGCTCATACATGTGCACTCACGGTTTCTCTAAAATAATCTTTTAAAAAATATACATATAGGGGCACCTGGATGGCTCAGTTGGTTAAGCATATGCCTTTGGCTCAGGTCATGATCCCAGGATCCTGGGATCAAGCCCCACGTCAGGCTCCCTGCTCAGCAGGGAGTCTGCTTCTTGCTCCCCTCCCTGCTCATGCTCTCTCCTACACTCTCTCTCAAATAAATAAATAAAATCCTTAAAAATAATAAAAATTTAAATGAAAAAATATATATTATACACACAGACACACACACATACACACACAAAACCATACAGAATTATTTTGTTCCTCAGAAGTTTATATATAGCTAGAAGATAAAAGTAAAATCTTCAAGTCTGAAACACTTAGGGTCAAAGCAGCAGGAGACACAGTCCTTTTTATTAGTGTTTCCTTCTTGTTGGTGTATACTCTAATTGTGTCTCTAATGTTTTTAAAAAGAAAAATGTTACTCCTTTGACAGATCCTGACTTGATCATTCAAGTCTGTTATGGAGCCTAGGAAAAGAATCACTGCAGGTTATCCACACCTCATCTCTGAAGCTCCTCCAGACCACCTACCATCTGCCCACTCCACTGTATATTCTCAGCATTCCTAGTTCTAGGACACTCCTCCCACCACTATTTTGGCCTTACCCCACTGATCCGACTTTTTGCCAAACGCTTTAACTGACAACCTCATTGGGATCACCAACCCAGCCTATCCTAACTGACCGTCAGTCCTATCCACCACACCATCTGAAAAACAGACACAAGCCAAATTTCGAGTGTGGTTTGAAACCCACTACTCATCTGGCCTTCCCACACAAAAGAAAAAAGATACACTAAGACATTACATTCTTCAGCTCAAATGCAACGCAGGACTACAGAGAATAGAAATACTTTCAGTTAAGGATTTAGGCATTCATTCACTCACTCCATTCATTCAAGAAATATTTACTAAGAGCCTACTTCATGCCAGACATTTTTAGGAACAGGAGATAGTGTGATTAACAACAAAGTCCCCACTCTCTTGGAGTTTATATAAAATCAGTTAACAGTACATCAACATCTTGGTAATGATATTTTCATCCTAATGCTTTAATCTTCATATACTCAAAACAAAACAAAAACTGTAAAACAAAAGTTTTAAAAGAAAGAGGGGCATGGATGTTTTGTTAAACGTTATGAACAGATTCACAATGTAATCTACACTAATAGTCACACTAAATACATTTTGAAAAAAAACAAACCAAGTTTTTCCCTTTATAGGCTATCAAATCTCAATCTTATATTGAATGTGATAGGTATCTATTCTAACTGTTAGCAAGGGTGACCACAAAGCAATCTGTAAGGGCATAATAGTGAATGGGCTATTATGGGCAAAGAATATACTAGATAACTAGAATATAAAAGGATAAAAGGGAATTAGTAAATATACATCCATGTTGGGCATTATACTACAAAACAGTCTCATCCTCAAACAGCTTACAATTTGGTTAAATTATGTATGTGTATAACAAATAACCATTCAAGAAGTTTTCTAAGGCATGCCAATCAGTAACGTCAGTGACTGTGTAGGACTTCAGAAAACAAAGAATTATTTGTGGACTACAATGATTAGGAACCATCCACAATGAAGAAAAGACTGAAATGGATTATACAGGAAGGTTAAGACTAAGAAGTAAAAGACCAAGAGGCTTTCTTAATAAAGAAAATACAGAAACAAGAATGTATGTGGAATATTCTACAATTATATACTGTGACTGATATTGGTACTGCAAATAAACAGGACGTCCCAAAAAGATCAGAAAGTCATAGGACGGCAGAGCTAGAAAGGATTCTAAACTCTACCCACATTCTCCCACAGATGAAAAAAGTGAAACTCAGGAAAGTCACCAAATAAGGCCACAAAGTAAGTCGATGGCAAAGTTAAGATTATAATCTAGGTTTGGGCGCCTGGGTGGCTCAGTGGGTTAAAGCCTCTGCTTTCGGCTCAGGTCATGATCTCAGGGTCCTGGGATCGAGGCCCGCATCGGGCTCTCTGCTCAGCAGGGAGCCTGCTTCCTCCTCTCCCTGTCTCTCTGCCTGCCTCTCTGCCTACTTGTAACCTCTCTCTCTGTGTCAAATAAATAAATAAAATCTTTAAAAAAAAAAAAAAGATTATAATCTAGGTTTGCTGATGTTTATGACTGAACACTATCTCCCTCTGACTATGAACTAATTACAGGTTGATCCAAGAGAAAACATGCAGCAGGTATTTAGGCAAAGGTCCAGGTAAAGAAAGAGTATGGATTTGCTATCATCTTAAAGATAAGGTTTAAAGTTATAGGAACAGATAAAATCTTGGAAAATTATATGGAAGAAAACAAGAGCCAAAGACCAAATCTGAAAAACTATACAGGGATCATGCTCTTTCCCCCCCACCCCACATATCTGTCTTACACACAGAATGGACACTACTGCCATTTTTTCACATGAGTGGATAGGACATGGTGTCACTGTGCATGTGGCAAGCCATTTTTGTTTCCTCTCCTCTAAGCAGTAAGCCCTGCAAGACAACCCTGACCTATATTCTGAAGGTCCAAAGTTCTGCTGGTGACTATGTAAAACCCAATGAAATTAGAAGGGATGATGAAAGCAGAATGTTTTGAGATTTGAGGGAACCAATGTGATCATCTTTCTACCCCTTAAAAGTTCTAAATAAGAGAAAAAGAATTGTCAGAGAGAAATAAAAATGTCAGCTTTACTACTAATAAAATCTACACTAGAGAATTCAGTTTGTGCCTAAGAATTAAATAGGCTTCCTATTCCCACTGGCCCAAGACCTTGGGATTTGTCTCTAGGTCAGCTGGGTCAGAAGAACAGACATTTACCTAACCAGCTACCTTGTGGAATACAGAGAATGTAAGAGAAGAGTCTCTGGTGTGAAAACCTTCAAATCATTAACTCTGTTCTCACCTGAGGCTGAAGAGAAGCACAGAAGCCTTCTTACCAACAGAGCAAGTCCCAAGAATACACTCATTCAGGCTCGAAGAATTTACTTGATAAGGGAATCAATTTGATGTCCAGTCATTTGAATCAAGCTCAGTACAAGCTCTCAACCTTGGCTACACATTAGAATCACCGGTACAGCTTTTAAAAATCCCAATATGGAGTGCCTGGGTGGCTTAGATGGTTAAGCGGCTGCCTTTGGCTTGGGTCATGATCTCCAGGTCCTAGGATCAAGTTCCATGTCAGGCTCCCAGCTTGGCAAGGAGTCTGCTACTTCCTCTCCCTCTGCCTTTCCCCCTGCTTGGGCTGTCTATCTCTCTCTCAAATGAATAAATAAAATCTTAAGAACTATTTAATTAATTAAATAAAATGAAATAAAATAAAATAAAAATCCCAGTGCCCAGGCCGTACTCTAGAACTAAATCAGAACTAAATCTTGAACTGATATTCAGGTTTTTAACTCTAACTCTTTAACAGGTAAGGTTAAGAACAACTGATGTAAAAACAAGAGCAGAATCCAAATGGTACAGAATTAAAGTTTTTGAATGAGTGATGAACATGGAAATAGCAAGTAAAGAACAATCTTCCAGGGGCGCCTGGGTGGCTCAGTCATTAAGTGTCTGCCTTTGGCTCATATCATAATCTTAGGGTCCTGGGATCGAGCCCCACATCGAGGTCCCTGCTTGGGGGGAAGCCTGCTTCTCCCTCTCCCACTCCCTTTCCTTGGGTTCCCGCTCTCGCCAAAACAACAACAACAACAAAACAACGACAACAACAAAACAACAGCAATCTTCCAGCAATTTTGTACTTAAAAACAACGACAACAACAACAAAAAGCACTGCAGTGTTCAAAGAAACTTAGTCAAAACACTTTTCAATTAGCAGCAGCTCAAAAATATATGGTTAAGAGTTAACACAGAAAAGTTCTGAACAAGTTATGGGCACAAGGGAAGGATCCAGCAACAAAGTCAAGAACATGCACATGAGGGGCACCTAGATGGCTCAGTCAGTTAAGTATCTGACTTCAGCTCTGGTCATGACCTCGGGGTCCTGGGTTGGAGCCCCATGTCAGACGCCATGCTCAGCTGGGAGTCAGCTTGTCCCTCTGTACCTTCAAATTTCCCTTTTCTAAGGTCAATTGTATTTACTAAGTAAATGCACAGAACAGCTAAACATAATTTATTATTAATGTATATATTTAAGTTTTCTTTATCTTGAAAGAATCCTATTTCACACAAACATTTGGTGGCTTTCCCACAGTCACACAGCTAGTAAGAGTCAAAGCAAATGGGCGCCTGGGTGGCTCAGTGGGTTAAAGCCTCTGCCTCCGGCTCAGGTCATGATCTCAGGGTCCTGGGATAGAGGCCTGCATCAGGCTCTCTGCTCAGCAGGGATCCTGCTTCCTCCTCTCCCTCTGCCTGCCTCTCTGCCTACTTGTAATCTCTCTGTCAAATAAATAAAAATAAAAAACCTTAAAAAAAAAAAGTCAAAGCAAAGACAACCCAGATCCCTGAGTTCCAATTCCAAAGAAGTCTATGGTCACCATCCTGTTTCCCCCTGTAATTAATTCATGTATTTATAAATAATGGACTTGAAGACTAGAAAGAAACTTAAATGAAGATATATTTCAATTCAAAAAGATAAAGAAGTTTAGGTAAGCTCTCAATAATAGTTCTTCCACTACATTAAACGAAAACCACCTTATGCCAAAGAATAAATTTTAATTACCAAATAAAAATGTGACCATTAAGACATCAAATAATTTCTATCTCCGTATATATTGGAAAATCAAAATCTAAGTGACTAATTCAAGCCATGTAACTTCTTTTTCTGTTGATTCACTACCAGTTCTGAAGTACAGGGTGAGAGGAGGACTTTTTTTGTGTGAACGTGGTAAGTTAGTTAGAATTTAGTCACAAATGTAAACTTGCTGCTTTTCAAATAAACATCTCATTATTTAATATGCTTTTACATACCTAATGTTTTAATACTTAAAGCAGTTAGCATACAAATACAGAACAAATTTCCTGCCACGTCAAACAACAGATTTTTTTATTCACTTTGGACTAATTCAAATTCAACTGTGATTCAATTACTAGAGTCCAGGCCAATATAATTAAGCACTTTTATGTAAGAAAGTAACACAAATTTTCCCTCTCCTACTCCCCCTGCTTGTGTTCCCTCTCTTGTTGTGTCTCTGTCAAATAAATGAATAAAATCTTGAAAGAAAGAAAGAAAAAGAAATGAAGAAGGAAGCAAGAAAGAGAGGGACAGAGAGAGGGAGGGAGGGAGGGAAAGAGGGAGGAAGGGAGGAAAGAAGGAAAAGAAAAGAAAGTAACACCAATTACATGTGTGAAAAACTTCTTTCCAGTGCATTTAACACATCAGCTGGGGGCTTAGTCTGCCAGTTTGCATTACACATGTGAATAATGTGTAATTGCACTTATACTAGTAGCAATGCTGAATTTCAGACTCAGGAAAGACGTATGATGATGAATTTGGAGGCTAGAAATGTGTAAGACAAAACCACGTGTGAAAGCAAAACTGCCTAGCTGGAAATAGAATATTAAGAGTCATATAGTCTAATCCCAATTAAAAATAAAATCCTCTAGGGGCTCCTGGGGGGCTCATTCATTAAGCTTCTGCCTTTCAGCTGGGTCCTAGGATCAAGCCCCACATCAGACTCCCTGCTCGGTGGAAAACCTGCTTCTCCCTCTCCCACTCCCCATGCTTGTGTCCCCTCTATCACTTTATCTCTCACTGTCAAATAAATAAATAAAATCTTTTTTTAAAATAAATAAATAAATAATATAAAAAATAAATAAAATTCTCTAGAAACTGCTGTTCCATTTGATACCAGGCTTCTTCTGAGATGTCTCCATGACCCTCCTCATTCTCTCTTAACGGTGAATTATCAAAATACTTGAAGACTGTAAGACATCTCTTGAGTCTCAAAAGATCAGCATTCTTTTTATCTGCCCTAGTCTACAATGACTCTGAGCCAGTGATTAAATAAATAATGATAAATTAAATAATATAAAATACTTGAGAAAAAAAGAAAGGAATCAATCAAACAAGAAAACTTGATGCCTTTAGCACCTTAACTGAAATAAATCAAAACATTTGGGCCAAAAATTGGCTTAAAACTTACTGGCACTAACTCTGGAAAACAGCATGGAGGTTCCTCAAAAAAGTTGAAAATAGAGCTACCCTATGACCCAGCTATCGCACTACTGGGTATTCACCCCAAAGATACAAATGTAGTGATCCGGAGGGGCACGTACATCCCAATGTTTATAGCAACAATGTCCACAATAGCCAAACTATGGAAAGAACCTAAATGTCCATCAAGAGATGAATGGAAAAAGAAAATGTGGTGTGTGTGTGTGTGCGCACACACACACACACACACACACACACACACACACACACACACACACACACACACACACACACACACACTATGGAATACTATGTAGCCATCGAAAAACCTGAAATCTTGGGGCACCCGGGTGGCTCAGTCGTTAAACATCTGCCTTCGGCTCAGGTCATGATTCCAAGGTCCTGGGATCGAGCCTCACATAAGGCTCCCTGGGAGCCTGCTCTCCCTCTCCCACTGCCCCTGCTTATGTTCCTTCTCTTGCTGTGTCTCTCTCTGTCAAATAAATAAATAAAATCTTTAAAAAATTCTATATATGCCATTCCCCACCAAACAGAAGCTCCATAAATTTAGGTAGTTAACATACAATGCAAAGGTGGTTTCTGGAGTAGAATTCAGTGATTTATCACTTACATACACTGCACTGGTTAATTTTTTATTTCAAACAGAAGAAAAAAACTCACCTGCAAAAATATTTCTTTCTTATATTATACTTAAGTAAAATTCTGCAAGTTTCATTGGAAAAAAAACAGGAATACTACTCAATGGTATAATCCCAGGGATGATAAAATACATACACTGAAGGCAATTACAAAAGACTGAAATGCTCTGGTACAGAGTTTCTGATGGTCTAGAGAGCAATTAAGGAACTGGAAATACATCATATTCTCTTCCTCAAATATCTCAAATACTATATATCTCCCCCTCAAATTCAAGTGGCATTCATTTTGATCTGCCAATGAACTATTTTCCTAAATACTTAAATAGTATAATTCTTTTAATAAGTTCAATTCTTTGAATAATTTTCCTAAATACTTAAATAGTATAATTCTTTGAATAATACCAACCATTTAAAATCAGTCAGGGGCACATGGGTGGCTCAGTCAATTTAACATCTAACTATTGATTTTGGCTTAGGTCATGATCTTGGGGTCACGGGATCAAGCTCCCCCATCAGGCTCTGCCTCAATGTGGAGTCTGCTTGTCTCTTTCCCTCTGCTTCTCCCCCACCCCTCTGCTCCTCTACCTGGGCACACATGCGTATTTTCTCTATCTCTAAAATAAACAAATAAAAACCTTTTAAAAACAAATATATACATACATAAATACATAAAATAGGTTGAACTAAAGACCTTCATTTTTTTGGAAATACATGCTAAGGTATGCCTTTTCTCAATTGTTAACCAAAAAAGGAGAGAAGGAGAGCCTGGCCGGTTCACTCAGAAGAGGATGTGACTCTTGGTTTCATGATCATGAGAGATGACTTAAATAAATAAACTTTAAAAAAACAAGAGATTAACATTTCAGTCATGATATTTTTGTTACTACAGTGTTTTCTGGTTTTGTTCTTTAATACAAAGTAGATCTAAAATTACCACCACATCAACTAACTGTTTCAGCTCCTTCAGGTTAAAAAACAAGTTCCAGGGGAGCCTGGGTGGTTCAGTGGGTTAAAGCCTCTGCCTCCGGCTCAGGTCATAATCTCAGGGTCCTGGGATCCCTGGCATTGGGCTCCCTGCTCAGCAAGGAGCCTGCTTCCTCCTCTCCCTGTCTCTCTGCCTGCCTCTCTGCCTAGTAACTTGTAATCTCTCTCTCTCTCTGTCAAATAAATAAATAAAATCTTAAAAAAAAAAAAAAGTAAAACACCATACCAAAAAAGCAACATCAGCTACTGTAAATTTGAACAAGAGGCAATTTAATTATATTTCCACTTAAAGCCACTGATTTCTCAATAACCGTGTACCCATTAAAATGTTAATATGTAAAAGATCAAATATGACTTATTCATATGGAGCTTATGAGATATAAAGAACAGCTTTTTAAAAGAGGAGATACAGGGGCACCTGGGTGGCTCAGCGGGTTAAGCCTCTGTCTTCGGCTCAGGTCATGATCTCGGGGGTCCTGGAATGGAGTCCCGCATCAGGTTCCCTGCTCGGTAGGGAGCCTGCTTCCCCTCTCCCTCTGCCTTCCTCTCTACCTACTTGTGATCTCTCTCCCTGTCCAAATAAATAAAATCTTTAAAAAAATAAAATAATAAAATAATTTAAAAGAGGGCGCCTGGGTGGCTCAGTGGGTTAAAGCCGCTGCCTTCGGCTCGGGTCATGATCCCAGGGTCCTGGGATCGAGGCCCACTTCGGGCTCTCTGCTCAGCAGGGAGACTGCTTCCTCCTCTCTCCTCTCTCTCTGCCTGCCTCTCTGCCTACTTGTAATCTCTCTCTGTGTCAAACGAATAAATAAAATCTTTAAAAAAAATAATTTAAAAGAGAAGATACAATAAAAAGAGCAAGAAGGGGGTAAACCAAGAAACAGACTCAACTACAGAGAACAAACTGAAGGTTACAAGAATGGAGGTGGGTGGGGGAACAGGCTAAATAGGTGATGGGGATTAAGAGGTGTACTTGTGATGACCACTGGGTGTTGTATGCAAGTGATGAATCACTATATTGTATACCTCAAACTAATTTAACACTGTATGTTAACTAACTGGAATTTTAAAAAACTAAGGGAATCTACACTACACTACAATAAAGTAAATTAAAAGAGGAGACACAATTAGAAGTATAATACTATTGTCACCCTAGCAAACAACAATACAGCATGACAGTTCTTCATGCTTAAAGAACTATGCTCTTGAAATGTAAAAACTTCTGGTAATTACAGATCTAACTAACAAAGTTTATTTTTAAGATTTCATTTATTTATTTGAGAGGGAGAGAGAAAGCAGGATCAGGGGAGAAGGGCAGAGGGAGAGGGAGAGGAAGAAGACTCCCCAGTGGGCAGGGAGCCCAATGCAGGTCCTGGGATCATGAACTGAGCCGAAGGCAGACGCTTAACCAACTGAGCCACCCAGGCATCCTCTTTATAAAGCAGGAATTTTAAGTAAGATGCTCCATTAGCCTAAAATATGACTGGCTTAATTATTCAAACACAAGTTATTTCTGTATACTCAGTAATCAGACCAATTTCAGGGACATATTAACACTTAAAATTTTAATGGTCACCAATTTATTTAAAAATAGAAAACTGAACCAGGGATATCTTGATGATCTAGGAGATAGCACATTCCATCAGAATCATTCAACTGTTGACAAAATTACTGTGAAACAAAACACCATGAAGTCCTAGAAATAGTGTTTAAACACTGTTGAGGGCGTCCGGGTGGTTCAGTGGGTTAAAGCCTCTGCCTTCGGCTCAGGTCATGATCTCAGGGTCCTGGGATGGAGGCCCGCATCGGGCTCTCTGCTCAGCAAGGAGCCTGCTTCCTCCTCTCTCTCTGCCTACTCGTAATCTCTCTCTGTCAAGTAAATAAATAAAATCCTAAAATAAAATAAAATAAAATAAACACTGTTGAAACACATCACTTTGTTAACGACAAAGGGCTCTTAAAAGCAAAGGCTTATATAGTTACATATTCCATATAATACGAATAGCTCACATTATTAGGCTCTTACTATGTATGCCACCCTTTGTTCTATGCACATTAATTCATTTACAATAAACCTAGAAGGATAACTGAGGCACAGAAAAGCAAAAACAAAACAAAACAAAAAACTTCTAGGATGGAATTCAAACCTAAACATTCTGACTCTGGAGTCCACACCCTTAGCCACAATATCATTCTATGTTTATCTAAACTATTAATTCTGAAGCTAAAGAGACTTAAGCCAACATTACATCAACATAAGGGAAACAAAGGCATCAGGTATCACAGTTCATACATGAACAGAGATGACTCTAGGTCAACTGATGAAGTAGTTGAGTTTACCCTTGGAACTCTCACTTCTGTACCCTCACTTATTTTGCCTCCCTTACTGGCATTCCCCTACTTCTTTCATAGGCATCAAGCATCTTTAGCATCACTGAAAACAGTAAAAGACCAAATCTCAATCACAATATACCTCAATAAATGGTGAAAAATAGTTAAGACTTCTAGAATTATTACCATTTTATCACAATAATAAACTACTTAAGATTAAAAAATGTTCTAAAAGTAAATTTTAATACACTGTCTAGAAAACAGAACAAGTATTTTGGAAGAAAATAGGGTCCTCCTGGTATCTACAGACAAATGATTTGGTAAAGTAGTATAAGATGTTAATTATAGAATCTAGGGAGGTAAGTATATGTAAAATTGGACTAATTCTTACAAAACAAAAGTCATATAAATATCAATTCTCTGCTCTAAACCCTCCAATGGTTTCTCATCTCAGAATAAAATCCAAAATCCTTACCATTTCCTATAAGGGCCTACATGAACTGGCCCCTGACTTCCTCTTCTCAAATTATATTGGCCTCCTTTAGGTGCCTCAAATGTGTGAACGGTATAAACTTCAGAGATTTTGCACCTACTGTTCCCTCTACCTGACACACTCTACCCACAGCTATGCTGACATCCCCACAACTTAAAGATCCACTTCCTTCATATCTCTGTTCAATTTTCCCCTTAAAAAAGACTTTCTTGATCACCTTAAGTAACAACTCTCTCCAATGTCTTTGTACCCTGTGTTATTTTTTCACACAGTACTTATTACCATAGGACTTGACATACTTGGTACTATCTTTCTACCCCTGCTATAATACAGGTTTAGTTAGAAGAGAGCTTGTTTTTATTCTCTTGTCTCTTAATATAATGCCTGACACATAGCTGGTATGCAATAAACATTTCTTGAATAACTGAACAAATGAATGAATTCCTTAACCCCACCTACACATAAGGCCACCCTGACTTCCTGGCAATAACAGCTTCATGAGGACTCTGAGCAACTATCTCATAAACCATTTGCCATATAACCAGCATCCTACATCATCCTATCAAGGACTAATTGATGAAAATACCCAGCTCCTACCCTACAACCCAGCATTTGCACTACTGGGTATTTACTCCAAAGATATCAATGTAGTGATCCGAAGGGGCACGTGCACCCCAATGATTATAGCAGCAATGTCCACAATAGCCAAACTATGGAAAGAGCCTAGATGTCCATCGACAGATGAATGGATAAAGAAGATGTGGTGTGTATATATATATACAATGGAATATTATGCAGCCATCAAAAAAATCTTGCCATTTGCAACAACATGGATGGAAATAGAGGGTGCTACACTAAGTGAAATAAGTCAATCAGAGAAAGACAATTATCATATGATCTCACTGATATGTGGAATTTGAGAAACAAGACAGAGGATCATATGGGTAGAAAGGAAAAAATAAAACAAGACGAAACCAGAGAGGGAGACAAACCATAAGAGACTTTTAATCTCAGGAAACAAACTGAGGGTTGCTGGAGTGGTGGGGGGTAAGAGGGATGCAGGGTCTGGGTGATGGACACTGGGGAACGTATGTGCTATGGTGAGTGCTGTGAATTGTGTAAGACTGATGAATCACAGGCCTCTACCCCTGAAACATAATAAATTATATGTTAATTAAAAAAAAAAAAAGGAAAGAAATTACCCAGCTCCTCCAGCAGGGAATGTTAGAAAATTACATACAATACACTTAAAAACAAAGAAGTACAGGTGAAGAAAGACAACTATCTATGTTAAAAACAGATGTCTTACATATTATAGTTCATTCCACTAGATATACGAAGTAAAAACTATTTCTTCCTACATTTAAAAGGCACCCATTGGGCGCCTGTGTGGCTCAGTGGGTTAAAGCCTCTGCTTTCAGCTCAGGTCATGATCTCAGCGTCCCGGGATCGAGGCCCGCATGGGGCTCTCTGCTCAGCAGGGAGCCTGCTTCCTCCTCTCCCTGTCTCTCTGCCTGCCTCTCTGCCTACTTGTAATCTCTCTCTCTGTGTCAAATAAATAAATAAAAAATCTAAAAAATAATAATAATAAATAAATAAATAAAATCTTTTTGATAAATAAATAAATAAAAGGCACCCATGAAAATAAATTTATACTAAAAGTTTGAACATTGTCAAACTTATCACTTTGCTTTTGTCATGATGAAGCTCAGATCCAAATCTACAACCCACATCCAACAACCATCGACAGTCTTTGGAATTTATTTCAATAGAATACTCAAGCTCTACCTGTCTGTCTGCCTGTCTGTTTATCCCATCCTGTTTTGCCTTTGCTTTGATTTCCTTATCTAGTTTTTTTCATGTAGTGTTATCTCAAGTATTTTTGTATTTTTGTAAACCACATTCAATCCTTTTTGGAATAAAGTTTGGCATAGATTGATAAACTCCAAAGATTATCATTAGATTTCTGTTTCTGCTTAAGATATAGAAAGCTATAAAGAATACGGCTCCCGCTCTAAAAGAAAAGGCCAGATAATCGAAAACACCACAACTTTACTTGAGCCCATCAGAGACTGCTAAAGTTGTGAGGCAACCAAACAAACCAGATTCCAAAGACAGGAAAGGCCCTCCAATAAAGGACAGAATACACATGGCAGACTACAAGAAAAAGAGGTAATTAGGGGCACCTGGGTGACTCAGTCATTAAGCGGCTGCCTTTGGCTCAGGTCATGATCCCAGGGTCTTGGGATTGAGCCTACGTCAGGCTCCCTGCTCAGCAGGAAGCCTGCTTCTCCCTCACCTACTCTCCCTACTTGTGTTCCCTCTCACTGTGTCTCTGTTAAATAAATAAATAAAATCTTTAAAAAAAAAATTCAGATTTATTCTGCAGTGTAATAGAACTAAAAAGCTTTAGAAAACTGAAATACAGATATATGGTAAGTATATAAAGAAATACATTGGACTAATAAATCCCAAATTCAGGATAACAATTACCTCTGATGAAAGACAGGAGCAAGTGATCAAGGAGGGTACATGCTGAGGGTATTAATTACATTAATAACATTTTGTTTGTGAAGCTGGCTGACAGATACATGGGTTTGCTACATTACGGTGTATTTTCTAATATCTGCAGTATTTCAAAATAGTTTAAGTTTTCAAACCAGATGTACCCCTCTGCATCTCCCTAAACACAAATGTTTATTTTATGTAAAATACAATCATGAACCACACTATTACTATGGATTCGAGAAGGAAAAATATATCCAACCATACACGCTAAACTTACTATACCAACTGTAGAATCTTTGCATGTAGACTTATTCCTGGTGGTGTATACATTTTCTTCTGCTCCCAATCTGAGGAATAACCTTGGAAATGGATACATGTATAACTAGTATGAGTGACATAACACATCCAACTTTCAGAAATGCAATAAATCATTCTATAAATTTTCACAGGCAGGGTTTAAAGCTCCCTGTCCTCCATATAGGCTTCTAGTAAGCATTTGTTTATTAGTGTCTACTCTGTGCCAAGCACTGACAAACCCTAGGGAAACAGAAACAAAAAACAGTTCCTGCCTTAATCTGTTGGTTTAGTGGAGAAAATACAGAAATAATAAAATCTACCTATAGCTGTTTATAGAGCAATAAACCCAGATGGGAAGAGGTGCAAAGTACCCCCCCTATTGATTGGTACTCCCTGCCACATTGCTCCTCTTCTTCATCCCTTCCCTTGCCCTCAGCCCTGTTAGTCCTGGTCTTCTCTGAAAGCATACCGTAAAGCAGGATTTATTGTACAGATACACTACAGAACTATGTTTCTCTAGATAGCTGCTAAGCCACATTGAGCTAATGAGTATTTGAAATATGGCTACTGCAAGTATGCAAATATGGCTACTACTATGTGCTGAGTGGAAAACACACACTGAAGTGGAAAAACTTGGTACAAAGACTGTAAAATACAGTATCTCACTAATAATTTTTATAATGAGCACAACTTAAAATGATAATATTTTGGGGGCACCTGGGTGGCTCGTTCGGTTAAGCATGCGACTTTTGACTTCAGCTCAGGTCATGATCTCAGGGTCATGAGATGGAACCCCACATCACCTCCACGCTCATCAGGGAATCCACTTAAGATTCTCTCTCCCTCTCCCTCTGCTCTCTCTCTCTAAAATAAATAAATAAATCTTTTTTTTATTTTTAAAAGATAATATATTGGGATGCTTGGGTGGCTGAGTCAGTTAAGCGTCTGCTTTCAGCTCAGGTCATGATCCCAGAGTCCTGGGATTGAGTCCCACATCGGGATCCTTGCTCAGTGGGGAGCCTGCTTCTCCCGCTGCCTGCTGCTTCCCCTGCTTGTGTTCTCTCTCTCTAACAAATAAATTAAATCTCAAAAAAAAAAGTACATGCAAGTGAAAAATCGTAAGGTACACTTAAGATTAGTGTACTTTAAAGAAAAAGATAATATATTGTATATACTGGGTTAAGTATATTATTGATTTTGGGAAGCCTGGCTGGCTCAGTTGAAGGAGAGTACAATTCTTGATCTTGGGGTCATGAGTTCACACCCTACACGAGGGACAGATACTACTTAAATAAATAAAAAACTTTAATAAAATTATAAAAATTGATTCACCTGTTTCTTTTTACTTTTAAAATATGGCTACTAGGAAACCTAAAACTACACAGGTGGCTCACACACTTCTACTGAACAAATGATCTATAAAAAAATCAAAATAATACATGATGCGTGCACCTGGGTGGCTCAGTGGGTTAAAGCCTCTGCCTTCGGCTCAGGTCATGATCTCAGGGTCCTGGGATCGAAGCCCGCATCGGGCTCTCTGCTCAGCAGGGAGCCTGCTTCCTCCTCTCTCTCTGCCTGTCTCTATGCCTACTTGTGATCTCTCTCTCTGTCAAATAAATAAATAAAATCTTTAAAACAAACAAACAAACAAAAAAAAAAACTTCAGTTTAAAAAAAAAATAATACATGATGCACTTCAAAAGTATTGAGTATTAGCTGAATTTGAAACTAAAGAAAAGATCTATGCTGTCAGAATTCTAATTACCTTAAGTATGTGTTTACGGTCTCACAATAGAATTCGTTAACCCAACAAATTAAAATCACAAACTTCACTTTTCTAGACTGATATGCAGTAAAATCGTTCCTCCTCCTAATACAATGAATTACACTAGAAACAGCCCATTGGGGGCACCTCGCTGGCTCAGTCGCTTGAGCATCCAGTCTTGGTTTCAGCTTAGGTCATGATCCTCAGGACCTGAGGTTGAGCCAGGCCTCGGGCTCTGAGCTCAGCATGAAGTCTGTTAAGGATTCTCTCTCTCTCTCCCTCTATCTCTGCCCCTCCCCACATTTGCTCACTCCATCGCTAAGTAAATAATTCTTTAAAAAAAAAAAAAAGACCCCAGTATACTACACTTCATCAAAATCATACCACAACATCAAAACCCAAGCTCTTTTTATTTTTTTAAAGATTTCATTTATTTATTTAACAGAAAGAGACACAGCAAGAGAGGGAACACAAGCAAGGGAAGTAGGAGAGGGAGAAAGGCTTCCCACTGAGCAGGGAGCCTGATGCAGGGCTAAATCCCAGGACCCCGGGGATCGTGACCTGAGTCGAAGGCAGATGCTTAATGACTGAGTCACCCAGGAGCCCCAAAATCCAAACTCTTTTTATAAGACTGACAAAACATCCTAGAAGCAAGATAGTTACTGAGGAATGCAACCTTTTCATTTTTATTTTTATTTTTTTATTAAGTAAACAATGTGGGGCTCAAACTCATGGCCCCAAGATCAAGAATTGCATGTTCTACTGACTGAGACAGCCAGGTGCCCCATGAATGCAACCCATTTAAATTAACTATAAGTGCATAGTTATAAACTCTGTCCCCTGGGGCTAAAAACCAAAGCTCTTACTCTTCAATGTCTAGAGAAAAGCCATGACAATTAATTCATTAGGTACACGACTTACACTGACCTGAGTTCCTCCAGAATGAGCTGAAGAAAAATGAGGACCAGAGTAAGAGCAAAAAGAGGGAATCCTTAATGCCCTCCTTCCCAAGCCATGGAGATTTACATGGCTCTGAGAAGGTTCTGAAGAGATCAAACCAAAGAGAGTATAAATGGATCTTGACATCCAGGGGCCCTAAGGAGTAATGAGGCATTCCCCCATCTCTGTAAGAACTCATAAAGATCAGTCCTAAAGAAGCTGTAAAAACTGTTACTCTTCAACTCAGAACTCATATTCTTATGTAAAACTCCTAAAGCCCTGGACATTTGACCTCAAGGAACTATGCAATATATATGGGCCAAGAATCACAGACCAAAGGCAATCAGTCTCCTTGCCAGTACTTCATAACACAAACAAAATGTTATCTGAGGGCAAGGCATGGCCTCAGAAAATGCCCCTTACTGCACACACTTTTTTTTTTTAAAGATTTTATTTATTTATTTGACAGAGAGAGAGAGATCACAAGTACGCTGAGAGGCAGGCAGAGAGAGAGGAGGAAGCAGGCTCCCTTGCTGAGCATGGAGCCCGATGCGGGCCTCGATCCCAGGACCCTGAGATCATGATCTGAGCCGAAGGCAGAGGCTTTAACCCACTGAGCCACCCAGGCACCCCGAACCGCACACAATTAAAAGTAACCAATTTAGGGGTGCCTAGTGGCTCAGTCAGTTAAGCATCCAATTCTTGATTTCAGCTCAGGTCATGATTTCTCTCTTAATAAATAAAAATAAATAAATAACCACTTTACCCAAACTGCAGCCTTAATGATTTAAAATTCTGTTCTACAGATTTTCACAAACAAATGAAGACCTATTAATTCTATACAGGGTCTACAGTTAAAGCACAAAAATACTAGTGCAGACACCAAACACTTAAAAATAGTAATGGCCAAGTGCTTCCACAGACAGCCCTTGGTGATATTGTAACACAAGTACTGACTTTAGTTCAGTACCCACGCAGAATACAAACGGATTATTTGACACAAGACTTATTTTGGCATAAGAACACATCCAATGTGATCCACCCTCAGTCTGGGTTAGGTAAAAATTGGTGTCTATGTTCCTTTATAACCTTGTACTTTTCTTTAATACACCAACTATGACATTTTATTACATTTGCCACTTCAATCACCTGCCTCCTTACCATACTGCCAGATCACAGTATCTCTGGCACTAAACATAATGCTAGGCATATCACTGAGATCTCATAAAAATGTCTGCTGGTTGAATGGATAACCTGGAGCTATACTGTCCAGTAGAGCAGCACCCAGTCACATGTGGCTAAACATAATTTTTTAAAAGATTTTATTTATTTGTGGGGTGCCAGGGTGGTTCAGATGGTTAGGTGGCTGCCTTTGGCTCAGGTCATGATCTCCAGGTCCTGGGATCGAGCCCCATGTTGGGCTCCCAGCTCAGCAGGCAGTCTGCTTCTCCCTCTCCCTCTCTCTCTCCCCCGGCTTATGCTCTGTCTCTCTCTCTCTCTCAAATGAATGAAATCTTAAAAAAAGGGGGGAAGGGTTTATTTATTTGAGAGAGCACAAGTGGGGAAAAAGGAGGCAGAGGAAGAAGCAGACTCCCTACTGAGCAGGGAGCCTGGTGCAAGACTCTCATCCCAGGACCCTGGGATCATGACCTGAGCTGAAGGCATGCTTAATCAACTGAGCCACCGAGATGCCCACTAACAGGACTATTATTCTAAGAAAGAAAAGGTAGGGCGCCTGGGTGGCTCAGTGGGTTAAAGCCTCTGCTTTTGGCTCAGGTCATGATCTCAGGGTCCTGGGATCGAGGCCCGCATCGGGCTCTCTGCTCGGCAGGGAGCCTGCTTCCCCCTCTCTCTCTGCCTGCCTCTCTGCCTCCTTGTGATCTCTCTCCCTCTGTGAAATAAATAAATAAAATCTTTAAAAAAAAAAAAAAAGAAAGAAAAGGTAGTTAGAAAAATGTTTAAAATGTACAATCCAGTAAGCAAGGCAATGAAAGGAAAGAAGTTCTATAATACTGTTTCCAATAGCAATTATATTTCAAACTTCTCTGTAATTCTTTATTGCTAAGGTTTATTTGGTTCTCAACACCCTTCCCCCATGTATTTCTCTGATCTGCCTCAAATAAAGCCCTTAGCAACAAAAAGGGCTGCTGCCTATTTCTAGAGAAGGTGAAAGAAAGGATATCGGACAATTTCTGCCCTAAACACAGGCTAATAAAATAAACAGGTTAAAAAAAGAGTTAACTCAGTCTAGTTAATCAATTTTACAGAGGAAGAAGACTGAGCACAGAGAGATAAAATAACCCCAAAAAGAAGAACAGATGCTTGAAGCAGACCAAGAGAAGACCTCAGAACCTGCTAGAAGCAGGTTAAGAGGTTAAAAAAAAAAAAAGGAGGGTGCATAGAAAGCCAGGAAAGTTTTGTTTTTCACAGAATTATAGCATATTTTCTAAAACATGAAGAGTCTACATTTAAAAGGGAATGATAAGCACTGGTAAAAGGTCAAGTAACTCGCCTAAGTTTTGTCTTATGTAAGACTCTTAAGTTTATCCTTAGAAACCCTAACACATTACTTAAATGCTTCACTGGCAGTTTACATTTCTTTTAATAAGGTAATCACATAAGTCTCTATAATATAATCACATAAAATCAATTTATTCCTACTAGTCAGAATAGATTTCAATGAAGCCACGAATACAAGAAACTGAAACTAGAAATATTTAGTAATTATTTTCAATGGAAACAAAATTCCAGTAACAAGGTTAGAACATAAATATTGAAAGTGAAACTAAGGGTAAGAAATAATTTGCTTCTCTAATAAAAATGAAATCACTTCTATCAACCTGAAAATGGTACTTGAATAAAAACCAAAATAGGAGTGTTTGTACTTCTTAAGAGATTTTCAATACCATGAATCACAAGTAAATATAAAATGAAAAGGATAACTCTAAGTTCTTATTATCACTTCACCTTGAGTAAAAGCAAATTCAGTGTAATAAATCCTAAAGTGTTATTAAAACAAAAACTGACAAATATATTGGATTTTTAAAGACTTATTTATTATTTGAGAGACAGAAAGTGAGGGGAAGGCCAGAAGGAAAGAGAAGCAAACTCCTCACCGAGCACGGAGCCCAAAGTGAGGCTCAATCTCATGACCCTGAGATCATGACCTGAGACAAAATCGAGAGTCACACACAACCAAGTGAGCCACCCACTAGCCCCTATCTTCTTTTGACATTAAGAATTTGCTGTGTCCGGGCGCCTGGGTGGCTCAGTGGGTTAATGCCTCTGCTTTCGGCTCAGGTCATGATCTCAGGGTCCTGGGATCAAGGCCCGCATTGGGCTCCCTGCTCAGCGGGGAGCCTGCTTCCCCCTCTCTCTCTCTGCCTGCCTCTCTGCCTCCTTGTGATCTCTCTCCCTCTGTGAAATAAATAAAATAAAATCTATAAAAAAAAAAAATTAAAAAAAAAAAAAAAGAATTTGCTGTGTCCTCGGCCCCAAATTCTCAGGTAAATATCAAATTTCGTTTTTCAAAGGGCACAAATCCCTCCTTTGTAGGGATTTTATATATCTAATTTCTTATATCTAAAGACACCAGAAAGCTTTTAAATCTGTTCCACTGTGAAAACAGAAAATACCAAACCTAGAGCTGAATTTTCTTTCAATAAAATATGTCAAATGATACGAGAAGTTTATAATACAAAAAGGGAAGGAAACAAATGGTCAGCAACATTAAAATTTTATTTTCCTACATATATTTTTATCCTCTATGATTATTTCTATAGCTTATTACAATATTCATATCTACTCAGACATGTTAAATAATGGAAAACTATATCTCACCAATATATACCTTATAAAAATGCAGAGTAAAACAGTAATTTTATAAAATGAACTTGGAGGTGGGGAGAGCAAGTAGCTGAAAATCTCCTGTGAAGATTCATTCTACCTTCATTGCCACTATTTTTTTAATTCATCACTTGGAATTTCACCCTTCTTTGACATAGCTAACAAAGATTTTACTGGCAATTACTGAATACCCTAAATGAATATACTATTAAAATATAATTCTGTTAATTGGGTTATGACTCAATTATACTGTTTAAAAATCTTTTAAAGGTGGATGGATAGGCTGGTAGAAGAACCATTTAGTCCAAACTACCTCTTAAGAAGGCTACTTATTCTACTATCTTTCTTTTCAACCACTATCAAATGTGTGACAAACTTGTTTATAGTTTTAATGAACTCCTTCCTGTTCAACTGTCTCATGTGGGTGTGCTCAAAAAAATTAAAGCTAAATTAGAAAGATGCTGCTTGTCTTAAGAGGTGTAGCTGTCACTCTCTCTTCCGTAAAGTTCCAAGGTGTATAGAGTGGAGTGAAGAACTAGACAAATTTTAAGTACTGAAAGAACTAAATTTCAAAACATTATAAACTACTACTGACTAAGCACCCATTATGAGCCCATCATTACACTGGGCATATCCTCATAAAACTACATGTGCTAGGAAGCACCTGGCTGGCTCAGTGGGTGGAACAACTCTTAGTCTCAGGGCTGTGGGTTTGAGCCCCAATGCTGGGTATAGAGATTTCTTAAAAGTAAAAAATCTTTAAAAACAAACAAAAAAAATCACATGTGCCAGAAGCTGCCAGTAGCTCCCAAATCTTTGTTTTCCTCTCTTTCCTCAATAAAAAAAGTGATGTATGAATCTTCTGGCAAGTGCTCTTTAAGAGAAGAAGCATCCCTTTGTCCTCTCCCTTCTCCTTCCTGCTAACTGTCATGCAAACTTACAGACCAGAGCTGGAACAGCCCTTCTGAACCACAAGGTTCATTTGATCAACACAGGGCATGTTCAAAAGACAGAACCTAGATCCCTGACACTCAGAGTGCCACAACGGCTTAGGACCTGGTGATATGCTAGTTAGTGGAAGAATTCAGATTAAAATCAAGGAGTCTCTCCATTACACACTGAAGGACAGGTTAACACGTTCACTTCTATACCACACATCTTTTTTTTTTTAAATATTAGGAAGGTTTATGGTAATTCTAATAATCCTCAGTAGTAACAATAGGGGCAGGACTAATAGGCCTTACTCATTTGCACAGGGCTAGCACAAAGCCCTGCACACAATAAACTTTGCTGAATTAAGAAAGTTTCCTTGATAGGGGGAAAGAAAACAAAAAGGTTGTCAATGCCCATTAGTTTGTCAATCTGACTAATTAGACACTGGTAATAAACTATTTCAGGTTCTAGGAGGATGTCAGGTACAAAATGCCTGGTTTGTGCTTGTACTTTACCATGTCCCAGAACTAGGCTATTTCAAAGAGGGAAAAAAAAAACACAACTCCTCCTCTAGTCATTTGCCAAACTTCATTTCAGTATTAATCTAGAAAAGAAACTTAAAAGCACATGTCCCCTGAGAAGTAAGCGTTCATTACTTGATCATTATAAATCAAGAATCTTAACAAGGAAGAGACGCCAAATCCAACCACAAACATCATGCTAGTAGCACTCTACGCTTTCAGAAAAGGCACTGTCCAAAAATAATTAAGTAATACTAATTTAATGTCCCTTAAATATTATCCAAGACCTAATTAACTCACAAAGACCATTCCAATTTTCTAGACCAGGAGTCTCTAACTTTAGTTGCATATCTAAAACCCCAACTCCAAAATCTGATTCAGAAAATGTCTATATATATATATATTTTTTTTTTTTTTAAAGATTTTATTTGATAGAGAGACACAGCAAGAGAGGAATACAAGCAGGGGGAGTGGGAGAGGGAAATGCAGAATTCCCGATGAGCAGGGAGCCCTGTGCAGGGCTCAATCCCGGGACAATCTGAGCCTAAGGAAGACGCTTAACAACTGAGCCTAACACCCAGGTGCCCCGTATATTTTTTTAAACTGCAAAATTGATTCCAACAAGCAACCAAGATTGAGTACTACTATCCTATCCTTACCATGTGTCTAAAATTATGCTAATTAAGGTTGCTTTTTTTTTTTTTTTAAGATTTTATTTATTCATTTGACAGAGAGAGATTACAAGTAGGCAGAGAGGCAGGCAGAGAGAGAGGAGAGAGGAGGAAGCAGGCTCCCTGCTGAGCAGAGAGCCCGATGTGGGCCTCGATCCCAGGACCCTGGAATCATGACCTGAGCCGAAGGCAGAAGCTTTAACCCACTGAGCCACCCAGGCGCCCTGCTTTTTTTTTTTTTAAGATTTTATTTATTTATTTGACACAGAGAGAGAGATCACAAGCAGGCAGAGAGGCAGGCAGAGAGAGAGGAGGAAGCAGGCTCCCTGCTGAGCAGAGAGCCCCATGCGGGCCTCAATCCCAGGACCCTGAGATCATGACCTGAGCCCAAGGCAGAGGCTTTAACCCACTGAGCCACCCAGGCGCCCAAGGTTGCATTTTCTTGAAGAAAAAAAAAAAAAAAAAAAGAGATGTCTTACTTGGATCACTCAAGTTTAACGAAAACATTAATTTGGTTCAATGACTAAAAAATTAGCATTTCTTACATTCTTTTAAAGATTTATTTATTTTAGAGAGAGAAAGAGAGCACGAGCCTGTGTGCGAGCTGGCGGAGGGGCAAAAGGAAGAGGAGAGCATCTTAAGTAAACTCTCCACTGAGCATGAAGCCCAACATGGGACTTGCTTCCACAACCCATGAGATCATGACCTGAGCCAAAATCAGGAGTCAGACACTTAAGTGACTGAGTCACCCTAATACCCCAATATTTCTTACATTTATTATTATTACTATTAAAAGACTTTATTTATGTGAGGGAGAGAGAGGCAGAGATAGAAAGAGAGAGCACTAGTGGGGAGGAGAGGGAGAAGCAGGCTCCCTGTTGAACAAGGAGCCTGACTGGGGGCTCCATCCTAGGACCCTGGGATCATGACCTGAGCCGAAGGCAGACACTTAACCAACTGAGCTACCCAGGCACCCCTATTTCTTACATTCTTAAACACACTCTCCCAATTTATTTTGCACTGGCTTCTCTCATCAACAGGGCATTACAAAGCGTCTTTGTCAGGAAAATACAATATTCCCTAGACATTTGAATCAAACTGATTTTCCAATCACAAAGAGGGCAATAAACTAAAATAACAGCACAGCTGGAAAAATAAAATGTTTTTCCTTTCACTAAAATTTAAGTTTCCAATAGCTGGGGCAGGAGAAATATTTATGCAGCAGATTATAAAAAGATAAAAATACGAAAGCAGTTTTAGCAATGGATGACATGAATACTACCATTTGAAAATGAAACTAATCTACAAGCTGCACAAAATGGGATCTGAGAAAAGCAGACATATTTAGGGTTAGGGCTGAAAGATGGCTAATTACTTCCTTGTTTTATGAAAGCTCTGAAGTTTCAATTAAGCACTTCAGCTAAGGAACCAAGAGCAAAAAAGTGTTGTTACATTACTAAAATAAAAACCAAACAACATCATCAAGGGGAGGGGATTTGGGTGGCTCAATTAAGCATCTCACTCTTGATTTCAGCTCAGGTCATGATCTCAGGGTCATGAGACAGAGCCCCACATTGGGCTCCACAGTGGGCATGGAGCCTGCTTAAGACTCTATTTCTTCCACTCCCTCTGCCCCCCCATTCATCTGCATCCATTCTCTCAAAAAAATTAAGATAAAATAATTAAAAATTTAAAAAATTACTCAGGGAAAAATAAGGTCCTTTAAAATAGCTAGTTACCTGTCCTTCAATTTGAGAATGGCTTAATGAATGTGTTAAATCCATATTATGGAATATATAATTTTAAATGAGGAAAAGCTGTATTATAATCATTACAGCTTACATTTATTAAGCATACCAAACATTGTAAGCACCTTACATTTTAACGCTGACTCAAACAATCTTAGGAACAATTATCATTCCCATTTTTCCAAACAGAAAACTAATGTACACAGCAATAAAACAGTCTGTTCGACATCACACTACATAAGTGGAAAGCTGGGATTTATCACCAACAGTCCAGCTCCAGACCCCAAGGCTCTTAACTTCTCACCAAACTGATTCTCTTTCTGTGTAATGTTATAGGGTATCTATGAGACACTAAATGCAAATGGCAAGCTATAGAATAGTGTATGTGTGTTTGAATAATTCAATCCCATTTTGAGTTAAGAAATAAAATTCCTTCGAGGATGTATATATATATTTTTTCCCCTACCAGAAGCAAAAAAAAAAAAAGGAGCAACTGGCTGACAGAGTCAGTAGAGCATGCAACTCTTGATGTAGGGGTTGTGAGTTCAAGCCCCATGTCGGGCACTACTTAAAAAAAAAAAAAAAAAGAAAGACTAAGATTATGCTTACCTAAGATGCTATAATACACTTTCTATTTTATACATTTCTGTGTTGTCTAAATATCGCAATAAGTATGAGGTTTCAAAAAAATATTTTTAAAAACTATGGCTTAATGACAAAAAGTAAAGACAATGCAATCTGCAAACTTAGATTACATTCTTATGAATTATTTACAGTATTTATTATCAGTCTACAAAAACATCACGAATAAAGAAAACACAGTCAAGAAAATTACCATTTTTTATACGTTTTTTTTTTTAAGATTTTATTTATTCATTTGACACAGAGAGAGAGATTACAAGTAGGCAAAGAGGCAGGCAGAGAGAGAGGAGAGAGGAGGAAGCAGGCTCCCTGCTGAGCAGAGAGCCCGATGTGGGCCTCGATCCCAGGACCCTGGGATCATGACCTGAGCTGAAGGCAGCAGCTTTAACCCACTGAGCCACCCAGGCGCCCAAAAATTACCATTTTTTAAAATCCATCAGTGATTTGTTATTTGTCATCTCAGATAAAGAAGACAGCTTTTGCCTTCAAAGTACTTATAGTCATTAATAGAAGATCAAGGAGATGCATGACTCAGGGCAGGTAGTCTGCCCTAGTAATTACAACATCTTTTAATTCCACCTATATTTGTCACAGACATATATGAGGAACTAAGATAATCAATACAGGATGAGGCACAAAGTCAGTCATCTAGATTCTTCCAAATAAGCTCACACTTTAATAACTATGAATATAATTTATCTAAATTTGCATACTGGGCGCCTGGGTGGCTCAGTGGGTTAAAGCCTCTGCTTTCGGCTCAGGTCATGATCTCAGCGTCCTGGGATCAAGGCCCGCATCGGGCTCTCTGCTCAGCAGGGAGCCTGCTTCCTCCTCTCCCTGTCTCTCTGCCTGCCTCTCTGCCTACTTGTAATCTCTCTCTCTGTGTCAANTCTTTAAAAAATAAATAAATTTGCATACTGTTCCAACGGACCAAATTCTATTCAATTTAAGCATGAAACCAAGAATTCATTAGCTACCACCTTAAATTTTCTCAAGCTTTTCTTATCAGTAGTTACATTATTTTTTAAAGGTTACATTTTTTGGAATAAAATTTAAATTGGCAAGTTTGCTAAAAATAGAAAACTTGAAAAAAGTATTTGGCTAACAAGAAAAAAAGTAAGTTACTATATAAGTCAGGATTTTAAATACATTATTTCCTTGGCCAAAGAGGAAAATTATGGTTTTTTAATAAGCCCTGGTTCTTTTTTTTTTTTTTTCTGGTTCCCTTTTACAACAAATGTTGTTCTATTTCCCATTTTGTTACAAAAAGGATTTGAAATGGCTAATTAGAACATACTTAATAAAGCAAGATAATACAAATAAAAGATAAAAAAGAAGAAAACAAATAAAGATCTAAATAGAATAAGGAACCAAGCCATCACAGCTCACAACAGCAGGGCGTCTAGGTGGCTCAGTCCTTAAGCGGCTGCCTTCGGCTCAAGTCATGATCCCAGGGTACTGGGATCCAGCCCTACATTGGGCTCCCACTTCTCTCTCTCCTACTCCCCCTGCTTGTGTTCCCTCTCTTGCTGTCCCTCTCTCTGTCAAATAAATAAAAATCTCAAAACAATAAACAAAAAAAATAAAACTCACAACAGCTAGTATTTAATTTGGTCTATTTCATCCTTTGACATTTCTCTTCATGCCTCTTCATCTACTTCTATAATCTGTCCCCACAAATACCTACTGAAATACAAAATGTATTCGTATAAGAATGTTTAGTGCAGCTCGGGAAGGAGATAAACCATAAGAGACTCCTAATCTCACAAAACAAACTGAGGGTTACTGGGGGGTGGGAGGGTAGGGATAGGGTGGATGGGTTATGGACATTGGGGAGGGTTTGTGCTTTGGTGAATGCTGTGAAAGNTGATTCACAGACCTGTATCCCTGGGGCAAATAAAAAAAAAATCTATGAGTGGAAGAATGGTTAGTGCAGCATGGTTCATAATAGAAGAAAATGGAAATAACCCAAATTAGAGGGAATTGAGCAAAAGTAAGTTAAGTAACATCCATACCGAAGAATTCTAATCACTTCAGAGTCCAGAGTGCTCACCATTACACAATGGAACCGAATTCTAATCACTTCAAAAAATTACAATAGAGGGAGCCTGGGTGGCTCAGTGGGTTAAGCCTCTGCCTTCAGCCCAGGTCATGATCTCAGGGTCCTGGAATCGAGCCCCTCATCGGGCTCTCTGCTCAGCGGGGAGCCTGCTTCCCCCTCTCCCTCTGCCTGCCCCTCTGCCTGCTTGTCATCTCTGTCAAATAAATAAATAAAATCTTAAAAAAAAAATTACAATAGATACATATTACTGACAAAGTGAATTGTTCTGGTATATTAAGAAAACTTAATTAAGGAAACTGCATGTATTAAGCATTATTACACTTGAATATATTAACATATAGTAAAGATATAAACTATATATTAAGGGAACTATAAAACAACATATACAATGCGATCCAATTTTAGTTAAAATAAGAAATGTTAAAATAGGCATAGAATATAATCTACAGAGAAAGATATCATACAGTTAACTGAGGACGATGAAATCACATGGGAATTTTATCCACCAATGTATGTCTATAATGTACAAGATACATCTATTGCTTTTTTTAGCACAAAGTAAGTAAAACTCATTATATCCAACATTTATTAAACATACGAAATAGGGGCACCTGGGTGGCTCAGTCGGTTGAGCGGCTGGCTGCCTGCAGCCGGCCTCGTGATTTCAGGGCCCTGGGATCTGGGCCCATGTCACACTGGGCTCCCTGCTTAGTGGGGAGTCTGTTTCTCCTTCTCCCTCTGCCCCTCCCCCCAACTTATATACTCTTTTTTTTCTTTTTAAAGATTTTATTTATCTCTCAGAGAGAGAGAGAGCACGCGCACAAGCAGGGAGAGCAGCAGGCAGAGAGAGAAGTAGGCTCCCCACTGAGCAGAGAACCTGAGGCAGGACTCAATTCCAGGACTCTGGGATCAGAACTCGAGTCAAAGGCAGGTACCCAACAAACGGCCACTCAGGTATCCCTTCCTCCCTCTCTCAAATAAATAAAATATTTTTAAAAAGTAAATAGGGGTGCCTGGGTGGCTCAGTCATCAGCCCCTGCCTTTGGCTCAGGTCATGTTCCCAGGGTCCTGGGATTGAGCCCCGCATCGGGCTCCCTGCTCAGTGGGAAGACTGCTTCTCCCTCTCCTGCTCCTGCTCCCCCTGCTTGTGTTCTCTGTCATGTGAATAGATAAAATCTTTAATAAATAAATAAGTAAATAAACATGCAAAATATTTTTTTACATGCAAAATATTTTTATGATAGCAAGTAAACGACAAAATGAAACAGCTTCTGGTTTTGAAGGATGATTTTGATATTCCAAATAGAGGGCAAAATATCTATGAGCAAACTTTTAGAGATAACTATCCCTTACCTCAAAATTATAGTATCTACTTCAATCATTTTTATTATTTTTTTAAGATTTTATTTATAAGTCAGAGAGAGAGCATGAGCAGGGAGGAGGGGCAGAGACAGAGGGAGAAGCAGGCTCACCGCTGAGCAGGGAGCCCAATGTGACGTGGGGCACAACTCAGAGCCAGAACCCAGGCCCCTGAGATCATGACACCAACCGCAGGCAGCCGCTCAACCGACTAAGCCACCTAGGCACCCCAGCTTCAATCATTTTAAGATGAACTAGAACAGGACACTCCAGGAATAAAAGCATCTGTGTATATTGGGGTAGTAGACAAGTTTAAAAACAAAAGTGAGATTCATTTGTGCCTAACCAGTATAAAGCAAAATCTCTTTATCTCAGGCCATAAATTTTGATGAAATAAAATAGGTTATATAATAGGGGCATCTGGGTGGCTCAATAGTTAAGCATCTGAGTTCGGCTCAGGTCATAATCCCAGAGGCCTGGGATCGAGTCCCACATGGAGCTCCCTGTTCGGCGGAAAGCTGCTTCTCCTTCTCCCACTCCCCCTGCTTGTGTTCCTGCTCTCGCTCTCTCTCTCTCCCAAATAAATAAATAAAATCTGGGCGCCTGGGTGGCTCAGATGATTAAGAGGCCGCCTTCAGCTCAGGTCTGACCAAGCCCCAAATCGGGCTCCCTGCTCAGCGGAAAGCCTGCTTCTCCCTCTCCCTCTGCCTACCGCTCTGCCTACTTGTGCTCTCTCTCTGTCAAAAAAATAAATAAAATCTTAAAAAAGAAATAGATTATAATAAACAAGCCATTTTAGAAGACAAAGAATGGGTCCTAGCTTTATAAAAAGTCCACCAAGAGGCATCTGTATCAGGCTAGACTTATTTCTCACCAGCTTTTTATATCCTGAGCCTTGAAATACAGGGTTCTCAAACTGCAAATCCTGGATACAGATATCAACATAAGGAGAGCTTAACAAGTATTGATAAACATTGTAATCTATTTTTAGTTTAAGTCTTAGAAAATGATGTTTATGGGCGCCTGGGTGGCTCAGTGGGTTAAAGCCTCTGCCTTCGGCTCAGGTCATGATCTCAGGGTCCTGGGATCGAGGCCCGCATCGGGCTCTCTGCTCGGCGGAGAGCCTGCTTCCTCCTCTCTCTCTCTGCCTGCCTCTCTGCCTACTTGTGATCTGATCTCTCTCTGTGTGTCAAATAAATAAATAAAATCTTTAAAAAAAAAAAAAAAGAAAATGATGTTTATTTTCTACTGGCTAGACTAAATGATAGCATCATTTTTCTGAGTACCAACTATATGCCAGACAGTACACTTGGTATTTTGTAGAGAGGATTTCATTTAATCCACAGAACAACTTGAGAGGTATCATTAGCCCCTCTTACAGAGAAGGAAACTAAAATTCAAAAACATTAAGAGAGGGGCACCTGGGTGGCACAGTCAGCTAAGCGTCTGACTCTTGATTTCAGCTCAGGTCATGATCTCAGGGTCACAGGATCAAGTCCCAAGTTGGGCTCCGCACTCAGCGAGGAATCTACTTGAGATTCTCTCCCTTTCCCTCTGCCCCCTGCTCCTCTCGCTTGTGCTCACACTAATAAATCTTTAAACATTATTCAAAAAAATAAAAATAAAAAATAAAAACATTAAGAGAATTGCCAAAAATTACATGATTATAAATCAGAGAACCAGGGGTGCCGGAGTGGCTCAGTTGGTTAAGCGTCTGCCTTTGGCTCAGGTCATGATCCCGGAGTCCAGGGATCGGGCCCAACAGAGGGCTCCCTGCTCTGCAGGGAGTCTGCTTCTCTCTCTGTCTGCTGTTCCCCATGCTCGTGCTCTCTCACTCTTGTTGTATTTCAAATAAATAAATAAAATCTTTAAATAAATAAATAAATGACACAACAGGTATGTTCAAATCTATGGTTTTGTTCTTTTTTCTAAGTGTTCCTGACCAACATTTCTTAATGTACTCAGGGTACTTTATACTTCATATTTTATGAAATTAATGTGTCTGAAGCAAAATTATTAATATACATTGTGATGTCACTTAAGGAAAACATATTCAATTATCTCGTATTCAATACTATAGCTAAAATTTGGTTACAAAACAGGTCTCCATACCAAAGCCTAGGCAATTTCACGATTTCTGAAAGATTAAAAATTACAGTACGTAAAAGGCAAACAAAGTTTTCACAGTTAGGCATACAAATCAGAAAGGTGATATTATTTTTAAATAATAGGATAAAATTATCTAAGACATAAGAATAATAGCTGTTGTCCGATGACGTGACCATGAAAAAAATTAATAGGCTAAAGGAGTTTATTTCAACTAGAAAGCCTAAAAGTACAATGCAATAATGGTAATGCAAAATAAGCTTCAATTCTTCAAAAACTAACAAATTCCCCAGAGAGATGTTATTTTATAAATTTTAGAATGTCCACTTCACAATCTACTTGTGAGGAGAAAATATGGGTCCAAAATCACAGTTGAGGGCGCCTGGGTGGCTCAGTGGGTTAAAGCCTCTGCCTTCGGCTCAGGTCATGATCTCAGAGTCCTGGGATTGAGGCCCGCGTCGGGCTCCCTACTCAGTGGGGCGCCTGCTTCCTCCTCTCTCTCTGCCTGCCTCTCTGCTTACTTGTAATCTCTCACTCTGTGTCAAATAAATAAATAAAATCTTTAAAAAAAAAATCACAGTTCAAATATATTTGGAAAATACAGTACATGAGAAATTCCACAAAACATACATAGTGTGCAGATATATAAAAAGCTGACTACATTACAAACTTGCTAACATGAATTATCTTAAGAGAAATTATTTCTACTTTCATTAACAATACTTTCCTATTAAAAATTATTCCAGGTGGGGCACCTGGGTGGCTCAGTTGGTTGAGCAACTGACTCTTGATTCTGGCTCAGGTCATGATCTCAGGGTTGAGAGAATGCACCCCATGTCCAGCTCCACACTCAGTATATAGAGTCTGCTTGTGATTCTCTCTCTCCCTCTCCCTCTGTCCCTCACCTCCGCCTCACATGCTTTCTCTCAAATGAATAAATAAATATTTTTAAAAATTATTCCAAGAGAAAATAAAACCATAAATATAGTAAACTGTCCCTGCTGTCAGGCCCCACCCACAAAACTTGAAGACAACATTCAATTATGGAGAAGACTATTACCCAGCTGCAAGAAATCCATCTACCCAACTAACTACTGATCTACCTCATCTTCATAAGTATGAATGGAAACTACCAATCACCAGACATTAAGAAAGTAAAGAACCGAGGCACCTGGCTAGCTTTGTCAGTAGTGTGTGACTCTTGATCTCAGGGTCATGAGTTTGAGGCCCACACTCAAATATACAGAAAGATGACAATATTAAAAATCTGTTAACATGAATTATCTTAAGAAAAATGATTTCCACTTTCATTTTCATTGGGGGTTGAGATTACTTAAAAATAAATAAATAAACAAGCTTTTACAAAGGATGTGAAGAACCAAGAAGAAAAAACAAAACCCTGGAGAGAAATGGTGCAGGAAACAAAAGATTTTTTAAATTTCTAATTAGTACCTAGGGAAGTATTCAAGGTTAATATTTTAGTCATAAAACAGGACACAACTGCTACCAATAAAGGGGGAAGGAGGGAGAGAAAGCAAAAGTTCTTGGATATTAAAAACAATTGCCAAATTGTTGTTATTTTTTATTTACATACCCTTCAATTCAGCAGTTCTACTTACAGGACTCCATCCTACTAAAATACAAATATGTCCAAGGCAAGGCACTACAAATCTTAATACAAAAAAAGGAAAAAAAACCTAAAAACTAAGCTAATAACCATGATCAATAGTAGAAGACTTAAATAAATGATGGTACAACTATACCACAGAATCATCAGTATGTATCAATATGGCAAAGATTTGTAAGATACATGAAAAAGCAGTCACTAACGAGTGCAGTATAATCCCACTTCATGTTTTTTTTTTTTTAAAGATTTTATTTATTTATTTCACAGAGGGAGAGAGATCACAAGGAGGCAGAGAGGCAGGCAGAGAGAGAGAGGGGGAAGCAGGCTCCCCGCTGAGCAGGGAGCCAGATGCGGGCTTCGATCCCAGGACCCTGAGATCATGACCTGAGCTGAAAGCAGAGGCATTAACCCACTGAGCCACCCAGGCGCCCCCACTTCATGTTTTTAAACAGAATATATCATATAATAACAGTAACAGCCATGACTACATTATTCTATTACACAAAGTGCCAGGTACAATTTTAATCACTTTATATGCACGAACTCATTTCATCCTCACAACCACCTGAGGCACTAGAGTTTATAATTACCCCTTTTTACACATGGGGATATTGAGCCACAAAAAGGTGAAGTCGCTTTCCCAAGGTACACAGCCACTAAACACCACGGGAGCTGGGACTATGATCTGTGGCATTCTAAAGTCCCCAAGATCACTCTTCACATTTCAAGCAGTTAGGATACAAACCACAAAGTTCACCTCCAGAGCTCAACCTCTAAAAACCTCCACCTCTCTCCTCCTCCACCCTTTCCCCCTGTTCCCCTCTTCCTCTCTATTTGTAAATAAATACAAAAAGATCTGTAAGAACAGACATACTAAACTGTCAACCGTGACAGCTTATGATGGGAGTGGAAATCAAGAGTTTTTCATATTTTTAAATAAGCAACATATATAAATTGATATGATTTATATCTTTTTTAATACACATGCACTATTTTACTAAGTTCTGAACATCACCTAAGATTTCAATAAATACATGAGTCTAGGATATGAGCAGATAATTTTCAAATCAGGAAATAAAAGCTAACATGGGAGAAAAAAACAATCTTTTTCTTTTCTTTCTTTTTCTTATGATTTTATCTATTTGAGAGACAGAGAACGAGAGAGCATAAGCAGGGGGAGCAGTAGAGGGAGGGAGAAGCAGGCTCCCCACTAAGCAGGGAGCCCGATGCAGGCTCCATCCCAGGACCCTGGGATCATGACCTGAGCAGAAGGCAGAGGCTTAATTGGCTGAGCCACCCAGGCACCCTGAGAAAATTAAATCTTGTAAGTAATAAAAGAAATGCAAATTAAAATTATATATCATTTCACCTATCAAATTCACAAAAACTGAAAAACTAGAATATTTAATGCTGGTAAAAATTCAGCAATATACATCAATTATCCTAATGTTCACTCCTGCCACCCCAGTAATTTTTACTTTATGAAGGAAATATCTGATATATTGAAAAGTGTTATACACAAAGATGTTAGTTAGTCTCAGCACTTCTTTTAGTAGAAAAATTGTTAACTTAATAATCCAGTGATAGGGGTTGTGTCTTTAGTATAGCATGGTCATATACAGAAATATTATGAAGTCATTAAAGTACTCAAAATGTTTACTAAAATGGGAATACATCAATGTTAAAATACAAAAAATAGGGGTGCCTGGGTGGCTCCATTGGTTAGGCATCTGCCTTTAGCTTGGGTCATGATCCCAGAGTCCTGGGATCGAGCCCCATATCGGGCTCCCTGCTTGGCTGGGAGCTTGCTTCTCCCTCTCCCTCTACCTGCAGCTCCCCCTCCTTGTGTTCTCTCTCTCTCTCTCTGTCAAATAAATAAAATTTTTTAAAAATACAAAAATTAACGATTGGGTGCCTGGGTGGCACAGTGGGTTAAAGCCTCTGCCTTCGGCTCAGGTCATGATCTCAGGCTCCTGGGATCGAGGCTCACATCGGGCTCCCTCCTCTCTCTCTGCCTGTCTCTCCGCCTACTTGTGATCTGATCTCTCTCTGTGTGTCAAATAAATAAAATCTTTAAAAAAAATTAATGATTTACAGAATGATTTACAGCTATGCAAAAAAATACATGTACATAAATACATATATGGCAACATATGCATCCATATATATGTACATATACACACGAAAATTCCTTCAAGGAAATATATCAAGATATTAACAGTAGTTATCAATGGGTAGCGGAGTTCCCATTTTTTTCCTGTGTTGCTACAATGATCACATGGCTGTTCTGCAAAAGGGAGCTTTTTTTTTTCCTAAAGCAGAAAAGCCTTTTCTCTTCATATCAAGAGAGCAATGAATGAATTACTGTGTCACTGTCCATAGGATATACCACATCTCACTGGTTGCTAGGCAGCATATCCCAGTGGTCCTACATCATACCCATCTCTAGTCACAAGCAGAAAGGACGGAAACTCAAGCACAAACATACCCCATCCAAATGGCAGTGCATTCACTTTAGGGAGCAGCTTAAGGAGCACATGCAGCAACTTCATTTCTCTATTCAAACTGCTCTCCATCTCTCACCTTAACCTTCTAGGATGACTTTGGATGTGGCACTGTACTCCTCACAGGAGCTATGCACTGAGACAGCCCTTTTTCATCCGCTACTATACACCACTCACTTTGTGCCTGAAGGAAACAGTTTCCATTCAGTAAATTCACCCAAGTTGGAAAGCACTGTCACGCTGGATACTTCTCTGCCATCAACTGATAGACAGGTAAGCCTTTCTGTTTTCTGAAAATAGCCAATCTTGCTCAGCAAATGACAGCATATGCTAAGATTTCATACTCCTATAGAGAATGGGTAGTGCCCCTGCTAAAGCTATAAATTATAAATCCCTCCCAACAACAGAATCTGCAATATTGTAACTCTTCCACAAGAAAGGCATAATTCTCAGGGCAACATCCTTTAAAAGAATCCTGACCCAGATCCCATTCCCCAGGCAGCTCCGCCTGCATCGTGGCAGGAACCGCAGCAGTTAGTCCTGTACTACGCCTGCCCCTGCGGCAGGAATAGCCGTTTTTGGCTCACCCCTGCTGCAGGCCCAGATGAAAGCCAGGACAGCAAGAACAAGATGGCAAAGGACTTTACAAAGCAAACTCAGTAACAAATAACAGGCATCACAAGGAAATGTTGCATGAATCTGCCACATTTTTTTTTTTTAGATTTTATTTATTTATTTCACAGAGGGAGAGAGATCACAAGGAGGCAGAGAGGCAGGCAGAGAGGGGGAAGCAGGCTCCCTGCCGAGCAGAGAGCCTGATGCGGGCCTCGATCCCAGGACCCTGAGATCATGACCTGAGCCGAAAGCAGAGGCTTTAACCCACTGAGCCACCCAGGCGCCCTGCCACATTGTTAAAAGGGCTTTTTTTCTTTCTTTCCCTCTTTTTTAAATAGTAACTCTTTTAAAGTAGTTTAAACCATGTCTCTTGGTGTAATGGAAACAAATTGGGGGAGATCAGCACTAGTATTGATATTATGGTAAAACAAAGATTAATTTAATCAGAATACCTGAAGCAGCGCACAATTCATAATTCCTTTTTATTTAACTGTTAACCAAAAACATGCCCTCTCTCTCCCCTGGATTCCCTGTTGAAAATCTAAAAATGTATTTTAAATCCTCTTTACTCTCTTAAAATTATGAATATAATTTAATGTCTTTCCTGAATGCAGAACTTACACGGAGTCACATTGTAGCTTAGTTTCATTTCTGAAAATAGAAATAGCTTCATTTTTCTGATTACAAAAATGATACCTGGAGGATTTTTTCAGTTGTTTTTTTTCCCCACTTTTTTTTAAGTAGGCGCCATCCCCAATGTGGGGATTGAACTCATGACCCTGAGATTACTAGTTAAAGAAAATAAAAATCACCAAATCTCACGAGCAAATAGAGATCTCTATGAACACTGTTGTTTAACCAAGCATTTTAAAAATATTTTTAAGATAAAATTTGATCAGACATGCCACTTTTAACTGGTTTCCACAAAATGTATGTGGACTATTTTTATTTTTATTTTCATTTTTTTTATGTAGGTTCTATCCCCAGCATGGGTCTGGAACTTAAGATTCTGAGAGCAAGAGTTACATGCTCTACCAACTGAACCAGCTAAGTGTTCCTGGACTTTTTTTAATGTCAATAAATGTTCTGCAACATTTTTAAGGGTTATATAATACTTCAGTGCATATACAGCCCACAATTTCCCCCTGCCCATTACAAGGCCTTTAACGTGTTTCAAAAGGTCCACAATTACAAATGATGGTGTGACAATAATCAGAATTTTATTTGAACACCAACTTTACAAGTCTATAAAAACAGAAGGTACTTAAAAAAAAAAAAAAGCTAATTTCAGGGCACCTGGGTGGCTCAGTGGGTTAAAGCCTCTGCCTTTGGCTCAGGTCATGATCTCAGGGTCTTGGGATTGAGGCCCAGGGAGCCTGCTTCCTCCTCTCTCTCTGCCTGCTTCTCCTCCTACTTGTGATCTCTCTCTCTCTCTCTCTCTCTCTCTGTCAAATAAATAAATAAAATCTTGAAAAAAAAAAAAGCTAATTTCAAAGTAATCCTCGGATGTATGTCTAAATAATCCCTTAGGACATTAACAAAATTTAATATGGGGCACCTGGATGGCTTAGCTGGTTAAGCATTCAACTACTGATTTCAGCTTAGGTCATGATTTCAGGGTTATGGAATCAAGCACCACTTCAGGCTCCACATTCAGCAAGTCAGCTTGTCCCTCTCCCTCTGCTCCTCCCCCCACTGGAGTGCTCATGAGTGCACGGTCTCTCTCACTCTCAAATAGAATCTTTTTTTTTTTTTTTTTAAAGATTTTATTTATTCGTTTGACACAGAGAGAGAATTACAAGTAGGCAGAGAGGCAGGCAGAGAGAGAGGAGAGAGGAGGAAGCAGGCTCCCCGCCGAGCAGAGAGCCCGATGTGGGCCTCGATCCCAGGACCCTGGGATCATGACCTGAGCCGAAGGCAGCGGCTTTAACCCACTGAGCCACCCAGGCGCCCAGAATCTTTTTTTAAAAAAAATATAACAGTAGCCCAGTTTCTGTTATGTACATCTAGGGGCAAAAGAAATAAAATCCTAGGTCCAACTGTCTCATCCACCCCACTTGGGAAAAGAGATTAATTTTATTTTGTCTCACCCCAGATACTGTTTTAGTAAAACAGACTAAGTTCAAACAAGACAACAGCAGAGCCTGGGGAAGCACTGGAAGAAATTCCATGAGGTAAAACTGATCTAGGACTCTAACAGGACATTTTGGAGGTCCATCTTCAGATTAGAGTATGGGGAGATTAAAGGCTCAGAAGAGGTTCTAAAGACTCCCAGATCTCTAAGTGACACAGAACCAAGCACTTAGCAAGAGTAGCCATGCTTAAAACTGTATCTACACATGCTGTCACAGAAATTCCTTTGGAGGGCGCCTGGGTGCTCAGTGGGTTAAAGCCTCTGCCTTCGGCTCAGCTCATGATCTCAGGGTCCTGGGATCGAGGCCCATATCGGGCTCTCTGCTCAGCAGGAAGCCTGCTTCCCCCTCTCTCTCTGCCTGCCTCTCTGCCTACTTGTGATCTCTCTCTCTGTGTCAAATAAATAAAATCTTTAAAAAAAAAAAAAGAAATTCCTTTGGATTAACAAATTTATTTGAGAAGGCCAACAATTCTGGTTCTGTATCCCTTAGACGGAACTAGTCAATTCTGCTAATACTAGGAAAAGGAACCAGGACAGTAAAATCCCCCCTCTTCAGGGCATTCAACGTGGAGCTTCTTTATGAAAATGAAGTTCATTTCCTTCCAACTCAAAGACTGGTTCCCAATTCAACTTCAATTACCTTTCCACCCTCCATGATAATGGCATCTACCCACCATGAGTTCAAAAACTTCCCCAAAGCTTTTTTTTTTCTTAAAGATTTTATTTATTTATTTGACAGAGAGAGAAGATCACAAGTAGGCAAAGAGGCAGGCAGAGAAGCAGGCGGAGAGAGAGGGGGAAGCAGGCTCCCCACTGAGCAGAGAGCCCGATGCGGGCCTCAATCCCTGGACCCTGAGATCATGACCTGAGCCAAAGGCAGAAGTCCTAACCCACTGAGCCAAAGGCAGAGGCCCTAACCCACTGAGCCACCCAGGCGTCCTCCCCAAAGCTTTCTTATGAGATCAATAGTGATATGAACTGATGTGATTTTATATTGTGTAATTAAATAAATCAACATTTGAAAAATATGCATAGTCTAATGAACCAATATTTTCCAAATGACTGACACGTGGTATTATAAAAACCACACATGGGTAAAAAGATCTATTCAAAGTACAATCAGAACAATAGATTTAACTGCATGAAAAGTTCAAGGACACAGTTTCAAGTTCCAAATTGAAACTAGCCTTTAAGAAACTACACCCTAAGTTTTGGTGTAGTAATAAAGAAGATCCACAATTATCTGAGAATAACATTAAAACACTCCTCTCCTTCCCAAATACATATCTGAGTTAGACAACATTTCCTTCAAACAAAACATACAGCAAAATGCAGCAGATTACAGAATCCAGTTTTCTTCCACTAAACTAGACATTAAAGAGATCTGTAAAAATAATGCTACTATTCTAATTGTTTTGAAAATTTTATTTTTCAATTGTCAAACTTTACGTTAGTATAATGGACTTGTTATTGATTTAATTGAGTGAATATTTTTAAATTTTATTTTAATATCTAATATTGTAAATATCAACAAATAATAGCTCACATAACAAAAGCTCCCTGAGATCCTCAATAATCTTTAATAGTATAAAGGAGTCTTGAGATCAAAAACAAAATCTGAGAACTGCTGTTTTAAGTAAATGGTTTCACTGTGCTGTCTGTGGAAAATCTGCCATCAGTTTCCTGGAGTATGGTTTCCAATTTACAGAAATAAAATCAATGGGGGGGAGGGACATGCCTGGATGGCTCAGTCCTTTAAGTGTCCGACTCTTGGTTTCAGTTCAGGTCATGATCTCGTGGACGTGGGATGAAGCCCTGCATCGGGCTCTGCACTCAGCACTGTGAGTGACTACCTGAGATTCTCTCCCCCTCTCTGCCCTTCCCTCTACTCACAAACACACATACACACCTCTTTCTCTCTCAAGTAAATAAATAAATAAAATATTTAAAAATAAAATAAAATCTATGGGAAGTTTTTATTTCTGAAAGGGATTTTTTTTGCATGAAAAATCTAAATCACTGGGACACCTGGCTGGCTCAGTCAGTGGAGCACGTGACTCTTGATTTGAGGTTTGAGTTCGAGCCCCAGGTTGGATATGGGATTACTTTTTTTTTAAAGATTTTATTTTTATTTATTTCACAGAGGGAGAGAGATCACAAGGAGGCAGAGAGGCAGGCAGAGAGAGGGGGGGGGAAGCAGGCTCCCCGCTGAGCAGGGAGCCCGATGCGGGCCTCGATCCCAGGACCCTGAGATCATGACCTGAGCCGAAAGCAGAGGCTTTTTTTTTTTTTTTTTAAATAAAGAGATAGGCTTTATTTTTTTTTTTTAATTTTTTTTTTTTAAAGATTTTATTTATCTATTTGACAGAGAGAGAGAGAGATCACAAGGAGGCAGAGAGGCAGGCAGAGAGAGAGAGAGGGGGAAGCAGGCTCCCCGCCGAGCAGGGAGCCCGATGCGGGCCTCGATCCCAGGACCCTGAGATCATGACCTGAGCCGAAAGCAGAGGCATTAANAAGCAGAGGCTTTAACACACTGAGCCACCCAGGCGCCCTGGATGTGGGATTACTTTTTAAAAAAAATCTAAATCGCTGCTGTAAGAGCGCACATAAATTTATATAAGCCTCCTTCACAATGTCAGTATCAGCTGAATCAGCTTATACACTTGTTAATAAATGGCTCTTAAATGTTCTCTGCTTCTATTTTCTAACTAGATTGAAAAATTATCACTTTCTTTTTACTTCTTCACCCAGTCCTCCTATAGTCTATAGCAGGAATTAAATGTATGCTACCCCTATAATGGTCACTTACAGCCATATGCAGAATAATGTGTTATTTTTGAAAGAAAGCTAAAAAGCACATCTCACAGATTTCTGGACAGAAAGAAAAAGTCCTTGATCATTCAGAAGACTGTAATGGCACTCTGAGAAGCAGTATCACTAATTCTTAAAACTATCAACTATGGCATCTACCACAGTGACATTTGTGTGTGTGACATTTTGTTCTGATAGCTGAAGCCATCTGAGAAGGGGCTGAGTTAAATGATTTCCATGATCCATAACAACTCTCATATTCTAAGACTCTGATTCCTTTTATTCTCAATCTCACCATTAAATAACACTGGACACTATGGCTGTTTAGGGGGCTGAACGATGAGTCAGCAGGTGAAGCCATTTGTGAGAAGCAGTTTCATTACACTTCCAACAACAGAGAAACCAGCAAAAGACAGCTGCTATTGTTTACATTGCTGAACATGCTGTCGGTTTCACAGGCCTGTAAAACCACCTATTGTCAGCAAACTCCATTTTTCTTCGTTAAGGGTTAAGAAGCACCAGACCTAGCTACCAGCTCCAAAGCACAGTGAACAATCTCTTTTCTCAAAGCACAACTACTATAAGTGCCTAAAATAACATTCAAAAACCATTCTTGCAACTACAAATTGCCTCTGTTTACAATAACTCAGGTCCCTTCAAAGACTACTAATGTCATACTAATGTTATACAGGCTCAGACACAGAAAAAGTGCTTCCAATAAGAAAAACAAAGGCATTTAAAACACACACACAATGCAGTTAACTATTTAAAGCACAGTTCAGAGCTTTTTTTTTTTTAAGATTTTATTTATTTAATTGACAGAGAAAGGCACAGTGAGAGGGAACAAAAGCAGGAGGAGTGGGAGAGGGAAGAGCAGGCTTCCCGCTGAGCAGGGACCCCGATGTGGGGCTCGATCTCGGGACCCTGGGATCACCTAAGTTGAAGGCAGACGCTTAATGACTGTGCCACCCAGGCGCCCCGGTTCAGAGCTTCTTTAACAGGACTGAAAATAAGCAGGCAAAACATGAACTGCTAATCTTTTTGAGAGAGCGGGGGAGGCCAAGCAACCTGAGTTGAGTATATTCAACTCAGTTTCACTTCTCAGAACCAAAAGGGTTTGATCTTTAAGAATCCTTTTGTCCTAAGAAGGAGCCCTTCCAAATATATTTTTCAGAGTTGTGATTTCCAATGAAGGACTGAACTGGAAAACACCTCCCAACTGCTTTCTAGTTTCATATACAACACCTCATCTAGGCATTACACCTAAATTAATTTCCCTTTTCATTTTGAAAGCAAATTAACCTAGTATTTCTATATGTTCCTATAAGGACATATAGATGTCTACATATGTGTCTAGCTACTTATCTATATAAACAACTATGTATATATCACTATAGTGTCATAAGGCACTATGACAAAAGAAACCCTAACTTGTACTAAGCAGGTACTATTCACCATTATTCAAGTATCAAGACCATCCCTAATAAACTATAAACTTATAAATTTATAAGCTATCCATTATGAATCTGCTACTAACTATGCACTAACTTAAATCAAAACTATGTCTAGGGGCGCCTGGGTCGCTCAGTCGGTTAAGTGTCTGCCTTCGGCTCAGGTCATGATCTCAGGGTCCTGGGATCGAGACCCACGTCGGGCTCCCTGCTCTGTGAGGAACAAGCTTCCCCCTCCCCCTCTGCTCCTGCTCTATCTCTGGCTTTCTCTCTCTCAAATAAATAAACTCTTAAAAAAAAAACTATCGGGCGCCTGGGTGGCTCAGTGGGTTAAAGCCTCTGCCTTCAGCTCAGGTCATGATCTCAGGGTCCTGGGATCGAGGCCCGCATCGGGCTCTCTGCTCAGCAGGGAGCCTGCTTCCTCCTCT
>LNAC01000030.1:5489172-5503786 GCA_002007465.1 Ailurus styani
AAAAAAAAAAAAAACCTATGGAAAGGGATGCCTGGGTGGCTCATTCAGCTCAGGTCATGATCCCAGGGTCTTGGGATCCAGTCCCGAATCAGGCTCCCTGCTCAGTGGAGAGCCTGCTTCTCTCTCTCTCTCCCTCTGCTGTTCCCCCTGCTTGTGTGCTCACTCGCTCTCTCCCTATCAAATAAATAAATAAAATCTTTAACAACCTATGGAAAAAGTATCCCAACTCTGCTTTGTTTTACATTCCATGTGAAACAGCTTGCCAAATCATCAGTTCCCAGTTGGTACAAATATTGGACTAAGAGGTTCCCAATTTGTAAGTCAATCTCCTGAGGTCTACAAATTCATCATCCACAAGCTATTTTCACTATCTCAAGAAGCCTGAGAAATTATAAGTCAATCCACAATAATAGGGAAAAGACTGGCTACCTAAAACATCAGTGCCTTTTCTTCTGGTTAAAATTTACCAATCAAGAGTGGTAACAATGAGGGACACCTGGGTGTCTCAGTTGGTTAAGCAACTGCCTTCAGCTCAGGTCATGATCCCAGGGTCCTGGGGTCAAGTCCCGCATCAGGCTCCTTGCTCAGCAGGGAGCGTGCTTCTCCTTCTGCCTCTGCCTGCCACTCTGCCTGCTTGTGCGCTCACTCGCACGCTCTCTCTGACAAATAAATTTTTTTTAAAAAAAAAGAGTGGTAACAATGAGTTTATCACACTATGTTGAATTCCTTATCAATATATAAAGATCTTTCATTAAAAAGGTGATTTTAGGGTGCCTGGGTGGCTCAGTGGGTTAAAGCCGCTGCCTTCGGCTCAGGTCATGATCCCAGGGTCCTGGGATCGAGGCCCACATCGGGCTCTCTGCTCAGCAGAGAGCCTGCTTCCTCCTCTCTCCTCTCTCTCTGCCTGCCTCTCTGCCTACTTGTAATCTCTCTCTCTGTGTCAAATGAGTAAATAAAATCTTAAAAAAAAAAAAAAAAGAAAGCTATNGAAAGCTATGCCTTTTAAAAAAAAAGGTGAATTTATTTTTTTTAAGATTACTTATTTATTTATTTGACAGAGAGAGACACAGCAAGAGAGGCAACACAAGCAGGAGTAGGAGAGCAAAAAGCAGGCTTCCCACCAAGCAGGGAGCCCAATGTGGGGCTCGAACCCAGGACCCTGGGATCATGACCTGAGCTGAAGGCACACGCCTAACGACTGAGCCACCCACTCGACCCAAAAGGTGAATTTAGTGTGGAGCCTCCACTTAGTGTAGAGCCTGCTTAAGACTCTCTCCTTCTTCCTCTGCCTCTCCCACTCCCCCCCCCCACCTACCACTCAAGTTCTTGAGCTCTACCCCCAGAAAAAAAAAGATTTTGGGGCACCTGGCTGGCTCAGTGAGTAGAGCATACAACTCTTGACCTTGGGGTCATGAGTTTGAGTACCACACTGGATCTAGAGTTAACTAAAAAAAAAAAAAAAAAGGTGGATATAAAGTAATGACTTCATAACTGCTGCCCAGAATCCCAATAGCAGCCTGTGAGTAGCCAAAGTAGGTAGTGATTTAAATGCATTTAAAGTTTGTTTTTTTTTAAAGATTTTATTTATTTATTTGACACAGAGAGAGAGAGATCAGATCACAAGTAGGCAGAGAGGTAGATAGAGAGAGAGGAGGAAGCAGGCTCCTCACTGAGCAGGGAGCCCGATGCGGGCCTCGATCCCAGGACCCTGAGATCATGACCTGAGCCAAAGGCAGAGGCTTTAACCCACAGAGCCATCCAGGCGCCCGTGCATTTAAAGTTTTTTATTACAATATATGTGAATGTTATAGAAGCAAATTAAGCTTCTTTAAATTAAGCAAAATAAGCAAAAGTATAGACTTAAATATAAATGCCCAAACCAGAGCCCATGAAGGACTAATTTAAGGCTTGCAAAGAAATCCTGAAAAGAACTACTCTTCAGTCTCCAATCTTCCTTAAATGTAGCAACAATTACATAGGCAGAGTTCAGATTTTAAATCAAAAGTCTACCTGTCAGTTATTCAATGTCACTTCCCCCATCTAAGTAAACCTCCGTGGAAACCTAATCAGGAAAGCTGTAAAAGACTATGCTTTCAGGGTTCTCTTTTCTCTTGGCAACTGCTGCTTCCTCTTTTCTGTTGTTTCATCACCCTTTCCCATCAGCAGGTGCTGCATGGAGCCCTAAGAACCTTTGTTTTCCTCTTCATTTTCTCTGTTATGTTTATATTTCCACAGATTTGTTTTTCCAGCCCTTTCTGCTCACCTAACTTCCATCTCCTTATTTCTAAACACATCCAGTTTACCTCCATCTCTTAACCAAATAAGATGTTGCATTCACATCAAATCCAACATGTCCTCAACTGAATTTATCTGCTCACTACCTTAAAACATGATATAAAATCAAATCCTACATCTTCTTTACTTTATCACTGACACTATCATTTTCCAGTCTTAAAGCCTTGGAGTCAGTTTTAGCTCTTTTCATTCTTTTCACAAAGGATATTCAAATCGCTAACTTTCTTCTTTTGGGAGCTTTCATGATATAATCACCCTTTCCTTTTCAGCTCCCTCTAGACTAGTGCATCAGTGAAATCCTGGAAAACCTTAAGTGGGCCTACCATATTAGTCTCCATGCTTCCCACCAATTTCAATCCATCCAGCGCCAACTTCATCTTTCTTTAACTACCAAACATGTTAGTAGGTATCAGGTTTTCAAAAACTTTTGCCTGCTACAAGATAGAAAAACAGATATCCAAAAGTTCACCAAACTGTCACATGCATTGCACTTAAGTTTTCAGTCAAGCATGTCTTCTGACTACCCTAAACGTATCATCTACCGTATTTCCTGGCTGCTATAAAAGCATTTTTCCCTCAACTGTAAATGTCCTTCCTCTTCCATCTATCCAAATCCTACTTCCTAACTCCTCCAGTCCTCACTGATCTCTCAGGCCTCTGACCTCCTACCTCTATTTAGAGAGCACCTTAAATTCTTTAACTGTTTGACTGGAGCACCCACACTTCAGGTTTCTTTTTTATCTCCATCAACAGCTACCATATGCAGTTATTTAATAAACACTTGCTCCTTTGGCCATTTAATAAATCATTATGTGTCTACTAAGCATCAGGCACTATTAACTTAATCTGTGGAATCCAAACAATGACCAAAATTTTGCTTCCCTTTTCTACTTTTCTCCTCTCAATATTCCATCCTGTTTTTCTTCCTCCCTTGAGCATCCTACATAGCCATTTCTAGTTATCCTGTTCCCTTCAGTTGAGTCTTCAACTGAATAGTAACTAAGCTACTTTCAAAAATATGATTCTAGAATACCAAAAAAAAAAATTACTCTTCTCTCCAAATATTCAGAAAAATTAGGAAGGGTGACCACCAGCAATATGTTTCTGGGGTCTATGTTGCCAGTTGGAGGGCTCTCACAACTGTCCTTATCACTGACACTAATTTTCACATGCAATATCCTTATCAACAGACAAAAGCCTTCGATTTCACAAAAAGCATGGCCCAACTTACATTCTGTACCTAGACTCTGTGTTTGATAAATATGTGATTAAATAGGGAAAAGAACAATTACAGTCTAGAGGAGACCAAGGAAAAATAACAACCAGATGCAATGTGGGATCCTGAAACAGAAAAAGAACAGTGGAAAAACTGGTAAAAATTATAATAAGGTCTGCACTTTAGTTGACAATATTATATCAATGTTAATTTCCTGTGCTTGATAACTGTACTATGATAATGGAAAATGTTTACATCAGGGGAAGGAGACAAGGGATAGGAGAGAACTCTTACTATTTTGGCAAGTTCTCTGTAAGTCTAAAATCAGTTCAAATAAAGTTTTTTAAAGAGGATGACAATACTTTGCTCCTATTTAGTTCACATGCTAATGTAAAAGAACTTTATAAGATCAAATACAAATTGTTAGACCGAGGAATACAAATGTCTTGCTGCTTCCTAAAGTATTTTAGTAACATATACAGAGGTAGCATAAAGACTCCTAATTTTCTAAACTATATGTAATGGCTACTAGATAGGATGACTGTATAATTTACCATCCAAATCAGAACCATTACAGGAGAAAGGAGATTTTTGGTCACCTACTGGTAAGTCAAAGTGATCACTATTGTTAAACACCTCAAATCAGGGCGCCTGGGTGGCTCAGTGGGTTAAAGCCGCTGCCTTCGGCTCAGGTCATGATCCCGGGGTCCCGGGATCGAGGCCCGCATCGGGCTCTCTGCTCAGCAGGGAGCCTGCTTCCTCCTCTCTCCTCTCTCTCTGCCTGCCTCTCTGCCTACTTGTAATCTCTCTCTCTGTGTCAAATGAATAAATAAAATTAAAAAAAAAAAAAACAAAAAAAACCACCTCAAATCAGTTTGAGTTTGTACAAACCTGATGCTTTGGCAAGTCACCAGCATCTCCCTCAACCTCAGGAACAAACACCCCTAGGAGAGGAGACAGAAAGGTACACCAGAGATCCCCAAAGAAGATTACGTAAAGGGAAAGTCAATACATACTAATGCACTTGTATCTTTTAATTATGATTTTCAGGGGTGCCTGGGTGGCTCAGGTCACTGATCCCAGGGTCCTGAGATCAAGCCTGCATTAGGCTCCCTGCTCAGCGGGGAGCCTGCTTCTCCCTCTCCTGCTGTCCCTCTCCCCACTTGTTCTCTCTCTCCAAAGTAAAAAAAATCTTTAAAAAAATAGTAATTACGATTTTTTTTTAAGATTTTATTTATTTATTTGACAGAGAGAGAGAGAGATCACAAGTAGGCACAGAAGCAGGCAGAGGGGTGGGGGGGGAGGAGCAGACTCCCCTGCTGAGCAGAGAGCCCAATGCGGGGCTCAATCCCAGGACCCTGAGATCATGACCTGAGCTGAAGGCAGAGGCTTAACCCACTGAGCCACCCAGGTGCCCCAGTAACTACGATTTTCAAAAGAAAGCCAAGGATAAAATCACTAACTTTCCACGGCAGCATTCAGCTTTCACTACCTTGCCTAAAATGTACCACATGCAGGTACACTCACCCAGTCACAACACAAAACGTAATAAGCTAAGGTCAAGTACTCTGTTGTATACTTTTGAAACAGCAGTTACCCTCAGGAATTTGGACTGGTTCCAAATTCCAATATTTCTAAAAAAGATCAACAATATAATATTGAAATTATCAGATGAATATGATATATTAACCTCAAAGTCTAAACAATATTGGTCAGGTACTTGAAGTCATTAAAATTTTACGTAGGTTAAGACCCACTTCCTTCATATATTTAATGAGCTAAGCTAAAGACATGCATACTAATTTATAAAACTTAAAAAGTAGATAAAATCTTAAAACATCAACAACCCCATTCCCACACTGTAATATTTCAAATCACTGAAGAGACCGTGTGTAGAAAATTTTCATCCAAAACCCTGTTTCTATTAGACCTGAAAGGTTATAAAAAGCCTCTTCATTAATGTAGTCTTTTCCTGAAGCAGAAAGAATCCTGTTAGACAGAGATGAGCAGTATTTCCCAATTTCATTTCTTTATATAAATGCACACATTAGAATAGCCTGAAGGTATAACCTAACAAATAAAAAAATCAAATTTAACTTGAAAATTATACAAATGCTCCAGCCAGAAAATATTCTATGTGAAATACAATAACCCAAGAATCTGTAACTTAAAATTTCAATTCTTCACAGTACACCAAAAGAGTCAAATACCCTTACATTATTTTTCACAAAGCTATCGCTACCTAAAAGGAATTTATCTTAATAGATATAAGCAAAATCTATTCTGAGTAGCTCTATTTTTTAGGCATTATACAAAAGGTGAAAATGATCAAAGTTCACTTATTCAATAGGCCATATTTTATAAGTAGCACACCTCACTAAATTCCAAACACTTAATGGATAATAAAACCTTAAATGTAGTTCTGTGATGTTCCTATTCTCTTAATCTTTCCTATTCCTTATTTCAACCTGCACACCTCAACAAATCTTCAAAAAGAGTTTTCATCATGTCAGTTTCCCAATAAATAAAAAAACGAACACAAAAGAAATACAACTGATTCTTGACAAAGTACTCAGACAATTCAAAGAATATCCCTTTCAATAAATAGTGCTGAAGACAACTGGGTAGTCACATGCAAAAGAATAAACTTGGACCTCTACTTCACAGCATACACAAAAATTATCTCAAAATGAATCAAAGACCTAAATTTAAGAGGTAGAATTATAAAAGAAGAAAGGAGTATATTTCCATGACCCTAGGTTAAGGAAATCCTTCTTAGACACACAAAAGCAGCACAAGTGACAAAAGAAAAACAGATAAATTTGACTTCATCAAAATGAAACATTTTTATGCTTCAAAGGACACTACAAAGAAAGTGAGGGGAGCCTGGCTGGCTTAGTCAGTAGAGCATACAACTTTTGGTCTTGGGGGTGTGAGTTCAAGTTCCAAGTTGGGTGTAGAGAGTCCTTAAAAATAAAATCTTTAGGGGGGACCTGGGTGGCTCAGTGAGTTAAAGCCTCTGCCTTCGGCTCAGGTCATGATCCCGGGATCCTGGGATAGAGTCCCACATCCACGTCCTTGCTCAGCAGGAAGCCTGCTTCTCCCTCTCCCTGCCGCTCCTTCTGCTTATGCTTGTTTGCTCTCTCTGACAAATAAATCAATCTTTAAAAAATAAATAAACAAAGCGCCTGGGTGGCTCAGTGGGTTAAAGCCGCTGCCTTTGGCTCAGGTCATGATCCCAGGGTCCTGGGATCGAGGCCCGCATCGGGCTCTCTGCTCAGCAGGGAGCCTGCTTCCTCCTCTCTCCTCTCTCTCTGCCTGCCTCTCTGCCGACTTGTAATCTCTCTCTCTGTGTCAAATAAATAAATAAAATCTTAAAAAATAAATAAATAAATAAACAAAATCTTTAAAAAGAAAGGGAGAGAGAGAGAAGACAACTCACTGAACGGGAGAAAATATTTGTAGGGGCACCTGGGTGGCTCAGTCGATTGACTAAGCTTCCAACTCTTGATCTGGGCTTGGGTCATGATCTCAGGGTCATGAGGTAGGGCATGACTCCGTGCTCAACAAGAGTCTGCTTGAGATTCTCTCCCTCCCCACATCTTGTGCACGCACTCACACGCCCTCTCTCTCTCAAATAAATATAGATCTTTATTTTTTAAGGTTTTACTTATTTATTTGAGAGAACACAAGTGAGAGAGCACAAGCAGGGGAGCAGCAGGGGGAGAGGGAGAAGCAAACTCCCTGCTGAGCAGGGAACCCAATGTGGGCCTTGATCTCAACACCCTGAGATCATGATCTGAGCTGAAGGCAGCCACTTAACTGACTGAGCCACCCAGGTGCACCTAAAAACATAAATCTTTAAAATATGTGTGTGTGTGTGTGTGTGTGTGTGTGTGTGTGTGTAAGTGTTATATCTGATAAGGAACTTGGATCTAAAATAGATAAAGAACTTACAACTCAATAATAAAAAGACAACCTCATTAAAAACTGGGGAGAGGGGAAAAGAAAAAACTGGGTAAAGGATTTGAACAGACATTTCTCCAAAGACAAATGGCCAATGAACACACACAAAAATGCTCAATTAGCCACCAAGGAAAAGCAAATCAAAACCATATTGATACCACTTCACACCCACTAGGATGTCCTATGATAAAAAAAGATAATGACAAGTGTTGGAACGCTCCTACTTTGCTGGTAGGAATGTAAAATGGTGCAGTCACTTCAGAGAAAGTTTGGCAGTTTCTCAAAACATTAAACTTGGAGTTACCCTGGGGCAACAGGGTGGCTTGATTTTGGCTCTGGTCATGATCTTAGGGTGGGACATGATCTCAGGGTCATGAGATCGGCCAAAGACAGGTTCCTCATTCAGCAAGGAAGGATTCTGCTTGAGATTCTCTTTCTCCCTCTGCCCCTCCCCCTACTCTCATGGGTGTGGCTCTCTAATAAATAAATCTTAAAAACAAAACAAACAGTGAGTTACCTTATAAAACCCAGCAGCTGAACTCTAATGTATATACCAAAGAGAAATGAAAACCTACATCCACACAAAGACAGTCATAGCATAATTATTCATAACAGTCAAAAAGCTGATGAGGCACCTGGGTGGCTAGGTCAGTTAAGCATCTGCCTTTGGCTCAGGTCATGATCCCTGGGTCCTGGGATCAAGCCCCTGTCAGGCTCCCTGCTCAGCGGGGAGTCTGCTTCTCCCTCTTCCCTTCCTCCTGCCTGTGCTCTCTCTCTCACAAAAATAAATGAAATCTTAAAAAAAAAATAGTTGGAACAATCCAGATGTCCATCAACGGAACAATAAAGGAAATGTGGTATCTGGAACATTATTCAACAATTTTTAAAAAATACTGAAACATACTACAACATAGATAACCCTTAAAAACATTATGCAAAGTAAGAGAAAGGAGTCACAAAAGACTATCTAGTGTATTGTATCATTTATATGAAATGTCCAGAATAGGCAAATCTACAGAGGCAGAAAGCAGATTAGTACTTGCCTCAGGCAAAAAGAACTGGGGGTAAATGGGGAATCTCATGGGTTTCTTTTGTGAGTGATAAAAACGTCCTAAAACTGGGGCACCTGAGTGGTTCAGGTCATGATCCTGTTTGAGCCCTGCATCAGGCTCCATGTTCAGCAGGGGTCTGCTTCTTCCTGTCCCTCTGCCCCTCCCCCTTCTCTCTTTCTCTCTCTCTCAAATAAATAAAGTCTTTTTGTTAAGATTTTTATTTATTTATTTGACAGAGAGAGAGAGATCACAAGTAGGCAGAGAGGCAGGCAGAGAGAGTAGGGAGAAGCAGGCTCCCCACTGAGCAGAGAGTCCAACGGAGGACTCGATCCCAAGACCCTGCGATCATGACCTGAGCCGAAGGCAGAGGCTTAACCCACTGAACCACCGGGCACCCTCAAATAAATAAAACTGACTGATTTTGGTGATGGCTGCACAGCTGTGAATATACTCGAAATCACTAAATGGTATACACTCTAAATGGGTGGCTTGTGTGGTATATGAACTATAGCTCAATAAAGCCGTTAAAAAAAATAGTAATAGTTTCACACAAATGAAGTCTAACCTTCTCTTATATTGATTCAAAGCCCTCTACTATCTGGATCCATTATTTCAAATATTCTACCACAATAATCCTCCACTCCAACCACACTGATGAGGATCCTCACAACCCAGCAACAGCATGCTTATTTCATGCCCAAACTTCATTCATGTTAATTACTCACTCAACACAATCCACTCCCCTCTGCCCATCTAAACCCTGACTGTGGTCTTAAGCACTTGTTTTAGTGTTTCTTAAACTCATCTTCCAGGTCCAATTTTGTTTCTTACATGCTATTTTCTAGGGCCTAGTTTCTGCTGGCAGATAAGTAACAAAGTAAGCAAGACACAGAACTGTATGTGTAGTCCCACCCTGGCCCCAGTCCCTGTTCCCTCTACAGTAACAGAAACACTCCTGGGGACCCTGCCAGGATGGAGGAGACTGAGACAAATACTGCTGTCCCTCCAAAGGATATTTTCTAGCAATAAAACTGTCAAGTATTTAAAAAGAAAAAAATCCCATACATGTAATTTAACCTTAAGTTATGTTACAAGAGAAGACAGAATTTAGGGCGCCTGGGTGGCTCAGTGGGTTAAAGCCTCTGCCTTCGGCTCAGGTCATGATCTCAGGGTCCTGGGACCGAAGCCCGCATCGGGCTCCCTGCTCAGCAGAAGCCTGCTTCCTCCTCTCTCTGCCTGCCTCTCAGCCTACTTGTGATCTCTCTCTCTGTGTCAAATAAATAAATAAAATATTAAAAAAAAAAGAATTTGGGCGCCTGGGTGGCTCAGTGGGTTAAAGCCTCTGCTTTCGGCTCAGGTCATGATCCCAGGGTCCTGGGATCGAGGCCCACATCGGGCTCTCTGCTCAGCGGGGAGCCTGCTTCCTCCTCTCTCCTCTCTCTCTGCCTGCCTCTCTGCCTACTTGTAATCTCTCTCTCTGTGTCAAATGAATAAATAAAATCTTTTAAAAAAAAAAAAAAAAGAATTTAAGCCCATTAAAGCCCATAGAAAAAAGTGCAAAAAAGAAATATACCAAAATGTTAATAGTGGTTATCTCTACATACTAAGATTATGGGTGACTTGTTACTTTTCCATGTTTTTTTAATTTCCTGATTTGATTATGTTCTTGTAATCACAAAACAAAATTTTTCATAGTAACATTTGACTATAAATGTTTTTCCTCTTTGGCCTTATACCAACCCTCATCATTATCTATACTTCAGAGGCAACTCAGCCACATTAGATGACTTTGTAAACTGGGTCAATGCTATTCCATCTCAAACAAAATTATGAAACTATCATCAATTCAATTACACAACAGTGCAAAACAATTTTAGAGCAGCCTTGAATGCTAAATGTGAGTTATGATAGCATCTATATTAGCCCTAAGACTTATCTTAAAACTGATTTCCAGACTCTAACTTAATCAGCATTTCAACAAATATTTACAGACTTCCTATCTGCCAAGTACTGCTCAAGAGGTTGGCAGTTCAACAGCAAACAAAACTGACAAGAATTCTCTGCCTTTATGGACCTTACATTCTATCAACAGAATTTAGTATCTCATAAGAGAGAACATACATGGGCTTGAAAAAGTATAAAACTACTACTAGTTAATAAAGGCCATAAAAACTGACAAATTTCAAATGTACTTAAAATAGTTAAAAACAGTCTCAAATTTCAGCTGAGGCTATAAGAGAATGAAAAACTCCTTCTGGATGGCAGCAAGCCAAAGAACTAGGAGCCATTTGAGAATTCAGAAGTAGCTTGGGATCTTGCAGTATTTCACCGATGTAAATCTCAGCTGCAGTTTTTACATTCTGCTTGAAGTCAGGCACCTGGCTAAGAATCAGGAACAGTTTCTTATTATATTAGTTCAAATTATCATTCCTAAAGTAAAAATAGATTGTTTCTCATCAAAAGAGTTTATTCCACAACTTAGTTTCCCTCATACTTCATAATGAACTAACTGTATCGTCAACCAGAGCAAGCCAGCATCTGGCTGGTCTTGGCAACCTTTTTTTTTTTTTTAATTTTTTTTAAGGCTTTTATTTATTTATTTGACACAGAGAGAGAGGTAACAAGTAGGCAGAGAGGCAAGCAGAGAGAGAGGAGGAAGCAGGCTCCCTGCTGAGCAGAGAGCCCGATGTGGGGCTCGATCCCAGGACCTTGAGATCATGACCTGAGCCGAAGGCAGAGGCTTTAACCCGCTGAGCGACCCAGGTGCCCCGGCAACCTTATTTTTATGGTCTCAACCCACCCCACGATCTTGACTACCCAAGTCATAGAGGCATTTCAGTCTGTTTGACTACACTTGATCTTACCCAAAAGGCTGAGAAGCTATCAGTCTGTTTGATTAAACCTAACATTAATAAACCAAAAACCAGAGGCTTCTTATGTCATGCTTCTAATGTTAGCATGGTTCTATTATCAATGTCACTGACCATCAGACAAAGAATCCATTAATAGGTCTCTATAAATTCTTCCCATCTACTTGCAAAAACAAGACAAACCTCAAACCATAATCTTCAGAATTATAAGCAACTGTAATTCAAGAGAGTCACTTAATAAACTAGTCTAACTCCTTCATTTTAGAAAAAGGGAAACTGATGGCCAGAGCGTTTATGTGATTAGTCCAAGATAAGACCTCTGAAAAATGAAAAAGCCAAACCAAATCCAGATTTTTTTTTTACTACAAATCAGGTACATTTCTCAATACATCAAGCTAAATTTACTTATATTTCAAGGCTAGTTCCCAAGCCAAAAATCTAGTTATCAGAAAAGCAGGGAGGTATTATGAGATGAGTGGGAAGGAGACCAGGAGACCGGATCTGAAATGTATCTTCTCATACTCTAATTCCTGGGATTATGGTGCAGAAGATACTTTGAATCTATGGCAATTGTGTTTTGATTGCCATGTTGTATGCTACCTCCTCTAGCTTCTCTGCTCCTGCTAAAGACCTGAAACATGCCTGAAGTCCATTTACTTAAGTTCTATGAAGCAGCATCAGAAATGGAATTGGGAAAAGTCAGCTGGCAGGAGAAACCTGTAAACCTCGGGTAATTCTCATCCTTCTAATGTAGCTCAGATGTCAATTTCTTCTAGGAAGCCCTAATTCCTCCTTCCTCCAGGCTAAGCTCTTATAGCAGAGTTATCATCACACTTGCTTCATGGTATTCCGCTAGTTACCTATCAGGACCAAGTTCTTTGCGAGTAAAAGCTTTTCTTTTCTTTTTTTAAGATTTTATTTGAGAGAGAAAGAGCACAAATAAGGGGAGCAGCAGGCAGAGGGAGAGGGAGAAGCAGACTCCCCTCAGAGCAGGGAGCCCAATGTGGGGCACGATCTCAGGACCTTGGGATCATGACCTGAGCCGAAGGCAGAGGCTTAACCCACTGAGCCACCCAGGTGCCCTTAAAAACATGGTTTTCAAATATTTTTTAATGGCAGATCTTCTCGTAAAAATCTTATCAGAAACCCCAATGTGGAAAAGCAACATATCAGTCGTTCAGTGGTTTAATCTCACAATTTGACAAAAAATACCTCACTTTAAGACCTACTCCTCCTAGGACAGGGAGTAGCAGCAGAGGGAAGAGCCAATGTGACTCAGGCATCTGAGTAACATTCTTCCTTCCATATCTTCATCTTGCAATAGTCTCCCCCTCTACTTCCTAGGAGAAGATCTGCCCTTACGAGTATATATCCATGGGGCGCCTGGGTGGCTCAGTGTTTTAAAGCCTTTGCCTTCGGCTCAGATCATGATCTCAGGGGCCTGGGATAGAGCCCCACATGGAGCCCCACATCGGGCTCTCTGCTCAGCAGGGAGCCTGCTTCCCCCTCTCCCTCTGCCTGCCTCTCTGACTACTTGTGATCTCTCTCTCTCTCTGTCAAATAAATAAATAAAATCTTTTAAAAAAAAAAGTATACATCCATCTCTGTTGATAGTGGGGCTTAGGAGCAGAGAGACTGCTGGCTCCTTCATGAGCTATAGAGTTCTAGTTGCTAGTTACAATGGTATTTTGCTGGAGGCCTTGCTAACTTCTGAACAAGCAGAAACATGACAATCAAATGTGCAGGCCTATTCTTATGCTTTAAGGCTCAATGAGGTAAAGATAACCTACATGTCTTATGGTATGTGGCTATGAACTAATTAAAACAAGATATAATATCATGGCATTCTAGAGGACTCCACAGAGCCTCTTTACTGCATACAGACCTTCCCCTAACTACCTCCCTCTCATATGCAGATTTGTAAGAAGCAATGAGGCAGCAGAAAGGACATTCATGAGCTCTGGAGCCAGTCATACCACTATATGAACAGCAGACCCCCACTTACTAGATGGACAACCTTGGGAACATTACTTAACTTCTCTGCTCTTCAGTTTCCTCAGCTGTAAAAACAGAGACAGTATCTATCTCATTAGGATTGTAAGAATTAAATAAAATCATGCATGCAGGAGCGCCTGGGTGGCTCAGTGGGTTAAGCCTCTGCCTTCAGCCCAGGTCACGATCTCAGGGTCCTGGGATCAAGCCCCAAATCGGGCTCTCTGCTCAGCGAGGAGCCTGCTTCCCCCTCTCCCTGCCTCTCTGCCTACTTGTGATCCCTCTCTCTCTGCCAAATAAATAAAATCTTTAAAAAAAAATAAAATAAAATCACGCATGTATATATAGTACCTATAGGCACTCAATAAATGAAAACTATTGTTAATATTATGCAGATATAGATTTGGTCAAGAGGCAAAAAAGAGGAAAACAAATGTTTTTGGCTTCAACCTATAAAACTGAAAATCAACAGAAAAAAAAAACCACTTTTTTAAAAAAGAAAATTAAATACAAAAAACACCCTCAATGGGCATATTTGTTTTTAATCTATGTCACACCCAAGACAAAACAGCTGAGGACACAGGTCATTTTCTGGTTGCCACAGGCCTTTACCAAATTTAGTTCCTTCCAAGAACCCACTGCTCTGATTTCTTAACCAAACTGGCTGCCCCAAAAGAGTAACTAGACTCCCCAGAAGTGTCAGCAGCTCTGAGAGAAATTACACCCTGAAGTCTTTCCACATAATAGAACACTGTGTATTCATAACAGACTGCAAAATTGTTCTAAGTCAGAACTATTTGGGCACCCAAATTCAAACTCATTTATCTTTAATTATATGAAAGGTAAGCAATTTCCATTCAAAGGACTAGGCTTTTATTTTATTTTATTTTTAAAGATTTTATTTATTTATTTGACACAGAGAGAGAGATTACAAGTAGGCAGAGAGGCAGGCAGAGAGACAGGGAGAGGAGGAAGCAGGCTCTCCGCCAAGCAGAGAGCCCCATGCGGGCCTCGATCCCAGGACCCTGAGATCATGACCTGAGCCGAAAGCAGAGGCTTCAACCCACTGAGCCACCCAGGCGCCCAGGACTAGGCTTTTAATAGGAGCCCAAGAACCCCCTGAAAATGTAAGCAACAGTTTTCTATGGAGAGGGTCTATAAGCTTTCTTTTTTTTTTTTTTTTTTAAGATTATTTATTTATTTATTTCACAGAGGGAGAGAGA
>LNAC01000030.1:5511490-5546190 GCA_002007465.1 Ailurus styani
GGAGCCCGATTCGGGCCTTGATCCCAGGACCCTGAGATCATGACCCGAGCCAAAGACAGAGGCTTTAACCCACTGAGCCACCCAGGCACCCTTTAATTTTTTTATTTATTTACTTGAGAGAGAATGATAGAGAGCATGAGAGGGGAGAAAGTCAGTGGGAGAAGCAGACTCCCCACGGGACTCCAGAATCACGACCCAAGCCAAAGGCAGTGGCTCAACTAGCTGAGCCACCCAGGCACCCCAAATTGTTGGATATATTACCTAGGCATTTAAAGTATCCCAAATAGGGAGGCCCTGGATGGCTCAGTCGTTAAGCATCTGCCTTTGGCTCGGGTCATGACCCCGGGGGCCTGAGATCAAGTCCCACATCGGGCTCCCTGCTCTGTGGAGAGCCTGCTTCTCCCCCTCCCTCTGCCTGCTGTTCCCTCTGCTTGTGCTCGCTCTCTGTCTGTCAAATAAATAAATAAAATCTTAAAAAAAAATATCCCAAATATGTAAAACTTGCTAAAGGATAGGATAATTGTGAATTGTCAGAGGATTTCATGTTACCCTGGAGTCCTGGGTACCCCAGAGCCCTGGCTGGGCCTCACTATACAGAGAGAGAGAGAAGGACCAGAGTACCACAAAGCAGGCACCAATAGCCCACAAGAGGAGTGTTGTACCTTTGACCTCTGCTCTTCCCAGAGCCCATCACGCTGCCTTCAACAGAGACTTACATTCCCCCCCACCCCCCCACCCCCCCGCAAATAAATATATCTCTCCATCCTCGTTCAAAGAGCCAGCAGACAAGTCAAGACTTGGTTTATCCATCTCATGGCTGGGTGATAGAGTTTTGCTTATTTGTTACCATGTGGGGTCAATGCTCTGTTTCTCTGAGTGAACTGAAGATTGGGCTCAGGAGGACCCCTTACTTTCTTAACTGAAAACTTGAAAATATTGTTGCAAGCTGGAGTTCTCTCTCCTCTTCATTTTTCCTCCTGGAAGGGACTGACCTTTTAGCATAAAGACAAGCCATGTCATGCCAACAGAAGCCATCTTTAGCAGACACAGAGGGATTTGTATGTTATTTGCGGTTCTGCTCAGCACTTGTGAATGTCCACCAAGGGCAGAGCTGGGCGTGAACGTTGGTGGCCCGAGATCTAGCCTAGATCCTCATCAGTTAAGACCTAGAGATGGGAGACCAAGAAGGTTTAAAAACATTAAAAAAAAAAAAAAGGATTAAAGACTGAGGAAGGAGACACTTCAGGGCACCCATCTAAAGCAGATGGGGGGTGGAAGGAGAGAAGCCCCTGTGGGGAAAGTAAAGAAACTGTTTGCCCCATTCCCTGTACCACGGTAAGCAAGTTCAAATTCAGCCATGAAGGCTCTTCAGAGACGAGCTGTGCCGGCAGGCCTTTCCCAGACTTCACAGGGCCCAGTGGTAGGATGCCGTGTGAGGGTGGCGATTCCTGCAAAGGTTTTTTTTTTTTTTTTAAAGATTTTATTTATTTATTTGACACAGAGAGAGAGAGAGAGATCACAAGTAGGCAGAGAGGCAGAGAGAGAGGAGGAAGCAGGCTCCCTGCCGAGCAGAGAGCCGGATGCAGGCCTCGATCCCAGGACCCTGAGATCATGACCTGAGCCGAAAGCAGAGGCTTTAACCCACTGAGCCACCCAGGCGCCCTCCTGCAAAGGTTTTAAACTTCAACAGGGAGCTGGATTCTAACCTTACAGACTGGCTATCCTACCTTAAGCACGTTTTCTAACTTCTCTGGGCCATTTGCAAAATGACCCGGAGGTCTGCCTCTAAAGGATTAAAGCAAGACTGAAAGCCTCCGCAGAGCCTGCAGTCACCAGGGCCTGCGGCCTAAGGAACACCTCAGACAAAGCTGAATTCCTGTCCTGTTCCCTCCAGGGCAAGAAGCAGCTTCTCGCCTTTGCAGTGTTCTCACTTCCGGCACCAAGTTGTCCGGCCCCTTTGCCCACCTCGTGGGGAGTGGCTCTCTCTTGCTCAGCTCCTCCTAGACGCGATCTTCGCAGAGCGGGTGACATCAGGCTACAAGAAGGAGCGAAAACTAGTCTCGTGGAATGGTTGGTTAAGATGGTAAACTTTGTGTTATTTGTATTTTACCACGATTTTTCAACAAGTATCCTAGAGTCTAGTCAGGACTGAAAATACCTTAAAGAGGATCTCACCCAGTGTTCTGGTTTTAGGAATAGAGCCCAGAGAGAGACAAGGATTTTTTCAAGGTCACACAGCAAGGGAGCAGTAGAGCAGAGACTGAAACTCCAGCCTCTCTTCACTGCTAGGCCAGGGCATTTGTCACTGATACTGTCTTCCCAGTAAGCAGTGCTGCCACCCCCCTGGCCTTTTCCCACTTCCAGCATTGGCCATTCCTGGCCTGCATGCTTCTGGAACAGGGATCTTCAGGATTCATGGAACTGGCATTTACTGAGTGACAACTATGTGCCAGGCCCCATGCAGGGCCCCTAACAGGACTAGGAGGCCATATCTAATGGGGAGGAGAGAAGGGTTCGCTGGACCTACAAGTTAGGTAATCCCCATAATTATTTATATTAAAAAGTGAACATACTGTCAGTTCCCTGCTCAGAGTACTTTACTGTCTTCTCTTCTCATCTGGAGTAAAAGCAAAAATCTATTCAATGGCCTACAAGGCCCTACATGAGCTCTGCCTCCCACCCTCACCTTGACCTCTCTGAACTTCTGTCCTACTCTTCTCTGTGTTTAGTGTGCTGGCCTTTGCGATGTTCCTTCATGGAGCACACTCCCACTTCCAGGCCTCTGCATTTCCTGTGGCCCATCCTTGGAATCCAGGCCCCATACACTCCCTCACTTCCTTCGTGTTTCTGGTCAAATGCCACCTTCTCAGAGAAGGCTTCCCAAATATTCCATATAAATTAGCAACCCACCCCCAACCCCAGCACACTCCAGCCTGCTTGAATTTCCTTCATGACACCTGTCACCATCTGACATGTGACATTTCCATATTTATGAGTTTATGGTCTCCCTCTCCCCCATCAGAACATTAGCCCCAGAAGAGGAGGGACTTAGTCCGTTGAGCTCACTGGTGTATCTCTAGGTTACAGAATAGAGCCAGACATGTATTATGTGCTTGTGATATTGTGATTTTAATAAGAAATTTATATTTGGTCTTCGGTTCCTGGCAGAGAGCTCTAAAACCCTTGGAATTTCCTAAGCGATTAGAATGATAAAGGTGTCTTTTGTTATGTTAACGAGGTGACTTATGGAAAACCCCTAGGTCACCTAAGGATGGGGGAGTGGGGGCTGGTTGTCAGGGGAACCAGCCCTGCCTGTTAGAGAGTTTGAACTTTTCAGCCCCACCCCAGGACCTCTGTGAAGGGGAGGAGAGCTGGAGACTGAGTTCCAATGATTTATTCAGTCATGCCTAGGTAATGAAGCCTCTGTTAAGAACTCCAAAGGATGGGGTCCACAGAAGCTTCTAGACTGGGGAGCTTGCGGAGATGCAGGGAGAGTGGCGCCCCTGGAGAGGGTTGGGTGATCAGACCCTTGCCCCGTGCGTCCCTTCCAGCTGGCTGTTCCTGAGTTACAGCCTTTCATGATAGACTGGTAATCTAGTGAGTAAGATGTTTCTCTGAGTTCTGTAAGCCGCTCTAGCAAATTAATCAAACCCAAGGAAGGGATCGTGGGAACCTCTGATCTCTAGCCAGTAGGTCGAAAGAACAGGTGACAACCAGGCCTTGCAGCCAGCATTTGAAATGAGGGCGGTGGGCGCTCCCACAGGACTGAGCCCTCACCCTGCGGGATCTGGTGCCATCTCCAGGTAGATGGTATCAAAACGGAGTTAAGCTGTAAGACACCCAGCTGGTGTCCAAGAATTGGTGTTGAGAGACACAAATCGGAGTACTCCATAAATGTTTGTCACCCGGACACAGCCTGACCAATGCTATGGGAACAGGGGTTGTGGGAATGGGTGCGGAGTGGAGAGGACAGAGCGCAGTTTCCACGTTCTGACTCCTCAGCACTTCCATTCTCTGACCTAACTTGAGCAAAATTAGGACCATCCTTGCAGCTGCATACCACTTGCAAATGCTTAGAATTAAATAGAATTTGTTACATCTGGCCGTGTCCATCATCACCAAGATACATCTTTTCTCTTTGCTGGTCAGTTGTTGTTTTTTAAGATTATTATTTTTTTTTAATTTATTTGACACAGAGAGAGGGATTACAAGTAGGCAGAGAGGCAGGCAGAGAGAGAGGAGAAAGGAGGAAGCAGGCTCTCTGCCGAGCAGAGAGCCCAATGCGGGCCTCGATCCCAGGACCCTGGGATCATGACCTGAGCCGAAGGCAGAGGCTTTAACCCACTGAGCCACCCAGGCGCCCTTAAGATTATTTTTTAAAGATTTTATTTATTTGAGAGAGAGAGAGAGAGAGAGAGAGTGCACACACGCGTTGAGGTCACAGAGGAACCAGCAGAGATTCCCTCCAAGCGTAGAGCCCAACGCAGGTCTCTATTCAAGACTCTGAGATCATGACCTGAGCCAAAGTCAGATGCTTAGCGAACTGAGCCACCCAGGTGCCCCTAAGATTTTTTTTTTTTGAGTAATCTCTACACCCAACATGGGGCCGAGATCAATCTCTACACCCACAACCCTGCAATCAATATACTCCATCACATACTCCATCAGCTGAGTCAGCTGGGCGTCCCTTTGCTAGTAAGTTTTGAACAAAAATGAGGAGCATTTTCCTAGAAAGGGGAAAGCAAATCCAGGGAACCATCTCAGGGGTCCCTGGAGACAGATAAAGCCCCATGCTAATTATAACTCTGCTACTTTTTTCCTCTTCCTCCTTGCAACTTTTTTTTTTAATTGGGGTTAGATGCAACATAAAATTCATCACTTTAACCATTTTTTTAAAAGATTGATTGCCGAGATGCCCTTCAACAGACGAATGGATAAAGAAGATGTGGTCCATATATACAATGGAATATTACACATCCATCAGAAAGGACGAATACCCAACTTTTGTATCAACATGGACCGATCTGGAGGAGGTTATGCTGAGTAAAATAAGTCAAGCAGAGAAAGTCAGTTATCATACGGTTTCACTTACTTGTGGAACATAAGGAATAAAATGGAGGACTCTAGGGTAAAGGAAGGAAAAATGAATTGGGGTAAATCGGAAGGGGAGACGAACCATGTCTGAGAAACAAGGTGAGGGGAGGGGGAAGGGGGGATGGGTGAGCCTGGTGGTGGGTATTAAGAAGAGCACGTATGGCATGGAGCACTGGGTGTGGTCCATAAACAATGAATCTTGGATCAATGAAAAAAATAAAATTAAAAAAATGGAAAAAAGTAAAGATTGATTTCTTTTAGAGAGAGCGCACAAGCACGACGGGGAGGGGGGGCAGACGGAGATGGAGAGAGAAACTCAAGCCAACTTTGCACTCAGTGCAGAGCCCAACACAGGCCTCGATCCCACAACCCTGAGATCACAACCTGAGCCAAAACCAAGGGTCAGGTGCTTAACTGACTGAGCCACCCAGGTGCCCCCACTTTAACCATTTTTAAGTGTACAATTAAGCGACCTTAAGTGACATTCACATTTTGAGCAATCACCACCACTGTCCATCTTCAGAACTTCTGCCACATCCCAAACCAAAATTCCTGTACTCATTAAACAGTAACTCCCTGTTCTCTTCCACCCTGGCAACCACATTCTAACTCCCTGTCTCTATGAATTTTTTTAAAATTTTTAAAAGATTTTATTTATTCATTTGACACAGAGAGAGAGATTACAAGTAGGCAGAGAGGCAGGCAGAGAGAGAGGAGAGAGGAGGAAGCAGGCTCCCTGCTGAGCAGAGAGCCCGATGTGGGCCTCGATCCCAGGACCCTGAGATCATGACCTGAGCCGAAGGCAGCGGCTTCAACCCACTGAGCCACCCAGGCGCCCANTCTCTATGAATTTGACTACTCTAGGTACCTTATATAAATGGAATCACACAGTACTTGTCCTCTTGCGTCTGGCACATTTCACCTAGTGTAATGTTTCTAAGGTTCATCCATCCTGCAGCATGTATCAGCACATAATTCCTTCTTAAGGCTGAATAATATTCCACTATATAGATACACCACATTTTGTTCGTCTATACAGAGATCAATGGACCTTTGAGAATGGGTATCTAAGTATCGATTCGAGTTACAGCTTTTAATATCTTGGGGTATATACCCGGAAGTGGAATTGCTGGATCATATGGTAATTCTCTTTAATTTTTAAAGATTTTATTTATTAATTAATTTATTTATTTGAGAGAGAGAGAGAGAGAGCGAGCATGAATGGGAGAGGGGCAGAGGGAGAGGGAGAAGCAGACTCCGCACTGAGCAGGGAGCCCGACTCAGGGCTCCATCTGAGGCCCCTGAGATCATGACCTGAACTGAAGGCAGACACTTAACCGACTGAGTCACCCAGGTGCCGCCATTTGATGCCTTCTTTATGGAAATGTCTGTTCAAGTGCTTTGCCCATTAAAAAAAATTTTTTTTTAATTTTTTTTTTCAAGTTGGCTCCACGTCTAATGTGGCACTTGAATTCACAACCCCGAGATCAAGAGTCTGCCGCTCCACCTACTGAGCCAGCAAGGCGTCTCCCTGCGTGTGTGTGTGTGTTTGTTTCTAAGTAGGCTCCACACCCACTGTGGAGCCCAGTGCCGGCATTGGAATCATGACCCCGAGATCAAGAGTCAGACGCTTAATGGACTGAGCCACCAAGGGACCCCTCCCTGTTTGTCTTTCTATTATTGTTGAGGCGTGCAACTTCTTTTTTTTTTTTAAGATTTTTATTTTATTTATTTCACAGAGGGAGAGAGATCACAAGGAGGCAGAGAGGCAGGCGGGGGTGGGGGGGAAGCAGGCTCCCCGCTGAGCAGGGAGCCCGATGCGGGCCTCGATCCCGGGACCCTGAGACCATGACCTGAGCTGAAAGCAGAGGCATTAACCCACTGAGCCACCCAGGCGCCCGAGGCGTGCAACTTCTTGCCTCTCTTCCACTTTTAGCTGTGTCTTTGAGCAAATTCCATAACCCCACTGTGCCACAGTTTCCCCAACTATAATAACAACTTTTTTCACTGATTATTTCCTACTTTCGAGAGCTGTCATGAGCATTAAGTAAGCTAGCGAGCAGAAACCAACCATCAGCATGTCTGGCTGATAAAAACAACAACTAACCTTCACTGAGCATTGGCTGAGAGCTGGGCATTGGGCAAAACTCTTTGTATCAACTCATTTAATCCCCATAACACTCCAATAAAGCTCTGAGTACTAATACTGCCTACACTTAGGAGCTGAACCATAACAGGGGCTTCTTCCTCCCTGGTCTGGCTAAACACCCAACACATTCAGGGGGTGGCTGCTGGATCTGGGGGCAAGGCAACCTTGACCTCGCTGATGCCAGGCCTTGATAGAACTCCCTATACCAAATCTCCTGAGATCACTCTGCACTGCCACTGGGCCTGGCCCAGTGGAAGGTCTCTAATACCCGCCTAGCAGGCTTCCAGCCCTCTCTAAACCAAGGGACTTCACACAATCACCCACATATCCCATCTTGAATCTGGAAACCATATCCTCTACCCTGGGTGGCCCAGCCTTTCCCTGGCTCTCGTCAAGCCGGATGCTATTTAATCATCCTGCCAAGTTTGCTGCCTTGGGAAAATCCTGGACTCTGTTTTCCCCCTATCCAATGACTGGAAGAGGAAGCTGGGTTTCCAGATGCCCACAGCTGGCCCCAAGCACTGAACTGGCTCTGATGATCTCTGCAGGAGCCAGCCTGCCTGCCTGGCCTGGCCTGCTGACACTCCAGACACCCGGAAAGAGGCAGGGACGCGTTGCTAGGCTCTGCCTCTCCCACTGGTGTGAGAATGAAAATAGCAGCAATTTAGAATTAATTCTGCAGATGGACATTTTTCAGTTTCCCCGATCTGGCAATCATGCTCTCCCCCCCCTACCGCATTACACGCCTTTTCTTCCACTGAAGTAGAGAAGTTGAAAGAGATGCATGGTTCTCCCCCTTATGCAGGCTAAACAGGGACTGGATAGAGCCCAGGTTCCTGAGTGGGGTACTTGCCTGACTCCTACCAATCTCTGCACCCTCACTTTCTGCTCCTTCCCCCATGGACATGCACCCCAAACAGCCATGCCCTTTCCTGTTGCCAAGTCTTTCCAAACATTGTTCCCACCACTTGGAGTGTCCTGGACTGCCTAGCGAGCTCCTATTGATCCTTCAAAACCCAGCTCAAGTATCAGTTCCTGGGACAAACTTTCCTCGATTCTCTTCCTGTTCTCCCAGACAGATGTAATTGTTCCTACCTTCTGCTACTATTTTTTAAAAAGATTTTATTTATTGACTTAGAGAGAGGGCAAGCACAGGGAGGGGCAGAGAGAGAGGGAAAGAGAGAATCTCCAGCAGACTCTGCACTGAGTGTGGAGCCTGACACGGGGCTCGGTCCCATAGTCCAGAGAGCCTGACCTGAGTCGAAATCAAGAGGCAGATGCTCAGCTGACTGAGCCACCCAGATGCCCCTGTCTTCTGCTACTTTTGTGTCAGGACATTATTTTCCTATGCTTCTATCACACTGTGTGCAGAGGGGCTTCTGTAGCCTCATACCTGGCTGTAGTACGTGGTCAATAATCGTTAACCTCTTTATCTCATTAATGGAGCTATAAATGGCTTGGGCATCAGTATCACATCTGAACATCAGGAAAATGGACACTTCTTCCATTTCGTGCCACAGCATGGACAACTTTCAGCTCTCGGTTATATTCTCGGTCTTCTTGAGCCAAGGTGTCAAGGTTCCTGTAAATAAATGCAAACACCCACCACCATCCAGGCCAACAGTCCCTGCTATTCGCATCCATAGTGCCACTGGCCTTGTCACACTGAAACGTACTTCTCTCGCAGCTGTCCCTTAGCTAGAGAATGAGCTTCCAATAGCAGCGACCAAGACTTTCACATTCACGGCTGGGTGTCCCGTACTCAGACAGAGCCTGGCACATAGGAGGCGCCCCATGAATGGAGGGATGGATGTTGATTGAGTTCCCGAGTGTAACCCTACTCTGGTAGATTTGGGGGAGCACTATCTGGGCAGGTTGGAGTCCTCTGTCATACAAGGTTTTCTGGAGTGGTCTTCCCTGCTCTTAGAACATCTAAACACCTCTCTTTGGCACTGCAGCTGGGAAACGTGGGAGAAGGTGGCCCAGGGCAGTGCTATAGGGCTTTCATTTGGGAAAACAATGGCCTTGGCTCAAAGCCCAGTTCTGAGACCTTAGCTGAGCCACTTCACCCTTCTGGGCCTCGATTTCTCTCATCCGCATGGGGGTGATAGGCGTTTCAATGTTCCAGCCGTGCCATGAGGTGGAAAGACCAAGTCCAGTACTGAACACAGGAGATGATCAGTAAACGGGGTCCTCTTCAGTTCTTCCTCATACCTGGGGCTTGTGAGGACTCCCTTCTCTGGACTGCCGTTCCAGATTCGAGGGGAGCCTGGCAGCTGAAGGTTGCCCCGTGGCACAACAGAGTGGGTAAGGCCCAGCTCTGGGGTCAGGCCCAACCTGGGTCTGAAGCTCAGCTTTGCCACTCCCTAGCTACGTCACTTTTCCTCTCCCTCCCATGCCAGTGTCCCACGAGGAAGCACGAGATGTCACCCTCCAGGGTGGATTCCAGAATTCCAGGGAGTAACATACGCAAAGGGCCCAGGATGGGGCCAGACCCAGAGAAGCCGCTGGCTGGCGAATGGTGAGTCCCTCCCCTCCTCTGGCTCGCACTCGTCCCCTCCCCGCTCTGGCACCGCCTGCCAAGTCCCAAAGTGGCTGCCGCAGCTGTCGTCCTGCGTCCACATTCCCTGGCTGCTTTTGTCTTCTCATCCAAGTCTCCCCCAAAGCCTTAAACATTCCCACATCAAGGGTTGAAGAAGACAAAAAAAGCCCAAGCTGACCTATCCACGCTGCTAGTTGGCAAATGTCCCAGAGGATCTGGCTCTGCCAGTCACTGAGCTTGACATTCAGTTCCCTCAGTCAAATTCGCTCACATCCGACAAGATCAATGAGAAAAATAGGCAGCGATGATCAAAAGGGCCGACAAAGCCTCTTGGGGCAACTCTCCCAGCAGGATCGCCCACCACACAAAAGTGCATGCAGGGACTGTTCCATAGAAACTCCTCCACGCACAGGCATCCCTCAGGCCTGGAGACCAAAAACCGGTTCCCATGACAATGCTGCAGCAAATGTTATATATAAATGTGTGTGTGTACACAGCCACACGGAGACACACAGAAATAAACTCTTGGCACAATTCTTTCCTGTTCCAAACATGAAATAACCTGCAAGGGTTGATTGCTGGAAGAGAAAGCACAGAAGCTTTTGAACAAGCATGCTTCCCACGGGCTGGCTCTCCGTGGATGACACCTGTTTTGATGTGGGTCTGTTTTGTTTCTGCACCTGGAATATAGTCGATACCCAATAAATACACAACTGTTGAATGAACAAATGCGTGATGGTTAAATGGAAGAAAGAAAGGAAGGGAGGGGAGGTAGGAGGGCGGGAGATGGAAGCATCCTGGAGCGCTCCCGCTGAGTATCCAGTCTAATCCAACCACCCATTTTTTCTGTTGGACAAACTGAGGCTCAGAAAAGGGAAGGACTCTTGCTGAAAGCCACTGAAGGAATTACTAGCAGAGCCCTAGTCCTGCAGATTCAAGTAAGCACCAAAATGAATGTGAGTCCAGTTTCTAGCTGGATAATAAGCATACATTGAACAATTATTATATGCCAGCGACTGCGCTAAGTACTTAGGGACATTATCTCACAGTTTGCCAACTGTGCAAGGGATGTGTTAGGGTTCCCACTTAACAAAGGTGGAAACTGGGGCTTTCAGGAGGTGAAGTGACTTGACCAAGGTAGCTTGGCTAATTTGTGATTGGAATGGGAAGTAACCCCAGTGGACACAGGCACCAAGTTCTGAGCCCCAACATTACCCAGCCTCTCTCTGAAATGAGGGCCTGGGCCACACCGGGAAGCAAAAGGGGAAATAGTGGCAAAAATTATCTCCACTCTTGCAGCCACTGGGCTCGGGGAGGTGATGTAACTTGCATAAGTCAGGGAGCTTTCGGGAAGGGGCTAGAACTCTCATTTTGAGGCTCCCAGTCCAGGATTCCTTCAGTTTACTCACTGCTTTCTCACAAAACACCCTCAGGATTAAAGTCTGGTTCCTGTCAGCCCTAGAATCAGCCATCTCACTGGACAAGGAGAGGGGTCCAGGTCTGGTTGCCCAAGTCCCAGGACGCAGTCCGGGGCGGTGGACCCAGGTCCAAGTCCAAGCGTCTCGTTAGGGTTTTGCGCCCTCTGGTGGTCATATGTTAAAACTAGCATGAAACCGAGCGCTTGAACTCCCTTTGAAACTCCCTCTCTAGAACCAGTTTTTTTCCTTCTGGGTACTGGAAGGACATGGAAATGGTGCACAGGGTTCAGGTCCAGGCTCTCTGCTGCCCCGGATGTGCCATGTTCCCCTTTTTTTCTCTGCTTCCTAACTGGTCTCCCTGCTTCTGCTGTGGGCCTCACACAATCCATTCTCTGTCCACCAGCGGAAGAACTTTTAAAAACACAAAATTGATCATATGACTCCCATGCTTATACTCTCCAAAAGTTCCCATTGCTCTCAGGATAAGGCCCAATCCCCCTAATGGCTGGAAGGACACTGCTCCGTGACCACTGTCTCTCTCTCTCTCTCTCTCTCTCTGCAGTTTTTCTATCCCTGATCTCCTGCCTCACTGGCCTTCTTCCACTTGCTTATGTTCAAAGGAATCCAACAAGCTGGACTCAGAAATGATTCAGTTGTTGAAACAATTAGACAAAGGCTTTAAAAATTTTTTTTTAAGTAAACTCTACACCCAACACGGGGCTCGAACTCATGACGCAGAGATCAAGAGTGGCATGCGCGACCGACTAAACCAGCCAGGCACCCCTAGACAAGGGCTTTTATTTATTTTTTATTTATTTCTTTAAAATAGGCTCCACGCTTAGTGTGGAGCCCAACATAGGGCTTGAAGGCACAACCCTGAGCTGAGATCAAGAGTCAGACAGCTAACCAACTGAGCCACTCTGGCATCCCGATAAGGGCTTTTAAATAGAATCATGATTCATGTTACAAGTGCTAGTAAGAAAGATGGGCCACATGCATAAACAGATGGGGAATTTCAGTAGAATTGGAAGGTGTAAGAGTCAAATGGAAATTCTAGAAATTAAAAAAGAAAAAAAAAGGGCGCCTGGGTGGCTCAGTGGGTTACAGCCTCTGCTTTCGGCTCAGGTCATGATCTCAGGGTCCTGGGATTGAGGCCCGCATCGGGCTCCCTGCTCAGTGGGGAGCCTGCTTCCCCCCCTCTCTGTCTGCCTGCCTCTCTGCCTCCTTGTGATCTCTCTCCCTCTGTGAAATAAATAAATAAAATCTTAAAAAAAAAAAATCACGGTAGCAAATTTGGAAGGATGCTTCTATGGGCTCCTCAGTAGGTGCAACAAAACTAAGGAAAGAGTCAGTAAACTTGAAGATAGGTCAACAGAAATTATCTGAACTGAAACACAGGGAAAAACAAGTGTAAAACCAAAAAACAGAACAGAGCATCCAAGAGCCACACGACAATATCAAATTATCTAATATACATGTAACTGAAATCCCAGAAGGAAAAGAGAGAGAGAGAATGAGCAGAAGAAATATGTGAAGAGGGGCGCCTGGGTGGCTCAGTGGGTTAAAGCCTCTGCTTTCGGCTCAGGTCATGAGGCCCGCATCGGGCTCTTTGCTCAGCAGGGAGCCTGCTTCCTCCTCTCCCTGCCTCTCTGCCTACTTGTAATCTCTCTCTCTGTGTCAAATAAATAAATAAAATCTTTTTTTTTTAAGATTTTATTTATTTATTTCACAGAGGGAGAGAGATCACAAGGAGGCAGAGAGGCAGGCAGAGAGAGAGGGGGAAGCAGGCTCCCTGCTGAGCAGAGAGCCCGACGCGGGCCTCCATCCCAGGACCCTGAGATCATGACCTGAGCCGAAAGCAGAGGCTTTAACCCACTGAGCCACCCAGGCGCCCAATAAATAAAATCTTAAAAAAAAAAAAAGAAATATGTGAAGAGATAATGGCCGAGAATTTTTTTAAAAATGGTAGAAGACATCCCTGTAGGTCTTTAGAGTCAGAGAACACCCAAGTAGGACAAGTTACCCTCCAGCAACAAAAAGCAAAAATAAGATCACCTAATTTTTGTCTATGGTTTTTTCCAGTAAGCTCTTGGCCCAACATGGGGCTTGAACTCACGGCCCCAAGATCAAGAGTTGCATGCTCTACTGATTGAGCCAGCTCATGCTGAAGAAACCATCAACCCAGAATTCTGAATACAGTAAAAGTATCTTTCAAAAATGAAGATGCTGGGGGTGCTTGGCTGGCTTAATCAGTAGAACATGCAACTCTTGACCTAAGGTCCTGAGTTTGAGTCCCACGTTGGACATAGAGTTTACTTAAAATAAATGAAGGAGCTGGTAACGTGAATCTATACATAATTGCATACAATTATACATACACACAAGTGTGTGTAAAAACTGGCGAAATCTAAATAAGATCCGAATAAGTCTGCTTAATAATAGTGCCCTAATGTTGTTGAATGGAGACTAGGCTCTGATATTGTACAATAGTTATATGTAAGATGCTACCATTGGGCAAATCTAGGTGAAGAGTAAACAGGACTCTATGCTATTTTTTGCAACTTCATGTGACTATAACTCTTTCAAAATAAAAAGACTTTTTTTCTTTTAAAATCAAAGCACAACGATTCTGTATCCTGAGCGTGGTGATTATATGATTCTACACATCTCAAAACTCAGAATTGTATGCTGTTTTGCTAATTGTTTTATAAAGGAATGGATTTTAAGGAGAAAAAACATGGGGCAGAGGTATGTAATAGAAAATAAATACAAATGTAAGCTGTTTAAAACTCAGAATTATATCCAAATAAACTCAATTTTACTGCATATAAATTTAAAAAATAAAAAATGAAAGACTTTTTCAAATCAACAAAAGCTGAGAATTCGTTACCAGCAGAGCTGTACCATCAGATCTTAAAGAAAGTTTTTCACGTGGAAGGATATAATACCAGACAGGTACTTGGAGCTACACAAGGAAATACTAATTTTCAGAAATGGTTAAAATGAAAGTAAATATAAAAGACATGTTTAACTTATTTTTAATCACCCTAGCAGGGAATGAACTATCTAAAATAACAGCACTGTAGAGGAGATACATTGTGTATGAAAAAATAGAGGTGCTGGGATGGCTCAGTCGGAAGAACATGCAACTCTTGATCTCAGGGTTGTGAGTTTGGGTATAGAGATTACTTAAATAAATACAACTTTTTTGGGGGGGGGGCTGAGGGGCAGAGGGAGAGGGAGAGAGAATCTTAAGCAGGCCCCATGGCCCAGCACAGAGCCCAACGTGGAGCTCGATCTCACAACCCTGAGATCATGACCTCAGCCCACATCAAGAGTTGGATGCTTAACCAACTGAGCCACCCAGGTGCCGCTAAATAAATAAAACGTTTAAAAAGTTTATATAGTGTATAGAAAAATAAAATGTGTGACAATGTCACTTGACATTGGACTTGGATCTCTAAATACAAGGGGATAAGGGATGCCTGGGTGACTCAGTTGGTGAAGCGTCTGCCTTGGGCTCAGGTCATGATCCCAGAGTCCTGGGATCGAGTCCCACATTGGGCTCCTTACTTAGCAGGGTGCCTGCTTCGCCCTCTGCCTGCTGTTCCCTCTGCTTGTGCTCTCTTTCTCTGACAAATAAATAAATAAATAAAATATTAAAAAAAATAAATACGTGGGGATAATGAGATCCTGGAGTGGCAGAGGTCACGTGGTGGTATTTACTCACTGAAGACAAGGTGTGCTATGGTTACTGAGATGGCCAGCAGTGTCAGAGAAGCAGTCAGAACAGTCTGATTTGCAGAGACATCTGCGTGGGCTAATTGATCACAGTGTCCCTAGAAAAGAAGAAGATGGGCCAACTACGAAATCCTTTCTTGATCTGTACAAGCGGAAGATTTCCAGGTGGAATAAACAGAAATCTATTTGAATCACCAAAACAGAGAGTCATGGCCTCTCGATCAATTCATAGTCCTGAACCAGTTTACAGACCCAGAACTCCTTGAATAAAGGGGAGGATGGTGTCCCTTGAAGGAGGATCAGCTAGATTGATAATCTTTCTCCCATCCTTCCCCAAAGGGACCTATGTATGTTTGCCAGAATGACTGTGTACGAGGCGGGGAGAGGAAATAATCAGTCTTTTTTTTTTTTTTAAAGATTTTATTTATTTATTTGACACAGAGAGAGAGATTACAAGTAGGCAGAGAGGCAGGCAGAGAGACAGGGAGAGGAGGAAGCAGGCTCCCCGCCGAGCAGAGAGCCTGATGCGGGCCTCGATCCCAGGACCCTGAGATCATGACCTGAGCCGAAAGCAGAGGCTTTAACCCACTGAGCCACCCAGGCGCCCTTTTCTTTTCTTTTTTTAAGACTCATTTATTTTTTTTTTCTAGAGAGAACACTTGCATGTGAGCAGGGGCAGGGGCAGGGAGAGGGAGAGAGAGAATCCTCAAACAGACTCCCTGCTGAGTGTAGAGCCTGACTTGGGACTCAATCCCAGGACTCTGAGGCATGACTTGAGCCTAAATCAAGAATCAGTTGCTTAACTGACTGAGCCACCCTGATGCCCCTCTTTTTCTTTTCTTTTCTTTTTTTAAAGATTTTTAAAAAATACTCTGTACATCCTACGTGGGGGTCACACTCACATGCCCCACTGACTGAGCCAGCCAGAGGCCCCTAGGATGTGCTTATTCGGAGTTAAAAACACATTCTGTTATATTTTATCTAATACTTTTATGATTTTTATATGCTTAGGTCTCTAGTATATGTAGAATTTATTGCTGTGACCGTGTGTGAGAATTGTGTGAGGGAGGGAAGGTCTGGATTCATTTTTTTTCCCAAGTGGATACCCTAACACCATTCATTACATGGCTTATCATTCCTTGCCTGATTTAAAGGGTTTCCTTTATCCTACCCTAATACCCACATATCCACAGAATTGTTTCTGGCTCTCTAAAAAATCCCAGTTGTTCAATCCCTCTCTACACTACTAATTTACTAAAGCTTTGTAACAGATTCTGATAGGGCTGGCTCCCTCATTTTTCTTTTTCTAAATATTTTTTAAAAATTTTAATTATTTGTCAGAGAGAAAGAGAGCAGGAACACGCACAAGCAGGGGGAGGGACTTAATCCCAGGACTCTGAGATCATGACCTGAGCCTAGGGCAGATGCTTAACGGACTGAGCCGTCCAGGCATCCTTGTTCTTTTTCAAAATATTCTTGGCCGTGGTGTGTTTTCTCTTCCATGTGAATCGGCTTATCAGGTTCCATGAAAAATTGCTTCGGAATTTTGGTTGAGAGAACACTGGCATTATAGATTACCGTGGGGGAAAATCAACACCTTGGATTACAGTGATACTTTCTATTCATGACCAGGGTGTTCCTGTGTGTTCATTCAGGTCTTCTTGTAAGTTCTTCTGTAAAGTGCTATAGTTCTTTCTGTAAAGGTCTTGCCCATTTCAAATTGGGCTTAATATTGCTCTAGATTCTTTAAAGTTTAGTATCTTCTCCAGTGCCTCCCTTTTGCAGTTCCTCAACCCTTCCTGGGAGTCCCTGCTGATCCCCTTTCCTTCCACGATGACTTGTTGCTAGAAGTCCCTTATGGTGTCTGCTTGCATTCTAGTGGCATCTGGCAAGTGTTTCTCATCTCTACTGTAGGGTAAACCCCTAAAGGGCCAGGCTGGGGTATTAATACCTGCTTGGGGCCACAGGGCTCAGAGCAGGGGAGAGGAAGGGGCCTGTTCACTTGGGTCATTGGGAAAAAGGGAGCATCAGGAAGACAACCCTTGGCAGGGAAAAAATGGCATCTTGCTCTTAGGTACCTGAGTGTGTGTGTGTGTGTGTGTGTGTGTGTGTGTGTGTGTGTGTTCCCTGGGCCACCACTGCTCTGTAGGAGCCTCTCACGCCTTTCCCAGCAGCTCCTTGCTAGCAGCCTGGCTCAGAACTCAGCTCCACCACTGCTCCCCGCTGGCCTGGGTGATAAAGTAGCTGTCTCCGAAACCTGCCGTAAGCATTCAGGGAGAGGTTGTGCAGGCACACAGCATACATCTGATTAGCAGGAGGCACACAGTGTGTGGGAGCTTTAAGAAAAAATCCGTGTATTGATTCATTCATCCCTTGGCGAGGGTGTGTGGAGGACATTCCAATTGAAGGCAAGAAAGGACAAGGACCGTGTAAGGTGCAAAAAGTAGGCTCAAGGTGGCACGGGGGGCCTCCAGTGGGGGTAGTTTGGGCAGAGTCCAGGTCCTAGGGAAGGTAAGTGCAGTGGGGAGATGGAGAAGGGGAGTGATGGGATCTTTAAACAGGCTGCTCCCCTGAGGGCCAGTTGGTTGGAGGGGATGAGGTGGAGCTGACCACGTGAGAAGTGCTGGGCTGTGAGCTCATTCACACACCTGGTGTAAATGTGCCGAGGGGTTCAAAGTGCATCCCTGTCTCAGGCATCCTCATATGTCCCCAGTATTTGTGGCTCACAACAAAGAGAAGACAGAGGTAAATGTCCATTTTACAGCTGGAGAAACTGAGAAATGAATTACTCCTTTTAAAGCAAGGGGGGGGCGAGGAGTTTTGCCCCTTGAATAGGTACTTGCTCAGGTCATCACTGTCTAGTTCAGAGTATGAACCCCAATTTTCCTCCTTCAGTCAAGGATCAGCTGAAATCTCTGCCCTCCAGGAAGATTTTCGTGGTTACCCCAAGCCCACTGGGCTCATTCTCTCTGGCATTGGTGTGTTTTGGGATGGCTCCCTTGATGATACATTACTTATGGCTATCTGTCCATTCAGCCATCCCTCCATTCACCCACTTAAACACCCATTCATCCATTCACATATCTATCCTCCCACCCATTCCTCTACCCATCCATCCAGCCAGCCAGCCAGCCAGCCATCTGCCCAATAGTCATCCATCCATCCACCCATTCCTCTACCATCCAGCCATCCATCCAGCCATTTACCCACTCACTTACACACCCATCCAGCCATCCACATACCCATCCATTTGTCCACCCACCCATCCACCTACTTATCCAACAGTCACTGAGCCCTACACTGTGGCTGGTCTGTGCCAGGCACTGGGCTGCTAGAGATGGTACAGACACTTTCAAAGCCTAGAGAATTGGAAAGTCTGTGTCACAGGTTGAATTGTGTCCCCTCAAATTCATATGTTGAAGTTGTAACAGCCAGTACTTCAGAATATGACCACATAGGAACACTGCAGATGTCATTAGTTAAAAGGAGGTCATCGGGGTGGGCCCTGATCCAATATGACGGGTGTCCTTATAAAAAGGGGGGGGGAATCGGACACGTACCGGATGTGCACACAGGGAGAACACCATGTGAAGATGAAGACAGAGACCGGTGATGCTTCTACAAGCCAAGGAGCGTCAAAGGTGGCCAGCAGACCGTCAGAAACTAGAGAAGATGCCTGGAATAGATTCTTCCTCACATCCCTCAGAAGGAATCAACTTTGTCGACACCTTGATCTTGGACTCTAGCCTCCAGAACTGTGAGACAATAAATTTTTGTTGTGTGAGCCACCAAGTTTGTGGTACTTCATCATGGTAGCCCTGGCACTAAGGTACTCTGGTAGGAGAGGGAAGCCTGAGTGATGATCCCTGATCTGGAGGTCAGGAAGGGTTTCCTAGGAGAGGTGATGCTATGCTGGGCATTGAAGGGGGTGGGGTAGGAGTTTATCAGGCAGAGAAGTCTGAGAAGAGCACTCTAGGCAGAAGGGAGAATACATGCAAGACCCAAGGGCAGGCATGAGTGCAGGTCAGACACTTTTCCTTGCACCTCTTTGAATTTACCTACTCCTGTCAGCCCTGCCAAGGATCTGAGGCCTGGCGACCCACTGCTGACACCCTTTGCTCCAAGATCATGGAAAAATTATTTTTACCAGGATGCCCCCTGGACACAGCCGGCAGGCCTCATTCTCCCCAGCAGGGAGTGCTCGCGTGATCATACAGATGAAGGAGGAACAGCCCGACGGGCACCGGCCTTGAGTCACCTTCCGGCATTTGTCAGGGTCCAAGGCCCCTGCGGTGGGGAGGAGGTGCGGTCAGCCCCGCTGTATGGGCGAGTATGGGGAGCTCTGTGTTGGCCAGGCACACAACCCACCCCCGGCCACACAGGATGCACACCGCCCCAGGAGGACACACGCAGTCACAGGGCGCTTGGTACAAGTACTTTATTTGAGTTACAATAGTGCCACACCAAAACTACAGTAGCACGGAACATAATAATACAAAAAAGAGATTCCCAGCTCCAAACCCCACGTCTGTGTATCTGCAGAGAAGCCAGCCCTCTGGCTCCCTGGGCCTGAGGTGGGGGGGTCTTTCAGAGGGCAGCTGCCCATCCCCTCAGCCTTTTCTAAGCTCGGGAGGGGTAGGGACAGTAGGGGCTGTTCTTTTTGCTTCCATCCCTGTTGGGCCTTCCTCTCCCCTGGCCCCCTGCTGTTCCTAGGTCACCCCCTCTGGCTGAACCCTCAGCCCTGGGACACCTGCTTCTGGCAGGGAGGCTCCAAGCTGTGGTGCCGACGGACACTCTTGAGAACTATGAGCTTCCACATGGAAGGCGGAAAGGAAGGGGGTTGCAGAGGAGGAACACGGACGGCGCCAGGGCTGGGGACGCTGACCTCTGTGTGGCGGGGTGCGTGCAGCAGCCTGACTCCGGCTTCTTCTCTGGCTCCTGGCCTACCTTCCCTCTGAAGCGCTACCAGGCCTGCAGCTTGTGGGGACCGGGGCCTCATCCGGAGCCCAGCCCGCCTCAGTTCTGACATGGATCTGGCTGGTCCTCTTGGGCAGGGAGGATTCTGGCTGCGGGGGCCAAGGCGAGCGCCCTGAGGGAGCACGGCCAGGCCTCGGGCTGCCGAGACAGGAGAGCCATGAGATGACTGGCTGCTCTGGCCTCAGCCACAGGGGCCTGCTTCCCTCAGACAGAGCTTCTGAACCGTGGCCTCAGAGAGACGCCATCACTGGCTCCCTGACACCACAGGCCGGACTGACCGTGTTGGGGGAGCCTTTCCCTCACAGTCTTGCTTGGCTGAAAACACCTCCAAGGGAGGAGTCCATTAGCTACAAGTATTGTCTTGATTCAACCGGAGGGGCTGAGGGTGGGATGGGGCTCAGGGCAAGTTGAGGGCTTTGTCAGATTCCTGACCTTGGTGCCCCGGGCCTGCAGGCTCGAGCTCCAGGGCTGCCGTGAGGGGCAGCTCCGTGGACACTGGAAGGAAGGGTACAGCCTTGGGTTGCAGTCAGGACACTTGAAGGCTTCACGGAGGAGGCAAAGGGGCACCTGGTAGAGGGCCGTCTCCTTGGGGTGGAGCCTGGGCCGCAGCCTCAGCTAAGGCACTAAAGACGGAGGGCGGGCGGGCGGGGCCGGCTGCGGTCCCGGGAGCCAAGCCCAGGCCGGGGGTGCAGGTCGGAGCCCCCAGGGAGGATCCGAGCCCTGTAGGACAGGGGAGCGATCTTCCCTTTTCTCCTTCCCCTGGGGAAGTGGGTCAGCAAGGCAGACCCCAAAGGCGCTGGGATGGGAGGGTTGCTGCACGCAGGCCACTGGACCCTGGGCCACACAGGGAGCGGCCCGCCGAGGGACGGAAAGAGGCCAACTACGGCACGGCAGAGCGCGTGTGACGGAGAGCTGGGTCTCTCGGGGCTCCTGCCGTCCAGGTCCAGGGTGCTTGGGTGCCCCGGGGCTGGGCTGCAAGGCCAGAGCTGGCCTCACCCTGCCGCAGCCATCAATTTCCTGCTGCGACTTTGGGGATCAGACCGTCTTTGTTGGGTTCCCACTGTTGGACTCTGGGGACAGAGGCAGGCAAGCTGCGAGGGGCAGTGGCTGGGAGCTGGCCTCTGCCCCTTCCTGGCCTCCACACCTCTCCGCTTCACACCCTGTGACCGCAAAACCAGCTGACAGAGGCGGGAATCGCAAACGCCGAGGGCTGGGGCAGCTCTCTACCTGGGGACGCGTCCGGTGGCGGCGGATGGCTGCCCCAGCCGACCCCACAGCGAGTGAGGAAGGAAGGGGTAAATCAGTGGGGATTCCCTTATCCACAGGTTATTTAGAAAAACAGAATATAATAAATATACCAATCCTTTCCTTAAAAAAAAAAAAAGTGTTTTAAATGCATTATTTCCCTGAAGATTTCCAGTGTACTCCACAATGTTTAAAAAATAGTTTCCCCAAAAATATATCTTTAAAGCATTTGACACAGTGGTATTTGTGGTGTTTCTGGCGCTGGATGTGGGCGGGGGGCCCGTGTCTCACTGCCCTTGTCGGTGCAGGACCAGGCCTGGTAAGCCACCGGCCTGACACCCAAATGCCCGTAAGAACTGACGCGCGTGTGCCTAGGATGACAGGGTCTTCACAGGGGATCAAATCTCGGATTGTGTTGAGAAGCCACATCAGAGGCTCGGTTCCGGCGGGAAACCCTCCAGTGCGGGGTAGGGGGGCCCTGAGCGGCCAGAGGGTGGGGCGACACCCCGGACGCTGGTTGGCAAGGCGGCCTGATGGGCTCCACCTGGGGGCTCATCCTCTGTCTTGGCTCTCGGTGCTCCCACTCTCACCAGACCTCGCACTTGTGATGAGGGTTCATGGGGGAGCCGGGCGGGCAGTGGAAGTGCTCTGAGAACTCCCTGGAGTTAGAGACGGAGCCAATGACCCGGAAGCGGGAGGGGCTGTGAGGATCGGTGATGAGGCCTTCGTGCGAGCTCTCGGGCGTGCGGACAGAGCACCAGACCTTTGCGAGGCGACAAGGGAGAAGCTGGGTCATTGTGGGGTCCGGAGACCACCAGCCTGCCCCCATCCACGACAGCAGGGGAATGAGCCCCCTGGTTCTGAGACCCTTGGGAGTCTGGAGAGGGGACTCGGTGGGAAGGAAAGAGACCATGGGCTGGGATGTCCCCCATCCCAGCACCCTCCACTGTGCTCTCCTCTGTCTGTCCTGGGCCTCTGCATTAGATTTCCTCTGAACAAAGGATTCTCCCCCAAAACCTGTCTGATAACCTTGAACTGAGTCCAGGTCACTCACTTCCTGGGCCGAACAAAAACTGTCTAATGCCCTGGTGGGTCTGGGGACGAACACAAGACTACACGCATTAATGCCAATTTAAGGGACATCCTGGGGGCATCTTGAGTTTAGGAAATTTCTGGAACCCCTGAACCAGAGGGCCCTTAGCATTCACTTGGCCTCTCATCTATCTGATATAGGAAACCTTTTCATGGCATTCAAGGCCCTTAATCGGATTTCTCTACTGGCAGGAAGCTCATCTTCCTACAGAGTAGATGCCTTACAGACAATCCAATGGGCTAGAAGGTTCTCAGTTGAGGGGAACTTGCCTTTCGGCTCTCAGAGCTCCTAGAATATCAAGATGGCAGAAACATGCCTGAGTTTGGCATACTCTCTACAGTGAGCTCACCTGCGCAAAGCCCAGGAAGAAGAGCTGGTTATTGGTGAGGCCCAGGGTAGGCAACGTCTGCTCAGCCCCGTTCTTCTTCGCCCAGTTCTGGTAGGCCTGGGAACAGAGAAGACAAAACTCAGGGGCTCCCATGACACAGGAGCGAACAGGGTGACAATGGGGGGGCCACCGTGGGAGGTCTCGGGAAGCTCAACCCTGCTGGGGCAGGGACTCGTTTGGGTGAGTCTGGGCCCCCCCTCCGCCTGGAGGGTCTTCTTCACCAGCGCTCACTCCTTAGGCCTTTAAATACCATCTACGTGGCCACAGCTCTCAGGTGCATACTTCGTATATTCATGGCTTCAGCTGGACTTCCACGATGCATCCAGACTTAATGTGGCACAGAGAGAACAAGGGGTTACACACACACACGTGCACATCCACGCACATGCTTTCTGACCGCGGTACATGGCACAACCAACCACCTAGTTCCTCAGGCCCTGACCCCAGAGTTCTTCTCTGAGCTTCTCTTTCTTTTCTTTTTTTTTTTAAAGATTTTATTTTTAAGTAATCTCTACACTCAACGTGGGGCTCGAACTCACCACCCGGAGATCAAGAGTCACACGCTCTTCCGACTGGCAGTCGGAAGCCCTGAGCTTCCCATTCAATTATCCAAACCACCTAAATCTGGCCACTTCTTACCCCTGCCATGCCTTCATCTCTTCTCTTGCCTGGACAATCTCACAACAGCTTGCTACCTAAACTTCTTGACTCGAGCTGGTCCAATTCCAATCCCCTCCAACACAACATCTTAAGTCATCCTCATAAAGCCGGGGTTGGCAGACCTTCCCGAGAAGAGCCAGAGAGTAAATATTTTCAGCTCTGGAGGCCAAACGATCTTGGTGCAACTCCTCTGCTCTGGCCCTGGGGTGGGAAAACAGCCGCGGACAGCATGGAGCCCAGTGGGCCTGGCGGGGTCCCCTGACATTTTTATTTACAAAAGGGCTGAGGGCTGGATTTGGCCCACAGGGTGTAGGTTTGCTGACCCTTGGGTTTTTTGTGTTTCTTTGTTTTGTTTTTTGAAGTTTTACTTATTGAAGTAATCTCTACACCACATGCGGGGCTCAAACTCACGACCCTGAGATCAAGAGTAGCACGTTCTTCCCAACTGAGCCGGCCAGGTGCCCCTGCAGCCCTGGTTTTAAAGGATAAATCAGATCGTGTCGTTCTTCTATTGAAAAATCCTGTGGCAGCTCCCACTGTACAGAACAAAACCCAAGCTCCTTGATCAGCCAACACAGGCCCGGTGAGCTCTGGCCCCAGCTCCTCCTCCAGCCTCCCCTCTTTCCACTTCACCCCTGCCCAAGAATAGGAAGTGGAGATGGACACAGCCTGAAGGGTCAAAGCTAGGAAGACCAGCTTCCCCTGCTTCCTCTTCCTCCTCAGTTAGGTCTCAATTCCAACGTCATCCCCCCCCAGAAGGCCTACACTGACCCCCCACCCCCGCCACCCTCTTGTTCTGTATAACTTTGCCCTATTTTATATTCTTCATCCTGTCAGTACCTGAAATGACCTTCCTTATTTGTTTGGGTGTGTGCTGGCTTTCCTCCCCCCTCCCCAGCCCCATGCAAACTGAGCTGCCTGAGAGCAGGACCCGTCTGTTTGGGCACAAAATCTCCATTGCCTAAGACAGTCCGTGGTGGGTAGAAGGTTTGCAGTGCATTCTCCCCGACTCAGGGCTTCAGGCAGGTTACCCAGTGTTTCTGGCCTCAGTTTCCTCACCTGCCAAATGGGAGTTATAATACCTAATGGTAAAGCTGTGGGGTACTGAGCAGAGCCTGGCACGGAATAAGGTCTCAACCGATGGCTCTTCGTGGCATTTCCGGTCTTCCTGTCATGGTGAGGAGGCGGCTCTGTCTTGCTCTGATAGACACCTCCTTCTCTTCTCCTGGCCTCTGTTCTCTCTCCCTTCCGACTCAGCTCACCTTTCTGAGCGTCCCCCTTGCCCAGGCCCTGTGGCCAAGTTGTCTGTCATCCTTCTGACACCCCAGTGATGCAGGAGGCTAAGGGACTTTCTCCAGCACCAGGGCTGGAACTGGAACTGGCTCTGTGACCAGTGTCCCTCCCCTCCCCTCCCCTGCCCTCCCGGGCCCACAGCTGCCTAATTCAGCGATGCCTAGCCCTGCCAAGGTAGGAACCCGCAGGTCATCGGGTCGCTCCAGCCTAAGCCCTTTCCTCGGTCTGTCGGGCCAGACTCAAGTCTGGAAGACCCTCTGCGCGCCACGCTCCGTGCGAGGGACTTCGCAGACCTCTCAGTTGGTCCCCACTACCCCCCGTTTCGCAGATGAGCAAACAGAAGGTCACGCAGCAGCTGCAGCTGGTCTCAGCTTGTCTGGGAAGACCTTTCCTGAGGGGGCGCCCGCGCAGACCCAGGCCCGGCCGGGGCGCGTGTGGGGAGAGAGCTCTTGCCCGGTAGGCCGCCTTGAGCCCCCCGTTGTCGGCGATGTTCTCTCCCAGCGTGTGCCGGCCATTCACGGGCTCCCCGTTCACGCTGTAGTTGCCATACTGCTCCACCATGCACTCCGTCTGCTGCTTGAAAGCCTCCACCGACGAGTTCTTCCACCAGGGCCGAAGGTTCCCATCCTTGTCATACTCTCGGCCTGTGGGTTCCCAGGGAAGCGTCAGGCCAAGGGGGAGAGGGGGAGGAGGGGGCAGGGCTCACTGCGCCTCTCCTCCTGGTGAGAAGTGGAGCCACCTACCCATCCCCCTCTGGACCCCCCCCTGCTCATCCCCCCCCCATCATCATCATCCCCCGCCCCGCCCGACTATCCAGCAGCACCGGGGAGATGATGCCAGCCTGGGTGACAGAAGGGCTGGGAGATGAGCCAGGCAGCTGGGTGGTGGGTGGGGAGAGAGGATGGAGGAACGTGACGTGGGCAAAGGGTTTCAGTGGAGCTGGATTCATTGTCAAGGCTGGCTGAGGGCCTCAGACCCTGAGCCCAGGAAGGGGGAAATGGAGTCAGCTGCACTGGGATCACAGGACAGGCGCCGGCCTCTAAGGTCCCACCTCCTCCTTCGGGGTCCCCCCAAGGCAGGAGGGAATGAGGATTCTAGATGTTTTGGTGAGGAGACAAATGACTTCAACTCCTCTGATGGCAGCTGGCCCAGAGAAGTGTCTGGAGTGCTGGAGAAATGGGAGCTCCCCGCTGACTACTAACACCCACTCCTGAGTGTGGGACACCTTCCAGGAACCCTCTGTGTCTGACACAGTCCCTACAATTAGCACACAAGGCCGTATTCATCGTGCCCATTTTACAGACAAGGATGAGGAGGCCTGCAAAAAGGACAGGACTTGTCCTGGGATTTCAATGGGCAGGGGCGGGGCCAGGATTGAAGCCAAATCCATCTGTCTCTAGACCTCTGGAAGTGACAAGAGCAAAGCAGAGGCTGTGGGGCCAGAAGCCAATGCGTCCCATCTGAAGGGGACCCCAGGAAGCCGTACCTTGATCATCAAAAGCATGAGTCAGCTCATGGCCCACGACAACACCAATGCCACCGAAGTTCAAGGCCCTGGAGAAGAGAACACGAAGGTGAGGGTGACGCCACAAGGGGATATCACTTCCTGGGTCTGGAGACACAGCAGTGCCCCGGGGGCTCTGTGGGGACATGGCCACAGCCTAAGCCTCCAGCCAGACCCTGGAGGCTAGTCAGAGGCTGGGCAAACGGGCTGGGGTTGGGCTGTACCCCCTGGAGGCCAAGCACTGTGCGAGACGCCCCACAGAACTGCACTGTCCTCTTTGGACACCTCAGAAGAGTTTGGCATTAGTGACCAACTGTATAGATAAGCAAACCACGGCTGGGAACAGTTCCATCACTTTGCCCAAGTGTCACACAGTCAGCAAAGAGCCCCTGCGATTTAAACGCAGGGCCTTTCTCAGACCTTCTCAGACCTTCTCGGACCGTGCTCTCGCACTTCCCACCGCACCCCCACCCCAGCGGTGACTACTCTCAAACACTGCTGGGGGGACATTCCCCTAGACGGGGCACCCGACTTCACGGCGTGCCCCCAAGCTCCCCCTATGCCGCGGCGTCTGGACCCCGGAGACCCCTGGAGGGAAGCACAGGGAGTGAGGGTGTTTTCTCTCTGCGATGTTTCTGAGCGTCCCAAGCTCCCTGGGCCAGTGGGACAAAAAGCCCTCAGAGACCGGCTGGCTCACGAGGTGGCTGCGGGCCCCAGGGCTGGGCGTCCACAGAGGGGTGGGGCAAGGAGGCGGGGTGGGAGCACCGCAAGCATCCTACTTGGGCGAGGAGCGGGTGTAGAAGGGCGCCTGCAAGATCCCGGCGGGAAACACGATCTCATTCTTGGTGGGCGAGTAGTAGGCATTCACCATGGGCGGGGTCATGCTCCACCTGCAGGCAAACACACGTGAGACCCAGCCCAGCCGGTGGGGAGGCAGGCGGGGCTCCGCCCATCCAGCAGGAGCCGAGGGCCTGAACCCCAGCCCCAAAGCACACAAGGACAAGGACATCTTTAGCAGCAGTGTTTTGGAGGGGAAAACCAGAGAACGCCCATGCGTCTGCAAAGAGAGGGATCAGTTGAATCCGACGTCCACACAGTGGAACGGCGAGGCGCTTACAAAGAGCCAGACGGACCGTTACATAATGAAAGGCCACTGCTGCCAAGCGGTTCTCAAAGTGTGGTCTGTGGACACCTGCGGGGGTCCTCAAGTCCCTGTCCGGGGGTCTGTGAGGCCAAAACTTTGTTACTAGCTTCCATAATAATACGAAGACATGATTTGTCTTTTCCACCATGGTGACGTTTGCCCGGATGGTGGAAAAGCAATGGTGGGTGGAGCTCCCCCAGCCCGTGTGTGAATTGAGGTGGCGGCCCCAGTTGTTCCAGTGGTCCCCACCTTCCTCACCAGGAAAAACAAACCCATCTCACTGAGGAACATCGCTGATGAAGTACTTCACGTTTTTTAAGTTTTATTTATTTAAGTCATCTCCGCACCCAATGTGGGGCTCGAACTCATAACCCTGAGGTCAAGAGTTGTGTGCTCTACTGACTGAGCCAGCCAGGCGCCCCACGATTACTTAACGTCATTAAATCTTGACCCTTGAGTAGAAGTGTCTTGATATCGGTGTGACCAGAGGGGAAGTCCACATAAGCACGGTGCTCCCCTCATGGGGCTCCATTTGTGCTTGTGAGGATGCCTGGCCAAGTGACATTTCAGACTTGGCAGACATCTGGTATCCAGCAAACATCATCTTGAAAATGAAGTGAGCTTATCACCTCAAGGGAAACAACTGACATCATCTGTTGCCAGTGATAAAAATTCAAGGTTTAAAAAAAACTCTGGGGGTGCCTGGCCGGCTTGGTTGGTAGAGCATGTAAGTCTTGATCTCTGGATTGTGAGTTCAAGCCCACACTGGGCATGGAGCTTACTTAAAAAAAAAAGAATAAAAAATTTATTTAAAGAGATTAAAAAATTACAGGCGCCTGGGTGACTCAGTTGGTCAAGTGTCTGACTTTGGCTCAGGTAATGATCTCAGGGTCCTGGATCAAGCCCCTGCTTTAGGCTCCCTGCTCAGTGGGAAGCCTGCTTCTCCCTCTCCCACTCCCCCTGCTTGTGTTCCCTCTCTGGCTGTCTCTCTCTCTCTCTGTCAAATAAATAATAAAAATCTTTAAAAAAAGGATTTTTTAAATTAAAAAATTAAAAAAATTAAGTTTCAAGGAAAATTAATTAATTGATTAGTAAATTAATTAGTAAAATTAATTACAAGAACTTGTATTGGTCACTATAAACTTGATAGCTTCCCGCCACTGAAAGACTTTCCTTTTTCTTTTTTTAATTTAAATTCAATTAGCCAACATATAGTACATCATTTGTTTCAGACGTAGAGTTCAATAATTCATCAGTTGCTAAAGACTTCTCTCTGGAGGTCAACAGTGATATGAACAAGGGTGGATTTTTTTGGACATGGTATAATGGAACTGTCACTGTTCAGAGGTATATAAAAGTCAGCAAGCCTTGTCCCAAATGACTAATGTATGATGTCACAAATCATGGCTAGGTAAAAGATTTATTTAAGGTGTAAGACAGACTGATGGACTTTACTGCAACAGAGCAGGAAGAGTTCATGGCTATGGGTTCAGATTCCACAGTGCAACGAACCTTTAAGAAATTACTACTTGCTGAGTTTTGGTGTAGTTATCAATGAAGAATGTGCACAAGTAACAGAAAAGACTACTAAAGCATCCCTCCCTTTTCCAGCTTCATTACTGCACGAGACTAGATTTTCTCTTATGGGGGGAGGGGTAGAGGAAAAAGAAGAGGGAATCTTTTTTTAAAAAAGGACTTATTATTGTAGAGAGAGAGAGATTGAGCATGTACGAGCATGCAGGGGGGAGGGGCAGAGGGAAAGGGAGAGAGAGAGAATCTCAAGCTGACTCCCTGTTGAGCACGGAGCCCAACGGGGGGCTCAATCCCTCGACCCTGAGATCATGACTTCGGATGGTTGCTTAACCAACTGAGCCACCCAGGCCCCCTGAGAGAGAATCTTAAGCAGGTTGCACACCTAGTGTGGAGCCTCATGAAGGACTCCATTTCATAACCCTGAGCTGATGACCTGAACTGATATCAAAAGTCAGATGCTTAGGGCGCCTGGGTGGCTCAGTGGGTTAAAGCCTCTGCTTTCGGCTCAGGTCATGATCTCAGCGTCCTGGGATCGAGGCCCGCATCGGGCTCTCTGCTCGGCAGGGAGCCTGCTTCCTCCTCTCCCTGGCCCTCTGCCTGCCTCTCTGCCTACTTGTGATCTCTCTCTCTGTGTCAAATAAATAAATAAAATCTTTAAAAAAAAAAAATTAAAAAATAAAAAAATAAAAAAAAAATAAAAAAAATAAAAAGTCAGATGCTTAACCGAGTGAGCCACCCGGGAGCCCCCAGATTTTCCTTATACATTTCAAAACAATGTATTGCAACAGATTGGACACGGAAGCAAATGTGAGAATCCATCTGTCTTCTATTAAGCCAGGTATTAAAGAAACATGCAAAAAGTAAAATACCTTTTTTCTCACTAAACTGTTTTTAAAAAAATAGCTATTTTTCATAAAATTTACATTAAATTGATATAACCTCCATAGATAAAGAGACTCTTTGGGGTCCAATAATTTTTCAAGGGTAGAAGTGGGGGTGCCCGGCTGGCTCAGTTGGAAGAGCATGCGATTCACGGGGTTGTGAGTTCAAGCCCCATGTTGGATGCAGAGATTACTTAAATAAATAAAACTTGAAGAAAAAAAAAAGAGTATAGAAGGGACCCTTCTATGGAGGCCTCCAGCCCAGGACCCTGAGATGACATGGGGCTCAATCCCAGGACCGCCCCCTGCCCCCGATATCATGACCCGAGCCAAAGGCAGACACCTAACTGACAGAGCCACCTGAGCACCCCCAGGAGGCAAAATTTAAATGGAAAATTTTAAGCTAAATTAAAAGAGTTCAGATAAATTCGGAACGTTGTGGCAGTACCTGTGCTACATTCTGGAGAGAAAAAAACGCCTTCTGGTGCATTTAGGGCCGGGGGTTCCTCTGCAGGAGACACAAATCTTAAGAAACAGAGATGTTCAAACCCTCATTGGCCACGAGGGGGCACAAGAAGCAAAGAGAATTCTTGCTTCCACCTTTTGGTAAGATTTATTCTGCAAAATGTTTTAGGCGTGGAGGGAGCTTATTTTGAGAGCTAGAGCTGGGCTGACGACATATAAGTTTTCTGAGGAGACTACTCAGAAAAATGACAGAACCCGGGGCTCATTCCAGATTATTTTGAGGTTTGAGGTCCAGGAAAGCTGTATTTTAAAAAACTTCACCCAGGGGGCGCCTGGGTGGTCTGGCTGGTTGAACCTCCAACTCGGTTTTGGCTTGGGTCATGATCTCAGGGTGGTGGGATCCAGCCCCCTCTCCGCCTCTGTGCTCAGCGCAGAGTCTGCCTGAGATTCTCTCTCCCTCTCCCTTTGTCCCTCCCACTCATTCTCTCTCTCAAATAAATAAATAAACCTTAAAAACAAACAAACAAAAACCACCCCCTCCAGAGGGTCCTGCTGGGCAGTAAGGTTTGGGAACTACAGCTGTTGGGGGCCCATTTGGAATCTTTGCTAGCCGAGGGCATCCTGTGGGCCAGACACTCGCGCTCACACTTGACTGTCACACGGTCCTCCCATCTCATCTGCGGAGAAGGAGCCAGAGGTTCCCAAGGCTGAAGTGCGTGAGGCCAAGCTACTGTGCCCCCCGGCAGGGTGCCAGGGGCATGTGGATCCTGGGCGGTCCCAGCTCCCGGCTGGGCACACTTCCTTGGTCCCTGGCTCCATCTGAGGAGTGGGAAGGCGACAGTAGCCACTCGCCAGACGGCGCTCATGACCGCTACGTATGCATCCTGTGCATGTGTGACAAAGGCACGCTCGGCTCAGAGCAGCCCCGTGTTCCGGCTGCCAGTGCCCTCCCAGCAAGGCCCGGGGGACTCACTGGTCTCTGTTGGGAGCTTTCCTGAGCTGGTCGGCAGTGACCCTCCAGGAGAAGTTAAAAAACCGCATGGCGTTCTCAAAGTAGAGATCCGGGACGGCCGTGTACTGGACAAGAGGAAGCAGAGTCATGAGATGAGAGCGTGCCTGGGCTGGACGGCCCCTCGGCTCCCCACGTGCAAACCCCTTCTTCTAACACTGAGGAAGCAGAAACCGCACAAGTTAAGGGACTGGTCCACAGGTCAGAGGCCAGAATGGAGGGCTCGGGCCGGCAGGCCTGGGTTCTCGCCTTGGCTCTGACCTCTCCGGGGCCTGACCCCCTCTCCCATTTGAGGACACATCAGGAGCTTCACGGCGCTGCCTGGCACTCAGCAGTGTCACCGGCCCACAGCTGTGCCTGGGCCTTAGACAGCAAATCTCCCCGGCGCTGTCCCAAGGAACTTTCTAGGCCTGGGTTACTCAGTAGGGCAGACGCCAGCCACACGTGGCTACTGAGCATTTCAGAGGTGGTTAGTGTGACTTTTCGGTTTAGCTTTAATTAATTTAGATTTTAACTAATTCGACAGCAGTGGCTAGAAGCTATCACACTGGACAGCACACGGATGAAGCTGGGGTGTAGCTCTGAAATGTCAGGGGACAGGCATCAGCACGCGCCTTCCTCAGCACTTGGCCCAGTCTTTTCAGGGGCAAAGTTCTCCCTCAGATCCGCTTCAGGGCTTTCTGGCTTTTCGTCAGGGCTCTGGTAAAACACTAGGCCCTTGGGGACAGGACTGAGCCTGTGGGCTGTGTCTGGGCTGTCCCCAGGAGCCCCCCGGTCTCGTGTCGTGACGCCCCAGAGCATCTTAAATTATTCTCAAGGAAAAAAGGCTGCGGAATGAGTCAGTTCCATATTCTCAGAAGTAATTTTAATATTCTTGGGTTTTAAATAGAGCCATGATGAGAGGTTATTATAATTGCAAAAATGCCTGAATTTCATAAACTTCAATCACAAGGAAATATAAAACTATCTTTCTAGGCAGAAGCACAATCCATTTACGGGGATAAGCTGCCGAAAGCGCTAACCACCAGGAATATATCAAGTACCCTTGTTGCCCCAATTAAGCTTAAATGTGCATTGGGGATTCACGCTTTTTCCCATTAGCATTTCAAGGTCCAAATGAGGTCCAGGTTTCTCTGGGAAGGTGGGGGAAGACCCTGGGATAAGGAGGCAGTCTGGGGGGCCAGGAAGGAAGAGGTGGTATGAGGGGCTCTAATTTCTCATTCCGCCTCCTGCTGTTTGGGGGCCTCAATTCTGTCTGTCCTTCCTAGGGCCTGCTCACCTCCATTATCCCCTCCCCCCAGCCATTAACTGGAGCGTCTGGCAGGGCACATGGCACCGTTCGGGCCAGACTGCTGGGCACTGACAGTGGCCCCAGGGAGGCAGGGGCCTCCAGCGGGCCCAGGAGAGAAGGGGCCCAGAACGGCTCCCTCATGCCCGATCCATCCCCACACCCCCACACCACCGCATCTCCAGACGCCTTGACAGCCTCTCGCATCCCACCTGGACCCAGCCTGTCTCTGCTCTTCCCCACGTGGGGACGTCAGGGACATTCAGGAACGCAAGGGGGCAGGGTGGGAGCCACTCACGTCATTGAACACTTTGTCGAGCTCCTTGGGGTCCATGATAAAGTTGGGGTAGCCTATCATGTTGTAGATTGCGTCTGCCTGGACAGGAGAGAAACAGAGGACATGAGTGCCCAGCAGGCCTGGCTGGGCTCACGCTCTGTGCCAAAAGGAAATGGGCAGGTCCTCCCCCTCGAGGCTTCCGCATCTCTTTCTGGAAAGACCCCTCTCTCGCCTGACTTCTGCTTACCCTTTGGCTCTCTGCTTCCCCTGAGGGAAGCCTTTGGCTGCCACCCGTTGGGCTGTATCAGATCCTTCATTTTCACATCACTCTTCGTTTTTCCCTCACACTCTCAACACGGTTTATTTTTATATTGTCACTAACGCGATCGTGTATTCAAGACTATCCCTCCCTCCTGCCGGAATATGCACCCCCAAAGGCAGGACAGCTTCCATGCTGTGCTCCCCAGATGTGACCAGGCTCCCTTCATGCACCCACCTCCATCCGTGGCCGCCGCCCTCTAGGTGGAAAGCCTCAGCCACCCCTGCCGGCACTGGGCCAGCCTCACCTTTTCCTTGGCTGACCTCCGGGTGTCTTCGTCCATCCACTTCAGGGTGCTCAGGCTTTCCTCAAATGCCTTCTTGATCTCTAGAATTATCTCGCTGGCCTGAGGAGACAGAAGCTGACCAGTGAGGTCTGGGCACTCGATGGGTACCCCATGTGGAAGGAGGCCAGAGTCTAAACTCAGGAATCAGCTCAAAGCCTCAGGCTCTCAGAACACTTACATCCTGCAAGACAAGACTGGACTTCCATAAACAGAGCATCAGCGCCACAGATGCTCAGGACAAGCTTTGGGGAAGTTGGAAAAGTCTCTCTTCTGCAGGACTTTTCAGAGCCTTTAGTGTGTGACATGAACTTTGATTTGGAGAGTGTAAAATTTGTAGCCTTTCTCAGACTCACTGGACCACAGGATCCCTTTTTGATGGAATGGGCTTTAAAATCTACAGAATCCAAGTTCTGACAAGAAGTTTCAGGCTGGAGATGAATAGCTGTTCTCGAGGACAGTAATGTCACAGGCAGATTTGGAGCCCAAAGATTCTAGAGCAGAGGAAGGAAAGAGCAGAGGGCCTGACAGCCGACAGAACAAGACAAAAATTCTGTATCAGCCACTCACAGGCGAGTCTCGTAAAGAAATTGAGTCTCTGTTTGCTAACATTGGACTGCAGATAACAGCTACAAAATTAAAATTAGTAATAAAAACTGTAACAAAAATATAAATAGCTACCATTTACCAAGCCCTTGTTTTCTGCCAGGCTTTCTCTATGTGTAGCATTTAAAAAAATATTTAATTTATTTATATGACAGAGATAGAGAACACAAGCAGGGGGAGCAGCAGGCAGAGGGAGAAGCAGACTCCCCATTGAGCAGGGATCCCCATGCGGGGCTCGATCCCAGGACCCTGGGATCATGACCTGAGCCAAAGGCAGACGCTTCACCGACGGAGCCACCCAGGTGCCCCGTGTGTAGCGTTTCATTTCCTGTCCCACTACAGGATGGACAGCCCCACTTCCAAGTCAGCAGTGAAGGGAAAAAACTGTCCCAAATCACCCAACCAGGAGATGATGGAGCCAGGATCCGAACTGGGGCCTGGCTGTCTTTGTGCACATGACGTTCCTCTGCCTGTCCAGACATGGGGTTACCCCTGGGGTAAGAAAGAGGTCACCCATTAGGCCACAGCTGCTCTGCCAACAGGATGTCGGGGGGCCCTTCGTTCCCCTTGGAGGTAGAGGTGGAGATGGGGATGGGCTCACAGGGTTGGTGATAATGTAGTTCAAGTACCCGGCACTCGATGCCAGCCGCATTCAGGGCTTTAGAAAACAGGACCTTTGAGTGAAGGCCGGAGCCCTGGCCTAGAGCAGGAAAGGTCCAGAGCAGTCCGGAGCATGGGCTGCCAAGTTCACGGTGGGGGGGAAGGGGGGAGGCTCATGCAAGTGCCAAGTT
>LNAC01000030.1:5546291-5590326 GCA_002007465.1 Ailurus styani
AGCGGGAGGTACTCACTATGCTCTTGCTGTCCTCGGCAAAGGTCGCTTTGACAAACATGGGGCCCAGGGCGAAGCCCAGATTGTTCTCTGTGTCGCTCACACAGAACTTCCACCGGGGAAGACAGGTCTGGAAACACAAGGGAGAGGGGTTACTGGGCGCCGTCCTTCTTCCCAGCCTGTCTGTCTGGGAGGAAGCAGCAACAGCTGGGGCCTGTGCTTCCTTCCAGAACCTCGGGGAGACTTTTCGGACGCAGTGGAAGTTATTTTAGGCACTGGACCAAGAGGCCACAGGACACTGCTCATCGCGGCCATCTACTATTTCCTGAACGCCAGGCTCCGCGCGCAGCACGTCATGAATGGCATCTCCCTGAGCCATCGAAATGGACCTGGAAGGCAGGCCTGTGGGTCTTGCCAGATGAGGACGCAGACAGACGCTCGGCGAGGGCAAGTCACTGGTCCAGGGTCCCCCGGCGAGTGGGGGGTGTGGCAGTGAGGGGACTCTGACCTGCCTGATCGCACACCCCCACCCCTACCCCGCCCTGCCCCCTGGGGGAGGCCGAAGGCCCTGGTGGCAAAGACTTGAGAAGTTACCTTGTCTACCCTCGTGCACCAGGGAACCCTTCCCGGAAGGCGAGGACCCCAGCCCATTGAACGGCACCCAGAGGAAGGGCCGGCAGGGCACTGCTGCCGGGTGTGGATGTCGTGGTCGCCCGCGGTCTTGCCCACCGGCCCGCCAGCCCGCCCCACACCGCTGCGGAGCTGGACGCGGGCGCCCCGCGGGATCAGGGCTCCGGGAAGCGTACCCACAGGGGTTCCCGCCCCGCTGGCTCCCCTGCCCTCCGTGACCGCCAGGGGTGGCCCTGGTCACGGAAATCCCTAAATCCCCCATGGGGCCTCCTGACCCGAAGAACAGGTGGTGAAATCCACCAGGCTCAGGGCAGCCTGCTTCAGAACAGTTTTCCAACGGAAAACAACCAAATGCCCACCAACAGGCGGCTGGATAAACAAAATGTGGTATTTTTATACAACAGCACACGACTTGGCAACGAGAAGGAGGGAACTACTGATAGCACAACACGGTTGAATTTCACAGTCATCAGCTGAGAAGCCAGACACACCGGAGCTCCTGGGGCACACTCCTGCCCCGCCCGGCCACACCCGCCGGGGGGACCTTTTGCTCCTCGGACCCCGGATGAACAGGTGACGGAAGTGTCTCTGTCTGGAGTGGGGTTTGGTTTTGTGGGCACTTTCCTTTGTCCAAAGGAACACATTTCCTTTGTCCACTGAACTGTGTCCTTAGTGTGTGCTGCACACTTTACAGTATGTAGATGACACCTCAGCGGAAGAAAGTCCTTCCACGAAAGAATGGAAGGAAGTAAAGGGCATCTCAGCCTTCCCTAAGTTTAGTGGCCCAAGTTTTCTAAGCTTTCCCATCCAAATGTCTGTCAAGACGGCCTCTCCTCCCCACAATCCGCCCACATCTGGCTGAGCCTGCCCACACAGAAGGTCAGGACCGGGCGACCTCAAACTCACGGGCTCTGTGGGGGCCCCAGGCCCTGATGGCTGAGTCTCACTGCCTTCTCAGGAGAGCTTTTGCTTAAGCCCACCTACTCACTCACTCACTCGTTCATTCATTTGTTCATTCATTCGTCCATTCGCCACGCCCAGTGCCTTCTGGAGAGTTCCTCTGCACCTGGAGGGTGCTAGGTGCTTGGAACCTAGAGACAAATTGGCCCTGGGCCTTGCCGGCGAGGGGCTCAATGGAAACACCCAGAGCACCCAGTGGGAGAGACAGACACATAATAACAGCAACAGTGGCAGCAACAGTAGTCCGTGCTTGCTGAGTGTCTACCGGCTGGGGGCCCTCACCCATGAAATCTGCATAATAACCCCACAAAGCAGGTGCCCCCTGTGCTCCTGTGTGCAGATAAAGAACATGGCTTGGAGGGCTTTAGCCTTTGGGCCAGACTTTTGGGGATCCCTTCATGTAATCCCAGATAACTCCCGGTCAGCAGGCTAGGGTTTGGTTACTTCTTTTTACATTTGGAAAGATTGAGGCCGAGGCTCCAAAGAAGCGATTTGCCTAAGGCTGTGTGGTTAGAAGAACCATTTCAAACACAGATCTTCTGACCCAAAGTTCCATGCTGTTTCCTTACACCATGCATGGGGCACATAGGGACCCTGGCCCACAGCCTCCCACCTCTAGGGTCTCCCAACTGCCCTTGCTTCTGCCAAAGCCTCCCTGCCAGCTCTTAGCATCCCACTGGTTAGAGCAGCACCCCCGCACTCTGGGCCTGGCCCAGGGAAGCTCGCTTGCTTGCTCGCTCACCCTGCCTATCACAGGAGAATAGACGTAAGATTTACCATTCTAACTGCTGTCAGTGGTGCTAGGCATATTCACACTGCTGTGCGAGCAATCTCCAGAACTTTTCATCTTGCTAATGTGAACCTCCATCCCTATTAAACAACTCCCCATGCCTTCCTCCCTGCCCCTGCTCTCCCCTCCCAAACACCAGGAAGCTCAATTTTAACTTCTGGTTCCTGCAGAGCCGAGGCTGAGTGGGGCAGGGCTCACGTGTGCGCTGTCGAATCAGATGTGCTGGAATTGAGAACACACTCCCCACTTATGAGTTGTGTGACTTTGAACAAGTCCCTTCCCTTCACAGAGTCTCAGTTTCTTCATCTATAAAATGGGCTGGTGATAACAACTCCTAACATAGAGCTGTTTATAGGAACTCGGTGACATAATGCCTATAAAAGGCAAACATCTAATAATAATATTTTTATCACCATCATCATCATCATCATTAGTGAGTGGCTGAAAGTGCCAAGTAGTCATGGTCATCCAGAGCTGGGTTTGAACCTGAGCTTGGCTGCCTCCTTGCTAGGTGACCTGGGAAGCCCTTCACTGCCCAGAGCCTGTTCACTCCTCTGCACCTGGGTGGGTAAGCAACGAGGCAGGTGCACACTCCAGGCACACAGGTGTCTCTGTGACGACTACCCTGGGTCCTGCTCACACTCCTCCCATATAAAGTCTGCTGGGAGGCCATGTGCTCCAGGGGACAGAGTCTGTGCCTTGTCACGTCTGTGACCCAGGGCTCACCCAGGCCCAGCCCCCGGTAGGTGCAGGTGGAGCGGGAAGGCAGGACCTCCCCTGGTCCTTCCCCACAGGGCCAGGTGGCTCTCATGGCTGAGGCCCCATGGTGCCCTCAGAAGCCTCTCTTATTCCCAACCACCCTCTCCCTCAGTCCCCTTCCTGCCACAGGTGGGAGTACACGGGGATGGGACAGAAAAGGAGAACTCTTCGCAGGATGGACGCCGGGACCGGATCACATCCAGCTCATGGGGATATGAAGATCACATGAGTTACGGGAAAGTGTTTATTATCAGCACCATTAACAAGGGGCTGGGAAGAGAGAGAAAAGAAACTACCTTTTGCTGTAAAGAAGCTAAATCTCTAAGATCGTCTTTTTTTTTCCTTCAGTTTTTTTTTTTTTAATTTAAGTAATTCTACACCTAACTTGGGGCTTGAACTCATGATCCCGAGACCCATGCTCTTCCAACTGAGCGAGCCAGGAGCCCCTCTAAGACTCCTCTTTATTCATTAAGACCCAGTGTAATCTCCTTCTGGAAGCTTCTGTCCATCTCCAACTAGCTTAGATCCAGTCCTGTGTGCCCAGGGATATCCAAGTGGACCCCTTCAGAGGCCCTCTCCATTCTCTGCCTACCCTCTACCTCCCTCACAAGTTCCAGGGCTCTGGGGGACACCGAGGTTGCAAGAGTCTCCAACCCAGGGCCTGGCACATGGCAGGCGCTCAGCAGGTGAATGGGAAAGCACAGTAACAGGCTCACCTTCTTGGTCCCATACATGACTTCCATGAATTTCTCGTCGGCGTCCTGAAAGCGCTGATCGAGGAAGGAACTTGTCTTCCGCACCAGGTTCCAGATCATGTAGTTGTTTAGCAGGCTGCAGCAAGAAAGAGCAAATCAGACAGCTCAGAAGGGCCCAGAGCCGGGGGCATCACAGCACTTCCCACACTGACCTTTAGGAGGCACTCAAACCTGGCCTTTGGATTGCAGGTGCTTTCTCCCCACCACCCCTCACCTGCCTCAGTTTGGCAGGTTACTGTTTACTAAGCACATAGAATGTCAGCTCTTCAAGACAGAGCCCGAGTCCTTTCTGAATACCCCTTGGTTCCTAGTGCAGTGACTTGTGTTTGTCGCATAGCTAGCTGCCTTTTGTCTGGGAGCTGTGGAGCCGCCGCGAGGAGACTCCCGCTGGACGGGGCAGGGGGGGGGCAGGGGGGAAGCAGTGCTACTGGGCTGGAGCAGGCAGGAGCCTGGAGACGTCCCGGCCAGAAGGCCAGAGACGGGAGAGGGGGCTTCGGAATAGGAGGGGCGGGAAAGAGAGCTCTGGCCACCATGCCAAGGTCTCCATGAGAGAGAGCTCACTGCCCCCTTCCCTCAGGGCACAGAGAATCATCGGTGGCTGTTGTCACCTTTGCAAAGAAGTCACCTTGGCACCAAGAGATGTTCACGAGAGGGAACATCTAGCCTCAAACTGGAACCAACCTAAATGTGTGACATTTAGGGGTAGGAGTGAGTCAATAATCCTATGCATACTTGATGGAAGGACGCACGGCCAGGCAGAATGAGGTCTGCGGGGAGCATGGGATAACATGGGGAAAACGCTTTTGATGAAGGTCAAGGGGAAAGCAGATTACCCCACGTGGTCACAAGGATGGAGGAAAAAAGGAACCATGTATTAGAAAATTCACCTCCCTATCTCACACACACACACAATCTCTCTCACACACACACTTTCTCTTCTTTACAAACACACACGTACACCCCCCCCCCATAGAATCAAGGGTAGTGTCTGGATAATTCTAATATTTTTCTATTTTTTCTGTAGTTTTCAAAACCGCCACAACAAATCTCTAAAATTATTTTAAAAATCATAAACAGTACCTACAAATATCAGCGAACACGGAGCCCCCTTCCGTGTCATTCCCTCACCCGGTTTCGCATCCCCACGAGGTAGCACTGTTTCGGTCCCCAGTTTAGGACGGGAGCCCGAACCGGAGAAAGGGTGAGAAACTTGCCCAAGGCTACAGGGCTGGGGGGCGGAGGGGCTGGACTCCCAACCGGCTGCCTCTCCCCGGGCCCACTCTCCTGACTCCGTCTGTCCCCTGCTGTCCCCGCCCGTCTGGCCCAAGAAGAGACGGCGGTGTGGGACCCCGAGGGCTGGCTGCCGCTGGCCGTCCCTTACCATCTGTCCGTGTTGTTGATGAGGCTGGAGACCTGCCCCAGGTACTCCTTGTCGTAGACAACAATGGGCTCCGACTCATTGATCTCCACGGGGTAGAAGATGGTGTTGAGAAAGGGCAGCCAGTTGATGGCGGGCGCCAAGGCCTGGAAGGGAAGAGACGGGGTGACTCCAGCGGGGCTGCCGCTCGTCCGCGCCCGGGGCCCCCCTCGTGCCTCCAAGGAGCGGGGCGCCGACGGTGCACCGGGCAGAGACCACACTGAGGCTGCCTGGCCTCCGTCAGAGAGGCCGGAGACAGAACACCGAGGAGCCAAACAGCAACTTCAACTTGAAATGGAGCTGGGATGGACTACAGGGCACCCGGGGACAGCAGTGGTAGTGGCCGAACCTTAGGCCCTCCCGTGCCAGACGCCCCTGCGAACGACTCCCGTGTCCTCTCTCAGGGGAAGCTCAGGACAGGCCTAGCTAGAAGGTACCATGATCCCCACTTTATGGATGAAGACACTGAGTCCAGGCAGGCCTATCATGGAAAACCGTGGAGCATCCAGAGCCAAACGGCCTGGGCTGACATTCCAGCTCTCTTACTTCCCAGCCATGTAACCTTGAGTGAGCGGATGAATCTCTCTGTGCCTCAGGGTCTCATCTGAAAAGTGGTTTCCTCATCATAACAGAATTCACCTTGCAGGCTTGTGTAAGGATTAAACAGGCTAATAGTGTCTGTTCCATGAGGCATGTGCTTCTGTAATACCAATTAACTTCCATGCGATTTAGTCTAAATGACCAGTAAATCCAAGAATGACAACAGTATAAAGTGTCAACTCAGGGCACCCAGGTAGCTCAGTCAGGTAAGCCCTCAACTCCGGTCATGATCCTGGGGTCCTGCAATCAAGTCCCGTATCAGGCTCCTTGCTCAGTGGGGAGTCTGCCTCTCCCTCTGTCTGCTGCTCCCCCTGCTTGTGTTCTCTCTCTGACAAATAAATAAATAGAATCTTTATTAAAAAAAAAAAAGTGTCAATGCTTTGGTCCACAGGTGATTTTTCTCAGGCATGGGATCCGAAAAAGCAAGCTCAGAAGGACAACCTTCAGCAAGAAAGGAAAAGCCCGCAGCTCAGCCAATGCACAGGAAGCTGGTCGGTTCCATTTTTTAAAATAAGATTTCACTTATTTATTTATTTATTTATTTATTTATTTATTTATTTATTTATTTATTTATGGGGAAGGGGCAGAGAGAGAGGGAGAGAGAATTCTAAGCAGACTCAGCACTGAGTGCGAAGCCCAATGCGGTGCTCGATCTCATGATCCCGAGATCCTGACCTGAGCCAAAATCAAGAGTCAGACGCTTAACCGACTAAGCACCCCCAGCGGCCCCTGGTTTGCTCTATTTTAAGATAATTTAAAATGAGTGCCTGTGCCGGAGCTCGTTTCCCAAAAAGGCCCTGGCTGGCTTGGAGTCACTCGAAGCTTCGAATAGCTACCTTCCTCTCAGCCCACGTCGTGGCGGCCCCACTGCCCAGGGCTCCTCTGTCTGCAGTCTCTGCGTCCACAGCCAGCCTGTCCACTTCCCACCGGGTAGCCTCCACTCACGCTGCGCTCCCTCTCCAGGTTCCAACGATTGCTTTGATTACCAACTTGCACAACTTCTGGGTTTAATTGTGGTAAGACACACAAATATACAATGCACCCTCTTAACCATCTTTAAGTGCCCAGTCCGGTGGCCTTAAGTACATTCACGCTCTTGGGCAACCACCACAACCACTCGTCTTGATTTCATCTTGCAAAACGGAAACTTCTACCTCTTAAACAATAATCCCTCTGGCTCCCTCCCCAGAGCCCCCAGGAAGCGTTATTCTCTTTTTTGTCTCCTAGCTACCTCATATAAATGGCACTATACAGTGTTTGTCTTTTCGTGAGTGGCTTGAATCACTGAGCGTCATGTCCTTACAGTTGCCCAACTTTGAATCTAATTGTAAGCGTTTACACAATTAATGAGAGCTTCATAAACTGTAGGGACTGGAACTCTCTAAGTCCTGTTTTCCCCAAATGCCTTGTTATTTTTAGTTAATTTCTTGCCCTGTGATTCTCCAGAAGGCAGTGTTTTCTGAGCTACACATACTGTGTGATACAGCAAAAGTGCTTCTACAAGTCAGTCACTTAGAAGGGTAGCTGGTACGTAATGACCTCTCAATCCTCAGTCGATATTAGCTACTGTTATCATTCTCAAGGTCTCCCAAGAGTGGTCTGGGCTTGAATGATTCCAAATTCTGTTCTCTGTTCCCTTGTAGAAGGGAAAAAGGGAAAGTGAAAGATGGATTACACATGGCCTTCGGATGGTAAGATCGATCAACACTGTAAAATCAAACCACAGCATCAGATGAATCTATAACCCGCTGGTAAATCCCTACGATGCCCTCAGTGACAGAGCAGTCACAAAACCCTCCTCTTAACAGATGCTGACTCTGCAGATGAGCTGAGGTGACCTTCCCGAGGTCACATAGTTAACCAGTGACTGTGGTGCCTAATAGCCAGGCTCACCCGTCTCTCCGGTTTCAAAGGGCAGCTCAGCTGCCAGGGAGCAAGGAGCTCAGAGGACGGAGGAGAGGAGCTCCCACAGGCAGTGGCGTGCTGGCTCTCAGGGGGCAACCCGAACCGCCTCTCTCCCTAGCCTGTCTGTTTGCTCCCTTCCCGGCAGAAGCCCCTCAGGCAGGTCAACTTCTGGGGCTTCTCCATAATGTTTCCGGGGCTGTGCAACTGGGAGTGTCCAGGTGTTTGGTCAAAGAGGGCTTGGCACTTAGAGACACCTGCCTGAGGACCTGCTGGCAAAGACGCCTGGGAAATTCACCAAGTTGACAAAATGTCATTGTTTATGCAATTAACGAAAGCTTCACAAACTCTAGGCGACTGGAACACTCCAATCAGGGCACAGCCATCAGGTGGTGATAAATCTGTGTACTTAACACAAGCCTGTTTCTTTAGGGAGAGCAGGTGTTCTGTGCGGGTAAATCCCCATAACTCCAGATAAGGTGCGTGTTGAATACCAAAATTTTCACATTTCGATCTTGCTTCAGTGAATGCCTAACTTAGACATATGTGTCGATCTGTCTCCATGGAGATGGCTGTTTTAAATGACCAGGACATTCCACTTGTGACTCAAATCCTTTGGGACACACCAGTTGGCTCTATTTTCCAGACCTGCAGCCAAAGGGTACTGTTGGTCACCAACCAACCAGCCCAAGTAGGCTTGCAAATAAGAGAAAAGAAAGATGTGATCAGACTTTATCTCAGCTGGAGAATTGAGAGCAGAGAATCGGGTTCATTAACAACTTTTGATGTGGAAGGTCCTAGAGAGGAATGAGAAGGTCCTCAGGGCCCCCAGAGAAGCAACAGAAGGATGTTTGATTCGTGGCTCTGAATTCAGACTATGCTGGGGGCTAGCCTGGAACCACTCTGTTCTGGTGGGGCTAGCCTAGAACCATACTGTGAAGGCCGGCGCACCTTTCCCAGAGTCACCTGGGGTATAGGAAGAGAACCAAATTTCCAGATAGACTGTCCAAGATAGTCTTCTTCCAAGGCTGGAAGGAATCAAACAGGCTAAGTGCTAGAGTTATGGGCTGGTGTCACCAACAACAAAGGAATAATGCTAATAACGGTTACTATACTATGTGTGAATTGTCCGTGTCAGTTTACAAAATGAAATCCCAGGCACAGATTCTTTTGGATGATAGGCTTCAGGGATCCAGGACTTAATCTTTAAATATTAGACATAATTTTTTTATATCTACATATGCCCAGTTCCTCTGGGAGACATTCCACAGTTTTCAGCTTGTTCTCTAAGAACCCTGTGGCGAGAGTGAAGAACCATGGCCCCTTATGGAGACAGGGGCTGCCCCTCATGTGTCTCTGCGTTCTGGAACACAGCAGGTGCGACGGAGCGAGCAGAGACCGGAAGGAAGTCGAGGTGCGAAAAGGGGGGTCATGTGACCTGCCCAGGGTCACACAGCTCATGGTGAGGCTGGGCCAGAGCAATCTCCTGACCCCAAGCCCAGGGCTCGTCCCTCCGCTGACGTTGTCCGCACCTCGGCAGCTCTGCAGCGGGGAGGGAGGAGGGAAAGAGAGAAGCCATGTGACAGGGTGCCCAGGGGTAGAAGCCGGAAGCCACGCCGGAGCGGATGTGCTCAGGGCCACGGTGTCTTCTCTGCCATTCCTGGGGTAGAGTCGGCCGCACCACGGCCACTGTGCGGGGGCTGGGCGCCCGCGGGGCCCCTCCCGGGTTGCGAAGCAGGCAGCTGGAGCAAACCACACCGCACGACACGGCAGCATCCCCTTCAACCTCTGGGCGGAAAAACAGCGCCAGATGGTAGCCGGCGGCCTGCTGATCTCCGTAACAACCACGCAGCCCCGCTCGCCCCGATGCCTACTTCTCCAGGGACCTAATGGGCAGCTGGCATCCAGAAGCGGCTCTATCGCCCTCAACCCAGCCTCGCCTGGGCTGCAGCTCCACCTGGGACCGCCGGCCAGCCTGCAGACCGCTCGCCCACTCAGCAGACTCCCCTTCCCTGACTTGGCCCTGTCCCTGTCCTAGGGCCCTCCTTTTCCCTAAACGCTCAGCAACGACTCTGGGATCATCTCCTCGCTGGTGTGCTCCCCTGGCCTGGAAGCAAGGCCCCAAGGGTGGCCCCATACATACCTGTGAGAGGGAGGGATGGAGGGAGGAAAGGGGTAGGGACCTAGATGTTCTTCCTGAAAGGAGAGGAAACAAGCCAACTCTAATGAATGGGCAGGACCTGGCTGGTCAAGGTAGAGCAGCAGGGAGGAGACACCCTGGTGGAAGCCCATGTGGCCCCCCCTCCTCCCCAGCGGGGAAGCAGGCCTCCCCAGGCATTCCTAGGCAATGGCAGGACACAGGAAGACTAGCCAAGGCCACTCTGCTGGTTTCTCTGTGACCCTGGGACCTGGGATAAGACCAGACACCAACACATGGTGACCGGGAAAGATGAAACGGGCAGGCAACCACCTCAACGCGGCCCCTGCAGGTCCCAAGGAGCCACCAGGGGGCAGCCTTTGGCAGAGGGGCCGCTGGCTTTGCAGTTACACACAGTGACAGAGAGCAAGCAACCCCATTACACCTCCAGGAAGTTGCCAGGGGTCATGGTCAAGAGCAGAGATCCCACGAGCCAAGCCTGAGTCCACCGTCCAGCTTCCCTGATACTTAGGGAGCCTCAGGGCCTTGAACATGTCACTCAAGCTCCTGGCTTGGAAAAGGGAGAGGTGCCTACAGAACGCACCCCTCATGCCTGTTGTTTGCTGTACGCCAGGCTCCATGTTCCTGGGGCTTGAGACCGGAAATGCCTGATCAGTGTGGGCGATTATCATCATGACCCTAGAGCCTCCCCAGGTAAATGCTGTTACGGAAAAGCTGTGTGGCCTCCAGCAGGTAACTGAATCTCTCTGAGCCTCAGTCTTCCCAACTGCGAACTGGGGTAACAACCATCCTGCTTCATAGGGTTGTTCTGAGGATCTGATGAAGTGGGTACAAAAACCCAGCCCAGCACCCTCTGTCCTGAAGCCCCGGGCGTGTCCCGGCCTCCACGTTACCTGCAGCTCGGCAGCGGTCACTTTGTGATAGATGAGCTCCTCGTCCCGGCGCTTCTCCTGGGGAATGGTGATGTTGGCCAGAGCTGTCTCAAAGTCCAGGATCTGCTGCATCTGAGGCCGGATGGCGTCCTCGTCCCCGCCACCCAGCAGCTTGCCCAGCTGGACCATGTAGTTCAGGTAACCCGTCAGCACCTGTGGGCCCGGCACCCACGATACGTCAGTGCTATCACCCACGCGCGGCCCGTTGGACAAGGGTGGTAGGCAGGGCGGGGCCAACCCACCGCAGGGAAGGTTCTGGCTCCGCGCCGCCTCACTGGCTGCCCATGGCACTCAGGACAAAGCCCACAGGTCCCCGGCAGGTGGGTCCCTGTGGTCCCGGCCCATACCCGCTCTCGGATGCCCGTCACGTGAAAACTACCAACAGACCATCTTTCAGTTCTTAGAACACATTTCCCCGATCTGCGCTTCTCTGCTGTGTCCCCAGGTCGGAGTTAGGTTCCCGTGCTCAACTTTCTCAGCTCACCCTTGAGCGACCACAACCGGTCACTGTGCCTCTAACTGCGTGGTTAGTTAATGAACGTCCGCCTCCCCTGCTAGGCCCCAAGCCCCGGGGCTGGGGACCGGGCCCGGCTCGGTCACCACTACCCGCCCAGCATCAGGCGTGGGGCAGCTGCCTGCCCGGTACGAGTGGGCACGTGATGCAGGGAGAGACGATGGCCCTCAGGCGAGGCTTCCCTGGGACATCGTGAGACACGTGGTTTTCGGAGTTAGTGGGTCGGGATGTGAAGCTCAGCCTCACCGCTATGGGACCTTGAGTGGGTCACTTAGCATCTCTGAGCCTTGCTCTCTCCTCTGTAAAAGGCAAGGTAAAAATAATGCCCACGTGGCAGATGGGGGGAACGAAGTTCAGAGACATTCTGTACCGGCAGGGTTACTGGGAGGGCCAGAGGTGAATATATAAGCAGTCTGGCACCCACAAACGACAGCGGCTGTCGACAGTTACTGCTGTCTCGCTCGGCAGTGGGGACAAAGGACACCTGTGCCCTGCCTCTTGTGCCCATGACGCCTGAATGTGAAACACCCAGCCTGGGGAGGGGGTGGTCCCCCCCCACCAGGGACTACCCGTCAAATTAGTGACACCTCTGTGCAACTCCAGCTTTGAGGACCCACACAGGTGTGAACCCTGAGGGGACACCAAGGGGGTAAAACATTGTGGGTGTGGGCTGGGAGCCACTCCCTCTGAAGCACACTCACCTTCGCATTTTCAGTTTTGTTCAGGTAATAGTCCCTTGAGGGTAAGCCCAGGCCGGACTGGTCCACCTGGAGAGGAAGGCAGGAGTGAGGGGGGCGCTCCCATCGCACGTGTACACCGTCCACGGTGGGGACAGCTGGCACATGGCAACACGGGACCAACCTGGGCCCCAGCAGGAGCAGGAGCGGGTAGCGGAGGCCGCTTCTGGGGTGCACCTACCCAGGGGCAGGGACAGACAGGTCCGGCTGCATACCTGCCCAAACACAGGGATTCTGGGCCCTTCCGAAGGGTCAGAGTCACCCTCCTCTCTCAGCCTCTCCTAGGCTTGGCACAGCGCTTCTACTTAACTAAGAACTTCCCAAGATGGCGCCGTGGTCAACCGCCACTCACACCCTGCACGGCCATGGTCAAGTTCCTGAAGCTTTTGGATCCCCTGGAAAATAGGGGAAATAGCATCTCCCCCTCAGCGGTGGAATATGGATTCAAGATCGCTGGGAGAGGGTGTGCGGAGGGTGTGGCAGGCAGGGGAGGGTCATTCCTGACTAGCAGCCGGCAGAGCCTTGTGGCCACACCCCGGCCTACCTACAGAGTCGGTGTGACCACAATTCCTTGGACTGATAAGGAAACTGCGGCTCAGAGAGGTCACTTGCCCAAGGTCACGCGATGAGGGAGAGACAGAGCTGGGTGGGAACCTCAGCCCAGCCTGGTTCCTGGCTCCTGCATCTGAGGGTGGGCAGACCAGGGGCTTCCCTGGGTACGCCGACACCAAGTCTAGGGCAGGCTCCGGCAGGAAGAGCTGTACGCAGAGCACATAGGCGGGACGCTGAGGCTAGGGGAACAGGAGGTGGCTTCAGCTGTGTCCAGGAGTTGACATCACTCTTGGGGCCCGCAGTGACCAATCCGAATCCCGGAGACTCATCTGTGCCCCGGTGACCGCCCCCCCCATCCCGCACCCGAAAATGACAGGCTGCACTTTCATGACTTCTCACCTATAAAAATCTCATGGTTCAGAGCCTCCAGAAATAACCCCCGCTCAGACACCAGGAGCCTGTCGCCCGGGGCAAGTCTGTCCCTACCCTGGCACTTGCAAAACTCAGAACAGGTCGTGAGGTGAAATGCAAAACATGCCCATTCCTCTCCCTGGGGTTCCAGGCCGGCTCACCTGGATCACGTTGCTGTTGGAATTCTTGGAGTCGGCACTGACGTAGACAGAGAAGAAGGGGGAGGTACGGTAGTGAGAGGTGACCACCTGCAGAGTGTCCTGGAAGTTGTCTTTGTCCCAGGGACCGGTGATGTTCCAGCCCCCCAGCTGTGGGGAGGGAGAGGGATCAGCAAGGTGATAAGGTGGCAGGGGAACCCCTGCAGATGACCGGTTCTGTGACCCTGGAGCGGGCATCTCACTCTCTAAGCCTCAAGGGCCAAAGAAAGGGATGGTCTTCATCAGAGTTTCTGAGGAGCACACAGGAGATGCCGCCTGGGGCGATGCTGATCCTGAACAAGCGAGCCAATGAATCCACGGGGCAGCTGCTCTCGGGGACAGAGATGGGAAGGAGATTTTGCCCGTACCCTGTTCACATTTCAAATACTGCATCACATGACTTAATTTCTATTAAAGCATAAATTCATTTGTGCTTATGGGAGGAAAAGGCTCCATTTTTTTTAAAAGGTTGATAAAAGGGTGCCTGGGTGGCTTAGTCGGCTAGGCGTCTGCCTTCGGCTCAGGTCATCATCCCAGGTCCCTGAGATTGAGCCCCACATCAGGCTCCCTGCTCAGTGGGGAACCTGCTTCTCCCTCTCCCCCCGCTCCTCCCCCTGCTTGTGCTCTCTTTCTGTCAAATAAATAAAATCTTTTTTAAAAAATTTTATTTATTTCTTTGACAGAGAGAGAGACAGAGAGAAAGGGAACACAAACAGGGGGAGTGGGAGAGGGAGACCAGGATTCCTGCAGAGCAGACGCCTAATGACTGAGCCATCCAGGGACCCCAATAAATAAAACCTTTTTTAAAAAGTTAAAAAAAAAAAAAGGTTGAGGGATGCCTGGTGGCTCAGTTGGTTACACGGCTGCCTTCGGCTTAGGTCGTGATCCCAGGGTCCTGGGATCAAGTCTCGAATCAGGGTCCTTGCTCAGTGGGGAGCCTGCTTCTCTCTCTGCCTCTGCCTGCTGCTCTGCCTATTTGTGCTCTCTCTCTCTCTCTCTGACAAATAAATACATAAAATCTTTAAAAAATAAATAAATAAAATGTTGATAAAGCAGCGGTCACTAGTTTCTCTCAGAGCTCAGATTTTTTTTTTCAAGCAGGCTCCATGCCCAACGTGGGGCTCAAACTCACAAGCCCGAGATCGAGAGTTGCATGCTCTACTGACAGAGACTGCCGGGCACCCCAGAGCTGGGATTTCGGTAATCTCCTCGGTCTCCTTAGCTTGGCACACACTGGCAGGTGGGGCCTGTGCCAGAGGGGAGGACTGTCCCATCCCCGGTGCCCCCAGACCCTGCTGAAGATGCCTTCCCCGAGCCAAGCTATGAGGCGGGGCACTGAGGGAGTGTGCGACAGCCAGAAAACATCCACGGTCACCCTCTGTGGGTGCCAGGCGGCCTGGCCAGCTGTGGGCGGCCCTTCAAGAGTCCATCCAAGGCTGACTGGGAGACGCTCGGCAGGATCCTCCTTGCAGGAGGATGGGGAGTTCTGGGGTGAGTGGGGCCCCCCTCACAGGGGGAGGTTCTGCCTCTGATCCAAGATTCTCTGTGGTCCTTCTGGAACACACCCCTCCTCACTCACAGACACGCCCTTGGAGGAAAAGGAAGCGGCAAGGTAGAGAAACATTTTCTCTGTAAGTACGGTCTCTATCCCACACACGGAAACACAGAGACACACGCACGTGACAGACATCCACAGCGATGCTGACACATACCACCCCCCAAACACAGTTTCCCACCCGCAGACACATGAGTGTGCACACGGGCACGTGCATGAGCATGCAGACACCCTCAGCCCCAACAGATTCTACAGTCCAGCTGCGTGAGGCGGCTGGGATGTGAGGTAGCCGGGCCCCCGCGGTTCCTGAGAGGGGGGCAGGCAGGTGGCACAGGCCAGAAGAGCCAGGAGAGCCAGCTCCAGGAACTCACCTTCTCAATCAGCTCCATGAGAGGCTTCGCCTTGAGCTCCTCGATCCTGGTTTCGTTCATACATGCACGGTAGTATACTTGGGCCTTCCTTTCTGCCTCGCTCACGCTGGCCGTGGAATTTTCTGGAATGATAGGAGATAGCAGTTTGCAACCTGCCCCCATCTGCTCAGTGGGTGGCCCTGGGGGAGTCCTTCTGGGAGCCTTGGTGTGCTCAGCTGTAAAAAGACCTAGGATTTCCGCCTGTCAGGACAGCCACAAGGCCTCAGCCACCGCAGGTTTGTGACTGTCCTAGGCAGAGCCTGGCAAACTGAGGTGCTTCCTAATTTTTGCTGACTGCAAATAAGAAGAGCATACCATGTTTCTTCCTGTCTGCCAGTCAGGTTTGTAGACGTGTCCCTTGGTTGGCAGCACAGGGCCACCCAGCAGGACGGCCTGCTTTCCCTGTTGGCCAATGTGTGGCCCCAACACCCCTGCCTGGCGTGCAGGACAGAGGCCTGTCTTGGTTCTCAGATCCCAGATGACCTCTCTTATGACAGACTGGAGCCGAACGGAAGCTTCCAAGGCCTCGTGCACTAGGAGTTTACTTTGCCCTTCCACCTCTGAGGGGCCAGCCTTGTTCGTCGGACGTACAGTTGACTCACAGTGCGGCTGCCATTTCACTTCCTGACTCCGCAGCCAGCATCTCCAGCCTCACACCAGGACACCTGGGAGACTTTAATCATCCCCTTTTCCCTGTCCTTAGTGTCCTGGTCCAGGTGCCACCTGCTGAGGGCCACACTCTTGTACGTGCATCAGCACAGGGCAGGGTCCTGCTTGCACCCAGTGAAGGCAACCATATCTTGCTGTTCAGGCCATGAAGGACCTACTATGTGCCTGTTCAGGTCATGAAGGGCCTACTATGTGCTGGGGCTCCTGTGCCTGAGCCTTCATCTCAGGGCCCTGCTCTAGATCATGCCTGGGTCCCTGACCCCCTCAATTCTGTCTGTTCACCTTGCTCCCTCCCTGGGGGCCTCCTTCCTCCCTGCTCCAGGCACTTTTCCTCATTTCAAATTCATTTCTTTTGGACCCAGAAACTCCTTCCTTTGCTTCCTTCAAAAACCACACTCCCCCAAACCCCACCTTCTCCACGAAGACTTTTCTGGCAGAACTTTCTCCATTCATCCGTGAAACAGATACCAGATGCTTACTCTGTGCTAGGTACTGTGCCAGCTTCGGAGACACAAAAGACAACGTCCCTGTCCCCGTGGAGCTTCCTTCCTAGTGTGAGCACACAGACACCAAAGAAGCACACGCATAAAGGAGAAGCTCACCCTGGCCTACCTGCATGAGGCGCTGTCAAAACCACACAGCCTTTGAGGCCTTTCCTAGAGGCTGTCTTTCCCGGGGAGCCTCTCCTGAGACGCTCTTTCACGAGGGCCCCAGCACAGAGCACCTACCAAGTGCCAGGCACTAGGCTCGGTTCAGAGTTTTATAGAAACAAAAAGGACCTGCTCACACTCTGCCTCCTGGGTGCTCACAGCCTAATGGTGAGCGCAGTCAACCGAAGAAATGCCCCAGAGACACAAAAGTGCTTTAGTTAATGCAAATGGCTGTGGAACCCAGAGAAAATCATAGCCCTCGATGGCATGAGGTGGGGTGGGGGGTGGAGATCTAGCTCTGAGTCAGTTCATTTACTTTTTAATTAAAAAAAATTTTTTAGGGCACCTGGGTGGCTCAGTGGGTTAAAGCCTCTGCTTTCGGCTCAGGTCATGATCTCAGGGTCCTGGGATCAAGGCCCGCATCGGGCTCCCTGCTCAGCAGGGAGCCTGCTTCCCCCTCTCTCTCTCTGCCTGCTTCTCTGCCTCCTTGTGATCTCTCTCCCTCTGTGAAATAAATAAATAAAATCTTTAAAAAAAATTTTTTTTTTTTTTTTATTAGGCTCTACGGCCAGTGTGGGGCTCGAACTCACAAGACCTAGGTCAGGTGTTGCATGCTCCATGACTGAGCCAGCTGGGCACCCCAAGCTGGTTCTTTTAAAGGTAAGAAGTTGGGGTGCCTGGGTAGCTCAGTCGGTTAAGCGGCTGCCTTGGGCTCAGGTCATGATCCTGGTGGCGTTCTGGGATCAAGTCCTGCATCCAGCTCCTTCCGCAACGGGGAGCCTGCTTCTCCCTCTCCACCTACTTGTGCTCTCTCTCTCTCTAGCCCTGTCAAATAAATAAATAAATAAATAAACTTAAAAAAAAAAAGGTAAGAGGTTATTCATCTGGTAGAAATGAGGGAAAAGGGCCCTGAGTCTGGAGGGAGTTGGAGAGTTTGGGGAAACACGAGAAGCACAGTAGGGCATTCTGTCTGGAGAAAAGATACCCGTTTGATGTGGCCCATGGTGCAGAGGGCATGAGGTCACCCTGGCCTCCCAGCCTTTGTCCCAAGAGCCCACCTGCCCTCCCCCTAATTCTTCCCATAACCAGCATCATGGTTTCCTCTGGGCAGACAGCATCCCCCTCCATCTGGCTGAAGTCAGGGTGACGGCCCTAAAGAGGGCCGGGGACCAGCCTGGGCCAGTCTGAAGGGAGACGCAGAGATAGGAGAACCCCGAGAGAGAGGCAGAGGTCCAGGGCCCTGAGTGACGAGGGGCTCTGGAGGGCACACACAGCCCTGCAGACCACAGGCTGCCATGCTGTGGAGGCCCGGAGATACGTGTCCCTCCAGAGAATGAGAGGCGGCCTCCCGGAGGGGAGGGCACAAATGGGGGCGAGCAGGACTTCTCCCTGCTCCTCAGACTCAGGAAGCAGAACCGCAGGGAAAGCAAAGAGGGAGCTTCTACCGCGCACCCGGCCTAGGAGCCTCGTTTTTCTGACAATGGCTCCCAGCAGCCAGGCTCTTAGAAGGAAAAACACAAGAATGTCATTGCTTAACCGAGCCTGGAAGCAGCATTTCACTGTCCACATGCAGCTCTGGCCATGACCCTGAAATGCCAGGGCCAGGGTTGGGGGAGTGTGTTCTGTGCGCTCTGGCCCATGAGAGGGTCTGGCATCTCCCCTCCCTACTGCCCAAGGCCACTGAGATAAGAGGCCCAAAGAAAGGCTCGGGAGGAACGGCCTGGCTGTGCTCATTAGCGGGAGTTCCGGGCATCCACCTTGCCCCAACAGAATCCCTGCATTATCGCTTAAATGCGTCCTTCAAGCACACGGCCCCTCTCTCGTCCTCCAAGAGGCTGCTCCTGATGAGTTCAAACTTCCTTCCTCTGAGCTCCACACCCTGGATCGCACGTCCACTTGTTTTCCCACAGAGGTTTATTGAGTTCCTCCAGCTTGGTGGCCACCGGGCTGGGGGAGAATGCAGCAGGCCACTTGGATGCAGGGCTGTCCGCATGAGGCCTGTGGCCTGGTGGGCGGGCCAGAGAGCAACAGGACGATCACAGAGCATCTGATTGCAGGGAGGCCAAGAGCTCTCAGGACAAAGTCCAGGAGGACCTGAGAAAGGACGGCAGGGAGAGGCCCAGGGAACCCTTGCCTGAACTCTGGGCTGAAAACTGAGCTCAGGGTGGAGTGGACGTGGGGAGCTGTGTCCAGGCCGTTTCATCCCCTAGTTCGCATCCCAGTCATCTGTTTCTTCGCCTGTACCCGGAAGGCACATGGTAGCCCTAAGCAGCATTTTCTGGAAGAACAGAACCCAGTGTAGCTTCTGACGAGGAAGGAGGCCATTTCTGAGTGTCAAGAGGGTGATGAGGTCAGTGCCTGACAGAGATGGGCACGGGGAGGAAATGAGGCAGGTGGGGCAGGAAGGGACAGGAGCGTAGGCCTCACCAGGAACTGGCGTTCACACCCCCTATAGTCCCACATGGACACTGGCTGGGCCAGGAGCTCTGAGAGGTCAAGCTCCCCCCCTGCTCCCCCTACCTCTCTCCGGTTCATTGGGCCCACTGGGACAACCCCCGGCACTTCCTCCCGCCTCCTCTCCTCCATCTTCTCCCATAGGACACCTGTGAGCTGGCGGGCACTGGCGGTACAAGGGCTGAAGCAAGACGGCCGGGTGGGAGGCCACTGCGCCAGACGGATGATGTGGGCTGGGGCCCGGGCGACGGCAGAGAGGGGGCGAGAAGCAGGAGTGGGAGAGAAAGAGGAGTCATAGATGCCGCTGAGTTTCCTGGACCGGAACAAGGGCTTGCTGCTAACTGAGACATGGGAGGCTGGGGATGGGGAGTGGGAGAAGCAGTTCAGTTTCCGACATCTTTAGCTGAAGACGTCTATTAGACACTGAAGTGGAATCCTGGGTGTGGAGTTTATAGAACTAGTGTCTTGAACTACTTTGAGTTCAAATACGTCTGAGAGGGGGAGCACTTGGCTGGTGTAGTTGGTTGGGAGTCCAACTCCTGGTTTCGGCTCAGGTCATGGCATCAAGCCCCATCAGGCTCCATGCTCAGTGTAGAGTCTGCTTGGGACTCTCTCTCGCTCTCCCTCTGCCCCGCCCTCCAGCCCCAAATAAAGAAATAAATCTAAAAAAACCCACTAATGTGCTCTGGAATATACGAATTCCTTAAAATTACCTATAAGGCCCTATATTATGCATTTTCAACAGAGACAATATTGCCCTCAAAGGGGGAGAGAATTAACTCTTAGGGCACAGAAACATCTTACCCTTTCGTGTGTACATACAGTACATAAACAGGTACATAGCATTATCTTTTGTATGTTTCTTGGACAACATAGAAGAAATAGATAAATTCCCAGAAATATACAGCCTACCAAGACAAAATCATGATGAAATAGAAAATCTGAACAGACCAACTACTAGTAAGGAGACCGAATTGGTCATCAAAAATCTCTCAAATGTCTAGGACCAGACATGAGTCCTACCAAACACTCAACAAAGAATCAATACCAATCTTTCTCAAACTCTTCCAAAAGACAGAAGAGGAGGGAATTCTTCCAAACTTATTTTGCAAAGCCTACATTACCCTGATACCAAAACCAAAGACACCACAAGAAAAGAAAAGTATAGGCCAATATCCACAATGAATATAGATCCAAAAACCCTCAACAAAATATTAGCAGAATATTTAGCACACAGAATTCAATAAGTCATTAAAAGGATCATACGCCACGATCAAGTGGGATTTATTCCAGGGATTCGAGAATGGTTCAATGTTCACAAGTCAATGTAATGTACCACAGTAACAAAATGAAGGATAAAAATCCTTTGATCATCTCAATAGATGCGGAAAAAGCATCTGATGAAATTCAACATCCATTTATGATAAAAACTCTCAACAAAGTGGGTATGAGGGAATGTATCTCAAGAGAGCAAAAAGCCACATATGACAAGGCCACAGCTAACATCATACTCAATGGTGAAAGTTTTTCCTCTAAGATCAGAAAAAGACTAGGATGCCCATTCTCGCCACTTTTATTCAGCATAGCACTGAGAGTCATAGTCAGAGCAATTAGTCAAGAAAAAGAAATAAAAGGCATCCAAATTAGAAAAGAAGTAAAACTGTCACTATTTGCAGAGAACGTGGTATTATATACAGAAAACCCTAGGGCGCCTGGGTGGCTCAGTGGGTTAAAGCCTCTGCTTTCGGCTCAGGTCATGATCTCAGGGTCCTGGGATCGAGGCCCGCATCAGGTTCCCTGCTCAGCGGGGAGCCTGCTTCCCCCCCTCTCTCTCTGCCTGCCTCTCTGCCTCCTTGTGATCTCTCTCCCTCTGTGAAATAAATAAAATCTTAAAAAAAAAAAAAAAAGCAAACCCTAAAGACTCCACCAAAAGCCTGTCTGAACTCATAAACAAATCCAGTCAAGTTGCAAGATACAAAATCCATACATAAAAATATTGTTATATTTCTGTACACTAATAATGAACTATCAAAAAGAGAAATGAAGAAAACAATCCCATTTACAATTACATCAGAAAGAATAAAACACCCAGGAATAAATCTAACCAAGGAAGCGAAAGACCTGTATATTGAAAACTACAAGACATTAGTGAAAGAAACTGGAGAAGACATGTAAATAGAAAGATATTCTGTGCTCACGGATTGGAAGAGGTAATATTGTTAAAATGTCCATACCACCTGAAGCAGTGTACAGATTCATGGCAATACTTAGGAAATTCTGATGGCATTTTTTTAAAGAAATAGAACAAACAGAGGCGCCTGGGTGGCTCCAGTCGGTTAAGCATCTGCCTTCGGCTCAGGTCAGGATCTCATGGTCCTGGGATGGAGCCCCACATTCTCGTCAGGCTCCCTGCTCAGCAAGGAGTCTGCTTCTTTCTCTGCCTCTGCCCCTCCCCTTGCTCGTGCTCTCTCTCTCAAATAAATAAATAAAACTTAAAAAAAAAAGAAATAGAACAAACAATACTAAAATTTGTGTGGAACCATAAAAGACCCTAAAGAGTCATGGCAGTCTTTTTTTTTAGATATTCTATTTATTTATTGAGAGAGAAAGAGCATGAGCTGAGGGAGGGCAGAGACACAAGCAGACTCTGCTGAACATGGAGCCCGATGCGGGGCTCAACGTGGGGGGCGGGGTGTTGATCCCAGGACCCTGAGATCACCACCTGAGCTGAAGTCAGGCTTAACCGACTGAGCCACCCAGGTGCCCCTAGGCATAGCAATCTTTTTTTTTTTTAAAGATTTTATTTATTTATTTGACACACACAGAGAGAGATCAGATCACAAGTAGGCAGAGAGGCAGGCAGAGAGAGAGGAGGAAGCAGGCTCCCCGCCAAGCAGGGAACCCGATGCGGGCCTCAATCCCAGGACCCTGAGATCATGACCGGAGCTGAAGGCAGAGGCTTTAACCCACTGAGCCAGAGGCTTTAACCCACTGAGCCACCCAGGCGCCCTAGGCATAGCAATCTTAAGAAAGAAGAACAAAGCTGGAGGCATCACACTCCCTGACTTCGAGCTATATTCCAAAGTTATAGTAATTAAGACATGGTATTGGCATAAAAACACACAGAGATCAACAGAATAGGATAGAAAGAAATAAACTCATGCATACATTGCTAATTAATTTATGACACAGGAGCCAAGAATATATGCCAGGGAAAGCACACTCTCTTCTGTAAGCAGTGTTGGGAAAACTGGCCACATGCAAGAGAATGAAACTGGACCCCTATCTTACGCCATACACAAAAACTAACTCAAACTGGATTAAAGACTTGAACATCACACCTTAAGCCATAAAACTCCTAGAAGAAAACATAGGTGGTGAGCTCCTTGACTTTGGTCTTGCCTTTACTTGTTGAATCTGACACCAAAAGCAAAAGCAACAGAAGCAAAAATAAACAAGTGGGACTGCATCAAGCTAAAAAGCTTCCGTACAACAAAGGAAACCATCAACAAAATAAAAAGACAACCTACTGAGTGGGAAAAAATATTTATAAATCATACATCTGATAAGGGGCTAGTATCCAAAATATATAAAGAACTCATATAACTCACCAGCAAAGAAAATAAAATCTAATTAAAAGATGGGCAGACAATCTGAACAGATATTTTTCCAAAGAAGACATACAGATGGCCAACAGGTACACAAGAAGATGCTCTGTATCATTAGTCATCAGGAAATGCAAACCAAAACCACAGTGAAACATCACTCCACACCTGTTAGAATGGCTTGTACCAAAAAGACAAGGAACAAATGTTGGAGAGGATGTAGAGGAAAAGAAACCCTTGTGCATGTTGGCGGGAATGTAAATCACTCAGCCACTATGGAAAGTAGTATGGAGGGGTGCCTGGGTGGCTCAGTCGTTAGGCATCTGCCTTCGGCTCAGGTCATGATCGCAGGGTCCTGGGATCGAGCCCTGAATCGGGCTCCCTGCTCAGTGGGAAGCCTGCTTTTCCCTCTCCCTCTCCCCCTGTTTGTATTCCCTCTCTTGCTGTCTCTCTGTGTCAAATAAATAAATAAAATCTTAAAAAAAAAAAGAAAGAAAAGAAAAGAAATTAGTATGGAGGCGCCTCAAAAAATCAAAAATAGAATTTCCCTATGATCCTGTAATTCCACCTCTGGGTATTTACCCAAGGAAACAAAAACACTAACTTGAAAATGTATCCACACCCCCATGGTCACTGCAGCAGCATTTACAACAGCCAAGAAATTGAATGAACCTAAGTGCCCACTGATGAATGAATGGATAAAGAAAATGTGGTGTAAACACACACACACACACACAGGAATATTATTTGTCCATAAAAAAGAAAGAAATCTTGCCATTTGTGACAACATGGATGAATCTCAAAGATATTTTGCTAAGTGAGGGAAGTTAGAGAAAGACAAATACCATATAATCTCTCTTATATGTGGAATTAAAAAAAATATATATATATATATAACAAAAATCAAGCCCATAGATTAGGAGAACAGATTAGCAGTTGCCGGAGTTGCTGGGTAGGGGTAGGGTGAGAGAAATGGGTGACCTGTTTTTATTTCTTTAAATAAATTGAATTTAAAAAATTAAGTAAATCAGAAAAGAATTTTAGGGAGGGGGAAATCATGAGAAAGGTTGAGAAACCTTGCCCTCGACGTGGGCCTCCAGCTCCCGTCTGCGTCCTGCCCCTCTCCTCCTTGCTCTTGTACCCCGGCCCCATCCATGTGGTCTATTCTCTCACAACGAATTCAAGTTTCTGCTCCAACGTTCCTGCTCTGAAAGCCCATCCCTCCTGGACCACTGTGGCTGCCACGGCCTCCTCCCTTCCCGGTCTCACATCCTACTCGATTCGTTTCAAAGCCCTAACTCTTCACAAACCTTACTTATTTGCTCATTTACTCATTTATTTGTTTACTGTCTGTCTCCCCTGCTGGAAGGCAAGCCCCACAAGGAAAGGCTGTCTCACTCCTCACACCATCCCGACAGCTAGGGATGTCTGCCACACAGCCAGGAAGCCACGCGTAATTGTGGAACGAAGGAATGAATAGTGGAATGTTCTGGGAGCTCCACAGAGAAAGATACCAATCACATCGGTCTGAGGAGGAGGCTTTGATTCAAAGTGAAATCAGCCACATACACTTTTCTTGTGAGGAAAACGTTGGTCTCCTTGGAGACTTCCCCACTTGCGTTTACTTCCCAGAGAAGGTTCCATGGGAGCAGGCCAGGCGCCATCAACAGCGCAGCTCCCAGGACTGAGCCAGGGGGCCATGTTTTGAATATGGTGGCACTTCCAAGGTCCCCAGGGCATGAAAATAATTTGGAAGCCCAGAGCCAGGCAACAGGGCTCCCAATTGCCTGGGCTACTTCCTTCCAAGGCTCCTGAGTTCCAGAAACTTCCTCAGTCACTTCCCAAGTCCCAAAGAGGAAAGACAGCATACCCTCTAATCGGCCCACTTCTTCCTCTGGGAGTTTTCACTGGAACACCCTCTTCCACACCACTCCCTGGGAGGAAATGAAACCCCCAGCGGCTGGGCGGGCTGTGGGGATGGGGCTTCCCGCGAATTCTGTGATCCCGGTGCAGCAGTAGCACCGTCTGGCCAGAAGCACGTGGGACTCCACGTCAGGGTGAGACCAGCCCTTGTCTTAGATAAAACCATAGACTCGGTCCAGGCAGTCCCAGGCCTCAGGAGCCCCATCCTGTGAGGGGAAGTGGGGAGGCTGATAAACGAGACAACTTCTTCTACAGAGGAATGAAAATAATGATAAGGCCATTACCATTACTGGTGCCTACTGCAGGCCTAGCCCGGGCTGAGCTCTTCTCAGCACCCCACCGGCACCCCGAGGTCAGACTATCACCCCATTTCACAGGGAAAGAAAATGAGGCCCAGGGAGAGGAAGGAACTTGCCTGAGAGGCAAAGCTAACACCCCACATGCTGGAATTTGAACCCAAGTCTTCTCAGGCTTCCCTGAGTAAAGGAACTGCTTTCTCTCTGTGTATGGGTGTGGCTGTGTCTGTGCCTCTGGTCCTAACACTTCCCACCAGCGAGTGCTATTAGTATCACGCCCAATTTATAGGCAAGAGGTTGAGTAGCGTGTCCAAGGTCACGCGAGTGAGTGGCTGAGGCCAGGCCAGGAGCCTGAGCATTCTCTGTGCTCCTTTCCTTTCCTGCAGGCTGGCTCGGAAAACCAGGGGTAGCACCCAAGCAGACTGGGCACCCTGAAGAAGCCCTGGACACCCCGTGCCTTCCCCAGAACAGGCAAGATGGGCACACTGCTGCAGACACGGTACCAAACAGAAAGCACGGTGGTCACGGATCTTGTCCCGACGGTTTCCAGTGTGCATGGGGAGAAGAAACGAAGTTAGACAGCAACTGCTAGAAAAACAAATCAGAATAAAAGTACAGGAGATGGCGCAGGGTGATGGGAGTGATGGGATTAATTGTCAAGTCACTGACATGAACAAATTTAATGCCGATGGAATGCTTCTGTCTCCATTTCTCCGGCAGACTGGCGCTGGGGTACAAGGAAGGGAGAACACAAAGTCCTTGTGGAATCCATGATGCTCAAATCATTATAAAAACCAGTCATTAATTTTGCATGGATTAATCTTATAATAGAAAACAATACAGGGGCGCCTGGGTGGCTCAGTTGGTTAAGTGTCTGCCTTTGGCTTGGGTCACCATCCTGGGGTCTTGGGATCAAGCCCCACATCAGGCTCTCTGCTTCTCCCTCTCCCTCTGCCTGCCACTCCCCCTGCTTGTACTGTCTCTCTCAAATAAATTAATCTTTTTTTTTTAAAGGAAAGAAAATCCAGTATATAGGACACATAAAATGCAACTGCAACGGCCCAGAGAAGCCCTTTGGGAGTCTCCGCGGGCATCACAGAGGAAGCAGGTTAGAGGAAAGTCCTGCGGGATGGGGTGAGGCGGGTAGTCTAGACGGCAGGTTAGCCTGTGTTAAGAGCACGAGCTGGGGGGAAAGGCCCAGCCTCGGGGTGAGAGGTCCAGCTGCATCCTTGCCCTGATGAAGTGAGGCCACACTCTTGTCTCCCCGAGGCCCATGACGACAGCCCAAGCCAGCAACCCGGGTGGGCGGCAGAGTGTCTCTCGGGTGAGGTGTTCTTGCTCGTGCAGCTGAGGTCGTGCCTCCCACCTGGTGGGCTGCAAGGAGGTGCCACAGGGGCACGTGGCAGAGCTCAGTCCGCTGGTGACCGATCCGCCTGGATTCCTCTGAGGGGGCCCCTGTGAATTCACCTTTCAGAGAAAGGAGTGGCTTGTCCAAGGTCCTGCGGCCAGCTGGTGGTAATAGCTGCTCTGTCTGACCTGGTGACACAGTCCTCACCAGCACTCTGAACATTCCTTTTCCTGCCAGAGAAGCCCACCCCAGGCCAACTTGGACAGCCGGGTACCCCCCGGCACACTGCAACTCCCACCAGCTCCAACACCACCTCCCCCCCACTCCTACCTCCGTGAGGCCTGCTGGCTGACTCCTATATCTTGAGGAAGTTGAAACCAGCCTGGCCTTGAGCCCAGGAATGCACTGGCCCATGTTCCTACATTGTTTGTCACCCACTCACCTGCCTCCTGCCCCTTCAGGGGTTTCCAGGTGCCAAAGTCCCAGATATCAAGGCCCAGAGGTGAGGGGCCATTTCCAGACTTGTTTCCAGGAGTGAGCCGGGTGGGGAGAGGGCTCCGGGATGTGCCTTCTGGGGAAGCTCCTGGTCAGTATGACCTCGGGTTGACCGCACCTACTACGTTCATCAGGCCCCGGCCAGATCCCATCTAGACTGGAGAGCTTAATCAAGCAGCCCCTGGGGAGAGGAGGCTGGCGAATCGTGGCTCTGGGCCGCTCTCTGGCCTCCGCACGGTGAATCTGATTCAGGGGTGTCGGTAGAAAAAGAATGTAGCCCCAGCTCTGGGGCTAAATGTCAGCTAAGTATTTGTGAGTCTCCTCTGTACATCCATGGCTTCAACAAAATAATCGGAGTAAACAGCCTAGTATGGTCACGGATATGCCCTGCACCTCATTCCCTGGAAACTAGGCCCACATCAGTGCTGCTATGAGAAATAAGCAATTACTAGGTTTCTTTGACCACCTTACTAATCCTTAGAACATACTCCTCGGCGCACCTGGGTGGCTCAGTCGGTTAAGCGGCTGCCTTCAGCTCAGGTCATGATCCCAGGATCCTGGGATCAAGCCCCATGTCGGGCTTCCTGCTCAGCGGAGAGCCTGCTTCTCCCTCTCCCTCTGCCTGTGCTCTCTCTCTATCTCTCTGTCAAATAAATAAATAAAATCTAAAAAGAAAAAAAAGAACATCTCCCCTTCATGCTCTTAATTCCCACCTTACAGACAAAGAGCCGAGGAGCCCGGGGAGTCTGTCTACGGTCCCACAACTTGTCAGGGAGAGGTCTGGGCTGGAGCTCACTCAGTACACCGAGCGGGGTGGCTCTGCTTGGCCGAACCCTTACGAGGTGCCAGGCTCTGTGCTGAGCACGCGGAGCTGGCACACACAAGCCAGTACTCAGGGCACCCTTGCGTCTGATGGCACCATTAGCCCTGTTTTATAGGTAATAAAACTAAGTTGGAGAGAAGCCAGGTCACTTGTCCAAGGCTGCACGAGTGATAAGCTGGCATGCCAGGGGGGCCTGACTTTAAAACCCTGGAGTCTGGCCTCCTGACGCCACTAGATTCCGGTCCCAGGGGTAGGGGCTTGAAGGCATGGTTCTGGCTGTTTCGTGCCCAGCTCAGCACAGCTCCCCACCTACACCTTGACTCTCAGGGACGGGATGGAGGTAAGGCCAGAGCCCAGGACTGGAGCCCGCTCCTCCTGGGCCCTGCCAGCTGGGGGGCAGGGGCAGGGGGATGGACTCAGTCCTGGCAAAGACCCAAGGTCCCCCTTGGAGCAGATCCGCAGGCACCACACACAGGGGCCAGTCCTGGGCCTAACTGGGAAGTTAGAGGCCCCGTCTGCCCGTCTTCTCCATCCCCTCTCGGTGCTAAGTGCTCCCTGGGGCAGGAGCCCCTCTCCCTGCAGGACTGGAAGTGTCTTTTCAGCAGTCACTTAACTTCTCTGAGCCTCTTTCCTTATCCACAACATGGGAGCAACGGTCCCTAAGTCCCACGGAGGTGGTGAGGATGAAGGAGGCGGGAGATAGAAAGAGCCTGGTACAGAGCATGGAGAGCGGTAGCCACTCAGCAAACATCAGCTTCTTCCCCTCCTTCCTGCAGATGTGCACGCTCCACGCTGCCAGCAGGATGGGGAGGGAGCCACACGTGCCCATGTGTCTGAAGGAGGGGGTGTGAGGTGGGGAAAGGACACCCGACCCAGACTGAGTCAGACAAGTCCCAGCTGCGCCTCCTGCTAGCCTGTCTTGAGATGACTCTGGACCTCAGTGTCCTCATCTCTCAAATGGGATGAACGATCCTCTCCTCACTCCTGCCCTCCAGGATCAAATACGATGCCACCGACAAAAAGCTCTGTAAACTGTGGAGTGCTGTGCAAAGGTCAACGGTGAATAACAGCTCTTACACTTGCACGCACAGCAGCCAGCATGATATGCCGGGCCAAGGCAACGCACCTTAAATACACTTTTTCCGTTTTATTTTCATAACCTGGAGGAGGCCCTGTACTCATTCCACTGAATGAAGATGTCCTCAGGGGTCAAGTCACTGACCCGAGATCACACAGAAAGTGGCGGAGGCAGGGTTTGAACCCAGGTCCTGGTGACCGAAGGAGGACAAGCCCTTGGCTCTCTTCAGGCGCTGGAGAAGGGACATCCCTGAGTTCCAGTCTGGCTACCCCAGACATATTCGCCTGTTAAGCTTCTAGTCTGAAATGAAAGCCTGTGTCCCCTTTCAAAGGCACCTAGATAGCATAAGCAGGCAGGGGCTTTGCTGTTCCAGACAGTCGGGGTTCCCTGCCTCCACGTACCACTGAGCTCTGATGCTCAGGGAGACAAGCCCCAGGCTGGGGGGCACAGAGAGAGAGAACGGTGGGCGGGCCTCACCCAGCAGCACACGCCCGCCCCCCGCCCTCCCCCAGACAAGGCTGCCTAACCTGGTTTGCGCATTTCCACTGACAGGTGCCTGAAATTCGCAACTGTCAAGTTGGAATCTCGTGCTGTCTCACGGGAAGGTTTCTGTCCCTTTGGGCAGATTTATGCTCTTTGGGGTATCTTCATATATTTTATGTACTTTTGAGTGCCTTGCAGGTTTTTTAAAAACTTAGTAAGGATCTGTTCAATCTAAGTTCTGTCACTGATGGCTTTTCATGATCTTGCCTCTCCCAGCATTTGGGGTCAAAGCATGGGGCCGGCACTGCAGGAGGGGGATGGAGGAGGTCTTGGCTGCCAAGGGGCCCAAGCCGGGACCCCTACATCTTGTGGTGGGTGCTGTGAATTCACACGGCAAACGACCCCAATGGGCAGGGTTCATTCAACCAACAACAACCGGGGATAACCCTGCAAACAAGACACACATGGGGTTCTAATCTAAGGATAAAACCACCACCACCAAGGTTAACTAGAGGTGCCGAAGGCCTGACAAGGTGCAAAGAGAAGAACTTCAGTTAGTTTATCAAGCAAGTCCAACCACCGAGGGGTCAAGGGATGGTCCCGCCTGCGGTGGACGGCCCTCCGATAAATTGTTTTAACTTTCATCCACTCACAACCCTAAAACATGACCAAGGGTGCTCAGCCTTGATTCCCTCGGCTCACAACTTCCAGAGCTCACCGTCCATGCCGGGCAAAACCTGGCCGCAGCTGGAAGCCACAGCAGCAAGGACCACAGCGACCCGTCCCCTGGGTGGCTCGCTGGGCCACACGCGAACCCTTTACACACGCACTCCACGGTTCTCAACACTCTCAAGTTTCGGTAGTAATATTCCCTTTAAAAAAAAATTTTTTTTTAAATTGACGTATAGTTGACACAGCACGTTATGTCAGCTTTGGGGGTACCACACAGCGATTCAACAATTTTAGATGCCGTGCCGTGCTCACCGCTAGCGTCTGTCACCACCCAACGCCGTTACCCCGGCATGACTATGCCCCCTCCGCTGTGCCCTGCATCCCTGTGTATTAGTCCCATTTTTATAGAGCCTGAGGCTCAGAGACAAGTGACTCACTCCGGGCCACACAATGACTGACGGGGCAGATGTTCTAACCTGGGTTCACGTACTCCAAAGCCTCTGGATTTCCCAATCTGTCAAGTTCATCCTCTCCCCGGGCCTGGCCAGGTGCGTCTGGCTGGCCGCTCTCCTCCTCGGCCCACTGACGGGTCTCCCTGCAGCTGCTTACCAAGGAGGTGCTTGATGATGGCTTGGTTGTGCTCCCAGAGGTTGCTGAAGGTCCCCCAGCGGGAGTGGCCGTCAGGCACGGGGTTGGCTTTGATCCAGCCGCCACAGGCGTAGGTGAAGAAGTCCTGGCAGGGGTCTACTGTGGGGTCCATGGAACTCAAGATGGAGCTGGTCACTGAGACGCAGGCCTCACTGAGGCACACCGCGGGGGTTCCTGGCAGGGGTCAAGGACAAGAGGCCGGTGAAGGGCAGGGAGAAGGCTGCGGGAATACAGTGTGGGTGCGCTGGGGTGCCACGTCCCCACCCCAGCCCCAACGGAATAGATTTGGAGCTGGATGGTTACCAGGCTTCTACAGAGAAAGGATTTCAGTAGATTTACAATTTCCTGGCTTGTAAAATAAGACTTCTGTTTAGCTGCCTAAAATCCTTTCTGTGGCTTGAAAAGTACCCAGAACTAAGGTGTTTCTCTTAATCAGTCCTTCCTTCCACAAATATTCATAGATTTTTTTTTATTATTCCCTGATGTTCCACAAACTCATTCACTTGTTCATGCACTCATTCATTCAACAAAATAGTAACAGTATCTTCCAGGTTCTTTACTGAGTGGTGATTGTGAGTGTGTGTGTGTGTGTGTGTGTGTGTGCGCGCGCAGTGCGCAGTGTGTATGCAGTGAGGGATATTAAAGGCATTGTCCTTTCCTTCAGGAGCTAATAATTTAGCTGGAGATACAGACATTTTATAAGAAAAGTTAAATAACCACCAGAGGAGAAATGTCTGTCGTTGTGCAAACATAAACTGTATTTAGTCCAAGACAAATGGGTGATGCAGACAATTTGGTGCCAGGACTTAGGGTGAAGGACAGCCTATAATGAGCAGAAGAAACTGAAAAATCATTCTCTCTGAGTACAAGGCAGGAAAGTTGTCTCACTGACTCTCAAAGAAATAAAAATGAAACAAACTGAATAGACCATTTTGCTTAAAGTCATTTTTGTATACAAGGAAACAGGCACAGAGAAGCTAAGTAGCTTGCTCAGTGGCCAATGGGGTAGGGGCCCCATCCTCTCTCTGCTGTGGCTCCTATGGGCCTGGAGGGGTGAGATCCCAGCAATGATGGGTGGGCCCCAGGCGGCCCCATCTGTCAGGTGTCTCCCGAGGAGGGATGGTAGTCGGTGTAGGCGGGCAGAGGGGAGGGCTGGCAAATACTACAAGTGCCCCCCATGAATCCACTCCCTCTGGGCTGGTTCTCTTAGGACATGGGGCAGGGGCGGGGAGGGCTCCTGGAAGGCCAGAGGCAAGAAGAGGGGCCGGACCCCTGCCTCTGGGTTGGTCGGTGGGCTCCAGCAAAGGAACCAAACTGGGGTGGCCTTGCTGGGGGCCCAGCCCAAGGTGGCGGGAGATCCAGCCTCCTGACTGAGAACGCAGGCCCAGCCAGGTCCTCGGCTGACACAGGCCACAAGAGGGACTTGACTCACGTTCATTTTCTCATTCAGGCCTCACTGCTGACATCAGACACAGGTGTGACGCCCCAGCTAAAGAGGGGGAGACTGAGGCTGTGTGTGCGTGATCGGAGCACGGCCACACAGCCGAGTGGGAGAGCCGAGGCTGAAGCAGCTCTGGTCGGCCGCAGCAACTCCAAGGTCGGCTTCCCTGTTTTCCCTCTCCGCCTCCTTGCCAGTCCCACTGGGGGCTGGTGTGGCCCTTCTGGCAAGTTCAGCATTCCTACTGCACAGGGAGGAGTGAGGCAGGGCGGGGGCTGGAGGCTCTTAGACCTGGGTTCGAATCCCGGCTTTCTGATTCTGGGTGTCAGCCTTAGGCAGGTGACCTCGTCTCCCTGAGCCTCGGCTTCCCCATCTAGAAGCGAGGAGGCACAGCAGGCCTGGTGTCACAGTGATGGTGGACACCTTCGTGGCTGGGCCTGACGTCCCCAGGCCAACCTTCAGAAAGCAGGAAAGGATGCATGGTGCTGGCAGGGGAACACAGCAGCAGCCCGGGCCGGGGTGGCCTGTGGGCCTTTTCACATCGGATGACGGGCACAACATCTGGCAGGCTGACGAAGGGCTCAGAGGAGCCACAGGGCAGCACAAAAAACAAGGTCACTTTATTTGAGGGGATTACTTGTTTGGAGCGGCCTGTACAATAATCGCAAATTACTGACCAGGCAGGCACAAAACCAGAAAGGAACCGGCAGGGGTATGGTGCCACGGAAGCATCTAGGGGAGGCCGTCTCAAACCGAGCTGCACGGCCCGCTCCCCAGCTGGGGGACCGTACTAGAATCTTCAGGATGGGGGTGGGGGAAGAGAATTTCTGTGTAGTTTTAAAAAGCCTATTCACTATTATGAGAGAACTTCATATTTGGGAAGGGAGAAGAATACCTATTGTTTTTATACAACAAACAGCAGGAAGCTAGTCTTGCCCAAACCTCAGCTGCTGGGAATGCCCCAGAGACAGACTGCAAGAGGGTGATCCCCTGGGAACAAGGCCTGTCAGAAACATCATGCCAGTGTGCGTGTGCATGAGACAGGGAGACAAGGAGGGTTGTGGGATGATTGATTTTTGACGTTATCGTAAGGGGACTTGAGTTTAAAAACAAAACAGGAAACCAGTCTCCCGAGAGGCCTGATGGGTCCCCACTCTGCTAGGTACACGGCAAGGCACCGAGGTGGAGCTTAAGGGATACTTGGTCATTTAACCGCTTAGTGGTTTATAAATCCTTTAACCAGCTATTCCTGACCTGGCAGGGACTTAAGACATAACTGATCAATTACTTGTTTCCAGGCCTCCTTCATCAACATCAAGGTCAACACCTTCAAAACTCGGCCCAGGCTCCATCTCATCAGGAAAACTTTCCCAGACCCTCATTCCTTGCTGGGCCCCTCGGCTGGCTGCCCGGATGTGTGCTGTGTGCTGTCTGAGCACAGACTGTGCTAGGTCGTGGCTGTCTCCCTGTCTCCCTCCCCGACTGGGACGCGAGCTGGAGGGTCAGCACCCTACCTGCTTTCCTATCTCCTTTGCCCAGCATTGTACCTGGCACCTAGCAGCTGTCCAGTGTGTGTGTGCTGAATGAATGAAGGAGTGAATGAGATGAGCTTTGTCCAGCACTTGGTCCTCACCTGCAGAGGCAGAAAATACTTCTTCCTCTGAAGAAGTGCGTAACCAGAGGAGAAGCAGGAACAGCCCCAGGTCTAGTCCACAGATACTCGTCTGGACGGTTCTGGGCCCCAACACTGAGTAAGACACTTAAGAATATTTTCTGGGAGAATCTGTGTGTTTTACTGCTGTTGTTTGTAAAGCACCTGCAAGTTTCTGGAAATGGGGGTGCAGTGGAAAAGTAGACAAATATGTATCTAGGGGCCCAGACATGACTTTGAGATGGGTCTTTCAGCATCATCGGAGAACGTGCTTTGCCTACCCTGATGTTTGCTCACGTGTGCTCAATGTCAGCAGCTGCTGACAGGTGTGAGGTTACTGTCAATCTGGGGTGGCCACTGCTGTCCCAGGCCAAGGCAGACAATGAAGACACATGGGTTGGCTCAGGGCTCACGAGATCCCCGGCCCAGAGTCACCTCAGGGGTTGGGGGGACTTCCTTTCATCCCGGTCCAGGCTGAGGAAACCTCTCTCGTGGCCCAGAGGGGGCCGGGATAGAGGCCAAAGCAAGGCTGCTTCCTGTGGGCCGCACCTGCAGGCCCGAGCTCTAGGATCCAGCCCCCGGGGGTTCCCTTCTCATTTCTGGGAACTCCTGGGGCAGTCTCGGGGCACCACTGGCTGCTGGAGTGCCTGACACAGCCGGATGTAACTGAGGGGAGGTCCTGCCCTCTCTCCAGGCCCTCCAACTCCTTCCGCCTCCCAGTCTGGCGTGGCCGCCCATGCAGGCCAGCAATTCACAAGGGGGATGGCTCAGCGAACCCTGGGGTGAACGTTCCCCGATCCTGGGAAGGGTCATAACCTCTCTGATGGGATGGGTGACCGAGTTGGTGGCATTGGGCCCTGGGCAAAGGCCCCAGAGGCGGCTCCATCAGACGGACCACCTGCCATGGGAAAGCTAGATGTTCGGGCACGAGGGTGCGAGAGATCCTGGAATTGGCCGGACCCCCTATGCTTGTTGTTTAACTTGGCTCTGCCCTCTCCAGTTCCACAAGTGCTTACTGAACATCAGCTCTCCATGGGGTACTGGGCTGGACACTCTCAGCCAGACACACAGAGCCAGCATCAGCGCCCAGACGGCAGCATCAGCCGGGCGCCACCATACTGCCCAACGAAGCCGGACCCAGAGATGCGATTACGACGTGTACACATGAGGCCCACAGAGGCCAGCTGGGCCGTGGCAGGACCACGCTTCTGGGGGGGTGGTTCTAACACACACACAGGTGCACCGCAATGACAACGGCACGTGGGGGCCTGTGCTGAAACCCAGCTGCCCCCTCCCTTGGTGCACCAGCCACGTAACCTGGAGCAAGGCACCTTGCCTCGTGGCCTCCGCTCCCTCAGATGTAAAATAGGGTCAAAAGTAACCACACCTCACAGGGTCGCTGTGAGGAGGAAACGAGATCGTGTTTGTAAAGAAGAGGTGTAGTATTTGGTCCATGGAAAGTATTAAGTAAACGGAAGCTATTATTGCTATTCTGTAGGAACTAAGGATGGCGGGCAGTGTCAGACTGTGCGTCTCATCAGCTCACATCCTAACGATAATAGCACTCAGAGCTAAGATTCAAGAAGTCCTTGTCGGCACCAGGTGTGTGACAGACATGATCTCTAATCCTCAGGGCCAGCCCGAATCGGGCCCCATTTCCCCCATTCACAGGAGAGCAGACGGAGGCTCTGGGAAATGAAGTGACTTGTCTGCGGTCACACAGACAATAAATCGCTGGGCCATGTTTGTTTGGACTCCTGTCCCAAACCTCTACCCCACCCATGCCCCACGTCTCAGTCCATCTCAGCACCGAGCTGTCCGGACCGCGCTCTCTCCTCGGCCCTGCAGGCCAGCCCTGGCTTGAGCAGGGAAGGCCTCTGGCCCAAGTGGACAGGGCCGAGGGCAGGAGTGAGCCAAGCCCACGACGAAACACAGAAGCACCTACTTGTCCGGTACTGAACGCCCAGCGCTGCCAAGCAGGCCACCAGTCCTGCCGTCAGAAGCGCCACCAGCACCACCAGCCGCTTCTCCACCTGGGTCCGCGCAGCCCAGCACCTCTGGCCGCTCCGGGAGCTGCGGAAGTTCACCTGCAGGGAAGGGAGCAGGAGGGGTGGGGAAGACGTGAGCCCAGGGCCCCCCTTCCCCAGGAGCAAGGGGCTCCGCGGCAGGCCCAGGTCCCGGGGAGCCATCAGGGCCGCCCTCCTGCGTCAGGGGTGGTCCGGTTCCCACAGAATCGGTCCTAATCCAGGAAGGGAGCCGCCACCCTGCTCGGCAGCTCGGATTAGCTCCTAAACACCAGACTCAAGCAGCTCAACCCAGCCGGACTTGTGTTTTTTGTGTTACCCGATACGGGGAGAAGGAAAAAAAAAAGAATAGCTTTTCCCCTGTTTCTCCAGTAAGGAGCTCAAAAAAGAACAGGATGTTTGGACTTGCAGGCATCCAGTGAGCGTCCAGCTGGGCTCTTCTCAGAGCGCCCACACCAGCAGGCCGGGATGACACGCCACAGCTCACACTCCCCAGCAGTGCGGACATCCTTCGCTCATTACACCCTCGGGGTCCCGTGAGGGCTGTGTTATTAGTTCTCTCTTACAGAGGAGGAAACAAGTTCACAGAGGTGAGGCCCCTGCCTCTCGTCACCCAGCTAAATGAGGAGAGCTGGGATTTGAACCCAGGCCTGTTGACTTTGGAGCCCACCAGGAGATCAGGGATGGGCGTCTGGGAGCTGTCAGGGGAGAGGCGATGGAGAGAGAGCTCCATTCAGGCAGGTCCTCAAAGGGAGGAAAAATGTCCCCAGCCTAACAGTCTAGCTAAACAGGAAGGGAGGCACAATGAGAGGAAGTGGAGGGCGTGGCGGGGCCCTCTGGGCTGAGGAGGGACACACTGGCCAACTGCACTCGGAGCCCTCAGCCCAGGCCTTCACACCCGAGGCCAGCCCGGGGCTCCCCGCCATCGCGAGAGGTGCTTCCTGCAAAAGCCGGGGCCCCAGCACAGGAGGGGTCCCCTGAAGGTGGGGCTCGGCTCGGTGACACTGCGGTCATGGGCCACCATGTTGGAAATACTGACAGGAAGACAGACTCCCTTGCTTTCAGCCTCTCGCAGTCCAGTAGGAAGGGAGATAAACAGACAGGGGTGGCAGGGGGAGGGTCCAGTCGGGGAAGGCTTCCTGGAGATGGGGATACCTGGGCTGGGTCTTGAGGAATAAGTAGGAGCTGGCCAGGTGAATAGGGAAGGAAAGGAGAGAGGAGACAAAGCCTAGATCCTAAGAGGCCCTGGAAGCCCCTTTAAAGAACGTGGACTTCTTCTGGAGGGTGGAACGACATAGATCGGATGTGCCCCTTTGGAAAGACCAAGGTGGAGGGAGCGAGGCTTGTGGGGCTGTGGGCAAGCAGGGGGGTGACCCGCAGCTGTCAGGGGGCAGGGAATGGGAGGGCTGTCAGAGGAGATGAAGAAACTCAGACTCCGACCTGCGAGTGCTTCCCTGGAAGCTGAGCGGGGGAGCCAGGTCCCAGCCCTCAGGGAGCCTCACGGTGGCACGTGAGGATCTGAGGTTGGTCCCCTCGGGGCAGGGCCTCATGGTCATCACGGCGTAATTTCTGGGCAGGAAATGACTGGGAATTGCCGCACCAGAGAAAGAGGAACATGAGAACTTTTTGAGGGAAAAAAAAAAAAATTGTGTTCTAAAAGCAACAAAAGGAACTCGGGGCCTCGTCATATTTCCGAGGAGGGCCAGACAGCTCCGAGACCCAAAGAGCTGTATCAGGTAGAAGGCAGGCTGCCACCGCCCAAAACCCCTTTCTGAAGAACAGTTTTTAAAATGTGAGAAACAGGGGGGGGAGAAAAAAGCAAGGCACGAAGCTTCTGACCATGCTACTGCCGTGAAGGTAACGATCTGGGCCGGGAGAGCCAGGGGTGGCGTTCCCATGTTCCCCGCAACTGGCAGCTTTATAAAGGGCCTTTTCCTCGGCATCCATTTCTCCCACAGCTCCCCTTGGGAACTGCTATTCGGAGGAGTCCCAGAGGATGTGAAACAAGCACTGACATTTCCCTCTTCCTGCCACCCTGCCCCTGGCCTGCCTCACCAGCTGCCTGCTCCTGAGGGCCCTCATGCCCCCATATCAAGGCCCCATGCAGGGGGAGCGGGGGTGACAGGCAAAGAGGCAGGGGGCCTGTCAGGGAGCACAGCCGTCAGGCCTTGGGGAAGCAGGCAACACCTCACCATCTGGGTCTGGTCTGCGGAGGGAGCGCCACCCTGGGGACGCCACCCGGGGAGGGGTGGGGAGTAAGGGGAAAGGGAGGGAAAGAGGAAGGGAAGGGAGAAGAGGAGAGGAACAGAGGGAAGGAAAAAGGAGTCGTGAAGGGAGCGAACACTCGAGTGCCTTCTATGGGCCTGGCGTCGTGTTCATTCCATTTTGTTGCTGGATGATGCTCTTCTATCTTCACAACGTCCTGAAGAGCAGGCACTAGTATCAGCTCCAGAAGAAACGCAGGAGGTGGGGGAGGAGGGGGAACAGTGAGAAAACCCATCTCTCCCCAGAACCCTCAGCCTCGGCCCCATGGCCACGCTGCCCCCAAGGAGCAGAAAGTCGATCCGAGCCTCATTGTTTCGTGTCAAGCAAACAGATGGTGTTCACTGCAAAACTGAATCAGAATTAAGTCCGAATTAAATTAGAAATTCAGTTCCAGGAAGAAATGGCAAATGGAATTTGAAAAGAGGGTTTTTAACCTTTGTAATGTTCTTTGCTCAACTCATGCTGACTGGCTAAGGGCCGGCTGGTTTCTTTCTTTTTTTTTTTTTTTTTAAAGATTTTATTTATTTATATGACACACACAGAGAGAGATCAGATCACAAGTAGGCAGAGAGGCAGGCAGAGAGAGAGGAGGAAGCAGGCTTCCCGCTGAGCAGGGAGCCCGATGCGGGCATCGATCCCAGGACCCTGAGATCATGACCTGAGCCGAAAGCAGAGGCTTTAACCCACTGAGCCACCCAGGCGCCCCCGGCTGGTTTCTTGATGAGCCTCCTCTCTGAGGGCAGAAGGAATCCAGAGGCATCCCCCCGGGGCCGGAGAAGTCCCCCAGAGGCCTCTCTGGGAGAAGCCGTCCAGTCCCTGGAGCAGCGGACGGCCGCCGGGCCGCGAAGCCCTTCTCTCTGAGCCCTGTGGTCCTTGCCTGGCCTCCTTCCGAGCATCCAGCAAGTTGAGGTCAGAGCAAGGGGAGGACACGAGTGCTTTCTCACTTTCCCTCTGGAAACAAGAACATGTTGATCACCGGAGACTCGTCTGCAGTGGCTCGGAGGGTGAGGGGGTTAGCAGCAGGCAGCCCACTCTGTCTCAGGAGAGGTAACTGGGAGTGGCTATCCGCCAAGGAGCAGAGCTGACACTTGGGAGATGGAGCTGAGAATTACTGCAAACACTCAGCTCACGGGTGGGCTTAGTATCCTATTTACTGTCATGTGAGGCAGAGAAAGAATGAGGCCGAAAGGATGCCCTCCCAAGAGAGAGGTGGAGGGGGAGACAGAGGAGGAAAGACACAGACAAAGCCAAAGAAACAGAGAGAGAGAGAGAGAGAGAAACAGTTGAGCTGTCCAACCTAGGGGTTCCCAGAGCTTCCACAGCCAAGGGAACAAAGCCCTAATGAGGGATAAATATTCGGTTACAGAAGTGAGTGCTTGGCTCACCTAGGCTTACAGCAAGAACGAGTTCTGCAGGCAAGGACGGGCCGAGGGACACGGCTGCCTGGGGCCCAGGAGGCAAGCCAGCAGGAGAGGGGTGGGGAGTGGGGCAGAGCCTGGTGTTCGGAGGAAGCAGGGGGTCCAGAAAGGAGGCAAAGGTCCTTGCTGAGCCACCTCCAGGTCCCCCAGCGACCTGGGCTGCGTAGAGAGGCGAACAGGAGTCAGTCTGGCCAAGGGTTTGGCAGGGAGCCCACCCCCTGCAGCCTAAGAGCCTGGCCACCCCACGAGGGCTGGCAGGGTGACAGGCTGCCTCCTTCGAGTCAGCCTCTCGGAGCGGACAGACCATTACAGTTCAGCTACCACAAAGAGGTTAGGTTGGGGGAGCTTCTTCCAGCAAAGTTTTTATAGGGTGGACTTCCAGCTGAGGCCACTGGGGCCAGCCCAGAGCAAAACTATAATGTCTTCTTGTCCTCCCCACCTCTTGCCTGAGCCCTACCTGCCCCCCAGACCCCCATGCCAGACTCTCTTCCGATGACCCATAACAGCTCACACTAGTGCCTGCTGTGGGGGAAGGGACTCCTGCCATCGACCCAGGAACCCTAGTATTTAGAAGAAGCACTTTCCAGATCTCTTTGTTTCCCAGAACATGCAGCTGCCCAGGGCAGGGGAAAAGGGAGGTTAAAGGTCAGCCTTGGCTTTATCGAGACCTTGTGTGTGTGTCGCTGGGCCACGTCTGGGCCTCAGTCTCCTATCTTTATAATGAGGAAGCTAGATGAGGTCCCAGGTCTGACCATCTCAGATTCTAGAACTTGAAAGCCAGGAGTATAGGGGTCAAACAGGTGGACTCCTGGTGAGCACAGAGGTCTTTTTAAAGTACTAAGTGGGCTTGTCCCTGAAATCAGCCTCGAAGGACAGCCCTGCGTGTGGCACGTGGGGAGGGAGATGAGAAAAGTCACCACTAAGAATGAAATATCTCAGCTTTCCCTTCTCTTGAAGAAACTGATTTTTAGAAGCAACAAGGTGAGTTTCAAAGGCTTTGGTAGCAGAGTCATGGCCGCCTGCTCACTGGCTTAGGCTGCAGTACCACTTTAGTTGAGTCCCTTTGAGCCACCAAAATGGTGCGTGCTGGGGTGTGGGGTGGGGGGCAGGCAGCCGGTCTGAGCAGAGCAGAGGCTCCCCTGAGCAAAGTGGTTACATAGGGCATTGCTGAGACCTCGCACCTGGTAAGTCACGGTAACAATGCAACCAAATCTGTTGTCCGTGCACTGTGCACGATGCTTTCACTTACACGGCCTCACTTCAATCTTTGCAACCACTGTTGATTAATAACATTACCCCTGGGACACCCAGGTGGCTCAGTCAGTTAAGCATCTACCTTTGACTCAGGTCATGATCCTGGGATCCTGGGATCGAGTCCCACATCGGGCTCCTTGCTCAGTGGAGAACCTGCTTCTCCCTCTGCCTGCTGCTCCCCCCACTTGTGCTCTCTCTCCCCCCTCTACTCACAAATAAATCAATAAATAAAATCTTTTAAAAATATATTTAAAAAAATTAAAAAATAATATTAACCCCATTTGACAAAAAAGAACCTATTTACATGAGCTGCTCTCAGGTCTCACAGCCCATCAGAGGCCAAGCTGAGGCCTTGGGGCCATTTAGCTTTAAATTCGGCCCTCAGTCTGCAGTGACTAATTTTAGTGAATCACAACTACCTTGGGCCTAAATATGAGATAAAGGAAAAGAAAAAGCTTTTTAGGTGCAGTACCAGTAGAATGTGGTCCAGCTAAATTCAGTACTTGGGTCAGCATATTCAGTAACAAAGCTGTCAAGTCTGGTGGAGAGATGGAGGTTTTATTTACTGGTATTGGTATGGATAACTCTGGAGTTCCAAAATCAATGGGCTTCAAAATCGTGAAAAATCAAATAGCTTATTTTTATAGCTGCCCATCAAAGAGGGAGGTTTGGGAGGAGGGAATGGGGACCATTTAAAAAATCTTAAATTCGGGGCGCCTGGGTGGCTCAGTTGTTAACCATCTGCCTTCGGCTCAGGTCATGATCCCAGGGTCCTGGGATAGAGCCCTGCATTGGGCTCCCTGCTCGGCGGGAAGCCTGCTTCTCCATCTCCCTCTGCCCCTGCTTGTGTTCCCTCTCTCACTGTGTCTCTCTTTGTTAAATAAATAAATAAAACTTAAAAAAAAAATAAAAAATAAAAATCTTAAATTCAAAGGAGCAATTGCATTTCTAGCATCAGCTCATAGGAAACTATCTGAAAGCCTGCGGGATGGTCACCTACAATGTTAGTTACTGAGCCTATTGTCCAACCTTAGCAGATGGAGTATATATATTTTTATATACTGAAACCGTGAGGCACTATATTTTATGTATGTATGTATGTGTATATGTAACCTCTATGCCCAACATGGGGTTCAAACTCACGACTCCAAGATTGGGAGTCACGTGCTCTTACTGACTGAGCCAGCCAGGTGCCCCGTGGCATTATAATTTTTAATGACAGCATGTTTTGGGAGTTTTTAAACAACAGGAAAAATGCTCATGAAGTGGCATTAAATGAAACAACCACAGCACAACACTGTGTACTCACAGTGAGCTCAATTATGTTTATAAATATATGTGTGCAAATGTGGAAAACAAGAAGGGGTTATCCCCAAGTGCTGGGATTTCTGTTTCTTTTTAAATTTTTTTTATACTTGACTATTTTTTTCATAAATAAGCACATAAAGTCCTTATATTGGGAGGAAAAAAACCCCAATGATTAAAAACAAAATTAGCAGAAAACTCGGCTTCATAAAGTGAGGTGAACAAATTCTCGATTCAAGCAGTAGCTCCTTCACACTTGCTCTGGGGAAATCATGGAGGCCCAAGGGAAGCCGGATCGGGTACCCACAGAAATGTCCCCAGTCCTTGGAGCAATCTTTTTGGCTTTGCCTGTATAAAAAGTAGACAAAGTACCCAGTTTGACAGATTGGTGTAGGGACAGCAACACTGCACTCCAAAACACATGATAGCTCCGTGACCACAGAAATGTCCCCAACCTCTCTGAGACTCAGCTTCATCATCTGCAACATAGCCACGGGGCCCGACCTCATAGGTCTTAAAAACAATAATCCTAGCGGGTCTTGTGAGAGGCATTATAGACTTTCTCTAACTCCCATTTTACAGATGAGGGAATTATGTTTTCAGGGGTTAAGCAGCTCACCCAAGACCATGAGCAGAGTCAGAATTCACCCCGGGGACTGCAGCTTGGGAGCCTGGGCTGCTTCTGCTCTGCTAGGCAGCCCTGAGGCAGATGAACACACTCTGTGACCTGAAAAAGGCTATCCGCATGTGGGCTACTGTTATGTTATGGTGATGACAACATGGCCTATTATTTTGTTGTGAATTCTGAAATGCTTTTGTGCTGATATATTTAGAACCTTCTGTGCAAGATGACACTGAAAAGATTGCTGATTAGATTCTGTTTTGATTTGTGAAGGGAAAAGTGCCTGCCACAGAAATCTAATTTCCTGCTGGATTTAGCCTCTCAAGAAGGGTTCCAGGGAAGAGGTTCTAGACAGACTGTGTTGATCTCTCACTCCCAGATTTCTAGCTCTGAGACCTAAGATGAGCTGTATACCCATTCAGGCTCTCAGTTTCCCCATCTGTAAGTGGGAACAGTAACCCATATGGCTCATAGGGGTGGTCCTGAAAGTTAAGTGGGATGATATAAGTAAGGGTGCCATGTCCCCATGGGCAGACCACTTGGGAGTCCTGAGTTCGGATCTCCCTGAGCCTACTTACCCAGTCTGGAGGAAGGACTCCATCAGTGCTGTTTTCCTTTACTGGCATCATTACTGCAGCTTCTAAGAGGTGTCCTAAGTAGGGCTGGGCCTGGCAACCTGAGTTTCCATGCACCCTAAGCTTGCCCTCTGGATGAGCTGTGATTTGGTGTCAGGTCACCAGGTGGCCCCAACACGTTCCCCAGTGCCTCTCTTGGTCAACCTGGCAGAAGTTCTGGACCGAGATGCCCTGCTCCTCTCTCTGGGCTGGCTTCTCAGGAGCCACATCAAGTGCCCCCCGAATGTCCCTGTCGCTTCCAACTTGCTCCCGCCTGCCTGCCTGCCTGGGTCCAAAACCCACCAGGGCTGAGGTTCTGTTCACCACTGTCCCCAGCTCAGCCCTGCAGGAAGAGAAGAGCAGGAAGCAGCCACGCTCACTGCTCTGCCACAAGGTAGGGAGGTGGTGGGCAAATGAGTCCCACAGAGACAGACCTTGGGGAGGGGAGGAATTGGGTTTCGTGAGCAAGCTGCAAAGGGGCAGGGAAAGAGGGGGCGGAAGACGGGTTCCTCCCTGCAAGAAATCCAGGTATTGGGGGGAAGGGGAAGAATGGGGCCATGCCTACCAGATAGGGTGACCAACCATCCTGGTTTGGCCAGGACTGAAAGGTTTCCAGGGACACAGGGACAGTTTTAAACTCTGCCATTATTGGACTGTGTGACCCTGGGCCAGTCCCTCAGCACTCAATGACTGCCTTTCCTGTGAGGTAACTGGTCCAGTTCAGTTCTACAGGGTGCTTCAGCTCTGCCAAGGGGCTGTAGTCCCACTGGCAGGTGGCAGGAGGATAGGGGGACAGGCAGAGCTGGGGGGGCGCGGGAGGGGGCGGTTGGGTAGGGACACCAGGGCCTCTTTCCCCTGAGTCCCGAGCTGCCCCGAGCTGCCCCGAGCCGGCAGGCTGGCACGGCACCCTCTCGGGCGGGCAGGGTGGGGGCGGGGGAGGCAGCAGCGCGCATGCCCGGCTGCCTGGGGGCTCGCGGCGGGCCAGGGCTCCTACCTGCAGGCCGTTTGGGTACACTTCACCCTC
>LNAC01000030.1:5590546-5644053 GCA_002007465.1 Ailurus styani
GGTCCCCACCGCCACCGCCACCGCCACCGCCGCGCGACAGGCTGGCCGGGGCGGGCCGGATAACGCGCCACCTTCGCGGGCGGGGCCTGACCGGCGCGCACTCGCGGGTTCCCTTCGTGCCCCCCCGGGGAGCCCGGGCGTCGGTGGAGACCCCCCACGGCCAGCCCCCCGCCCGCGGGAAGGGGTCTCGCAGCAGCCCCGCCTCCTCGGAAGCCCCAGGCCTCCCTTCAGGAAGGAGGTTGGCAGATAGCGGGAGTCGAGGATTGGGAAGATGCCCCTAATTTGGACCACAACTGTCAAGAGAGAGGTTCCACCCCCCCCAGGGGCCCTTAGGTGCCTCAAGTAAGTCTCCCCATCAGAGCTAGAAAGATTGGGGTGCAGGAGGTGGAAGAGAAAAGGCAGGTGTCTCCCTTCTCATTTCCCCCTTCCTCCAGCTCAGCGATTTTAAGCCAGAGAATTTCCGAAAATTCCTGAGGCTTAGGGCTAGTCAAACACCAGGAAGATGACCCATCCCTCCACCTTCAGTCTCAGGAGGCAAGAGCCCTCCGCAGCCGGGTGACCTGGGCTGGAAAAGCAGGCTCTCTCAGATGTGGGGGGCTCAGGCAGGGGACCCTAGGTACCCAGCGGTCTGCTTCCTACCTCAGAGAGGTCTAACACAGAAGGTTCCCCAAGGACCCTCCACTTCCAGGGAGACCTGGAATCCCCCGCATTTATACATTTTTCAGCTTCCCACAGTGCACGTCTCTTCATTCCCGTATCTGGTTCCCATGGCCACACACGTGTGTGCAGGAACTGGCTCAGAGGGGTGGGGTGACTGGGGTCACAGCGACAGCTCCTGGCAGCCTCCTGCTTCCACTCTGCCCTCTCGGCACCCAGAGCAAACCTTTAAGAGGAAATTCCGAACTTGCTATTCCCCTGCTTGAAACTCTGCAAGGACAGTCCCTTTACCAATCTGCCCACGGCCCCTGCCTCCCCTAATCTCGTGCTGCTCCCCACCTCACTCACTCAGGCCCCAACTTCTTCGGCCTTCGCTCAGTTCCTCAGATTCTCAAGTTTCTCCCCTCCCCTCTCTCCAGATCTTTACAGCTGCTATCCCCTCTATCTGGAACATTCTTTCCTCATCTGTACTCCTCCCATGGCCAGTTACGGCTTCAGACCTCGGCTTAAATCACCACCTCCTCCAGTGTCCTGACCACTCTAAGTAGCCCCTCAAATACTGTGTTAAGCACCCCATCTTTTCCCTTTATGGTGTTTACTACAGTCTGTTATTATTGTATTTTACGTTGATCCCTCTCCTCCCATCCTGCAAGCATTATGAGCTTTATCAGGGCTGGGACCTTGTTTGGCACAGAGAATCCCCATCACCTTGCATACTATCGGTGCTCACTAGACAGTTCACATCAATGGTGGAACAAGAGGAGGGGAAGTGAAAATTACTCTGGGACAGTGCCCTTAAGTTCCTGACAATCTAATTTTGCAACGTCCAAGGACAAAGGAAACTATCGAACAGGCACAGGCCTGGGGGAGGTGGGTACTTGGGCAGAATTTTAATTCTGGAGTCTTCTGCCCCACTCCCAGTGGGTGGGGGATTTCCCATTACCCCTTGATGACAGAAGGAAAGAACTCCAGTGCTTCTTCACTTCACACTGTGTTACAGTTGGACTTTTTCTGAAACCAAGACACTTGCTTACACCAAGTAACAGGTGTCAACCGCCCAAGGACAACACACTTGAGAAAGAAGTTCAATTCACCACACAGCTCCCCAGCCTAGCACAGCAGCTACTGTTTCAGAGACACTTAGTGGTATGAGGCATTTGTCAGTTCTTTCTCATCCATCATCCATTTAACCCTCTTGCCCTTCCCTCTGAGTAAATATTATTGGCCCCTTTTACAGAGCCTGAAACTGAGGCTCAGGCAGGTAATATGCCTGGGTACAGAAGCAGTGGCTCCTCCTCCTATCTCATTTCAGAGATCACCCCATCTAGAGGAAGCTCTCCTCACCACCCTCCAGATCAGGAGGCTTCTGGTCCCCTGCTCAGTGTCCCCCCCACCCAGGCCCCCACCTCATGCTGTCTTCTGTTGAAGCACACAGCACTCTAAAAGGGAGGACCCTGAAGGCAGGGGCCAGGGCTCCTCAGGCCCTGTCTCCCCCAGGGCCAAGTCTGCAGCTGGAGCCTCCATGGGTGTTGGAGTAAAGGCGGGAGGCAAGGGAGGGAGGCTGGAAGCCCATCCCGGGGGCCAAGGCGGGGCCACCGGTGCTATCCGTCCCACTGCAGCCTGTTTGTGGATGGATGATGAAGGAAGGTCACATACCTCCCGGGCAGAATATGCTCAGATGGAGAGTTGTTTATTTTTCGGGGCAAAAAGATGAGATGCCCCCCCGAAAATGCCTATGTCGGGCTGTGCAGTGAACCGAACCCATCTGCGACGCGGAAGCGGCTTGGCTGGCTCGGTGAGGCGCGCAGAGGCCCCCGTCCCTGAGTGAGTGCCCCTCCAACAGCACTGGCGGCCCTCTGTCCGCACCCACCCAGAGCCGGAAGGGGCCTTCCATTCCCTGTCTTGTTGGCTCCCCATACCACCTGGGGCCCCAGCCTCAGCAGGGGTCACTTCCACATTCTAGGAGAAGTGGGAGGGAGGTGCTCGACAGGCAGGAACTCGAGGCAGGACTCGAGGCCCTCCTCCCTTGCCGCCCGGGTCACCCGGCTGGAGAGTGAGAGGCCCGGGGTGTGAATGCTTGCCTGCCTGGCCCCATGCTGCTGCCTCCGAGAAGCCCAGCCGCACGGCTAGGAAGTGGCAGAGCTGGGCCTCCATCCTGGGCCCCGCACTCCCAGGCCTGCGTTCTTTGTGGAAGGGGGAGCTGCTTCTTCCGGTGGGGCCCTCATCGAGTCCAGGCACCAAGCTGGCTGGGTGGCCCACGCTCGTTCTAATAGACTTGTTTGCAGGGTGGGGGTCACGCCCGACCCCGCGAGCTTCGGGGAAAGGAGGAAGCAGCTGCTTTGTGGGGAGTCTGCCCCGATCCGCTAATTCCTCCCCCGGCCCCTCAGAGTCTGCTGCTCATGAGAAGGTGGAGACCGAGCACGGAGGAGTGGGAGCCACAGCTCGTCCCCTGGCCCAGGCCTCCAGCTGCACAGAGAAGGCAGTGAGAGCCAGAGGTGGGTGTGACAGTGCCCTGCTCTGGAAACTCCACCCTGTGGAAAGCAAAGGGCTGGGGTGAACAGAAATGAGAAATACTAGAAATGCTCACATGTTTCTGACAACAAAGGCCTCTGGCCCAGTGACACTCGGGCGGGATCCCATTTGCTGTGACCGTGTTAGTCACTCAGATGGTTCTGGCCGTTGGTTTGCCCAGGGCGGGGGATTTTCAAGGAACCCTGGAGCGTGTCAGAGGCAGGAAGAGCAGTCCCGGAGAAATTCGAAGGCCTGCGCCTCCTCAGCCGCACCCTCTAAGCTGTTTTCACGTTCTTTCTGAGCCTCTGCTCTGTCCGCTCCTGCCGTGGGGGCTCGTGAGTGGCTGGGATCCGTGAAGTCCTGACAGATCACCTCGCATGCACCCACATAATGCGTTAGTCCAGTACTCTTACTCAACAGGCACAACAGCATGGTGGGTAGAAGCTCTAGATTCGAGCCTCAGTTCAGATGCTCACGGGGGCACGTCCCAGCTGTGTGACCCTGCACAAGTGACGGCCTCTCTGTGCCTCAGCTGTCCCGTCTGAAAAATGGGGATGATAATTACTGTACCTCCCTCGCAGGACTGCTGTCATCCTTAAACAGTTAATACAAAGTGCTTAGAGCGGTGCTGGGCACACAGCACGTGCTCAGAGGTGTCCTTCATTCCATCACTACTGATACACTGCAAGGCTCAAAAACCTTCCACCGAGCCCTTCCACCCAAAGAGCTCCGAACTCCTCCCTCTCCAGGTCCATCCTCCAAATGCCCCTCAGATGTGTGGTCATCACCCCGGCCCTGAGCCAGCCCCGCAGGGATCGACCACTCCAGGGGAGTCCATGGAGTCCTTGGCACATGTCAGGCCTGTGCTGCCAGGTGAGGGGGCAGCTCCGAGGACTTGGTCCCCACCCCCGAGGGACCAGCAGCTGATACCCCACCTCCCAAGACGGGGCCCCCTCCCCACCACTGCTCTGCATCTCTGGCCTACCTCCTCCTCCATGAAGCCCTCCCCATTTCCTTCCCTGTCGTGTGCCCCCTCCCTGCCCTGCTGAGTGACACCTGCATTATGTGCAGGCCTTATCTGGGCATCTCCATGCCCGAGATGGAGAGAACCTGGGGGGTGGGCAACAATCCTCTTACTACTTTCTAGCCCTGGCACCCAGCACACAACCTGGTATGTCGATAACTAGTTCACTAACTAGATAACTAGTTAACTAGTATCCCAGCTTTTCACAAGGCCATTAGCATCTGTGAGTTCAACAAAAAAGAAAGAGTAGAGTTTACTTGCTTGATGACAATCATGTAAAATCAAACAGAACAATTTCAGACCAGGGACAAATAGTAAAAATATGGGTGTCACTCCTGAAGATGAGACCATGTGACATTTATTATTACTATTATGTCATCTATTACACCGCTCAGTCTTATAGAGGAGAAATTTCCATTTGATTAATTTCTTTTTAAATTTACCACAATGTTCCTATTTTGATACTAGGAATCCTAGGAATTGGCCCAGATCCCTTTTTTCCTTGGCTGCCAGGAAACTGACAGTGAAATCAGACACTCATTTATGGGCACTTTCCTGGTTTTTATGTTCAGCCTTTTCCTTGTCCACATTTTTCAGTCTGTCTTCTCTGATCCTGGTTTTCCATTTCGATTGCATGTTATCTTACTGAATGAGTTTTGGTCATAACCCATCACGAATCCTTTGCAGAATAAAGTAAATTACAAGCAACCTGTAACAGGGATGTCCCTTCCCTTACCCACACCCCGAGGAATGCAGTGTCCAGGGGATGAGGCAGTCCAGGCAGACCTGGGCCTAACCCCAGGATCCTAAGCCCACGTCATTTCCCCTCTGGGACCTCATTTTCCTCAACAGGAGAAAGAGTTGTGGACAGCCTGGTATAGAGCACCGCATCCCAGTCCCAACTGAACCCACTTCATACCTGCTTTTCTTTATTTTCCTCTACCTCCTTTCCCATTTACGTCTGCCCTCATCCACATATTTTCTCTTTTTAAAATTTTTTATTTAAGTATGCTCCACGCCCCGGATGGAGCCCAGCGTGGGGCTTGAACTCATGACCCTGAGATGGAGACCTGTGCGGAGATCAAGAGTCGGACGCCTAACCAACTGAGCCACCTAGGCGCCCCTCCCCTCACCCACATATCTGATCTTGGCCTTCGTTCAGCCAATACTGACCTGACTCTAGCCATGCCGCTGTGCTCAGGACAAAAATAACCTGCTGACCAAGGTCAATATCAGTAGCGATAAGGCCAGTGAGAGTAGGTACTCTTGATACGTAACAGAAGTGGCACTTTACCTCTGTGGGCTTCCTTCCCAATTCACGTTCCCCCAGTCTAATAAGGGGGAAAACAGCAGACAAAATCCCGATGAAGAAGCATTCTACAAAATACCCGATAGTACTCCTCAAAGTTGTCAAGGTCATCAAACAAGGCGAGTCTGAGAAACCGTCACAGCCAAGAGGAGTTAAGGAGACAGGACTCTAAATGTAATGGGGTGTCCCACACGGGATCCCAGAACAGAAAAGGGGCATTAGGTAAAAGTGAAAGATATCTGAATAAAGTATAGACTTCAGTTAGTAAAAATGTATGACTATCACCTCATCCATTGTGACAAATGTCCCATATAAGACAACAACGGGAAGCCGGGTGTGCGGTGTAAGGGAACTCTCGGAACCATCTTCTCAATAACGCTATAAATCTCAATAGTTCTACAATAAAATGTTTGCTTTTTTAAAAACCACAACTGCTGCCTCCTGAAACCCAAAATAGTGTTGTCCAGTGTCGTTGGCATGGACACAGCCCAGCACTGCCCAGTTCTCAAGGCTCTGTTATGCCCTGATTTTTTTCCCAGAGTTTATTTATTTGAGAGAAAGTAGGAGGGTGAGAGAGAGAGAGAGAGAGTGAGAGAGAGAGAGAAGGAGCATGAGTGGGAGGAGGGGCAGAGGAAGAACAGGCTCCCTGCTGAGCAGGGAGCCCGATGTGGGGATCGATCTCAGGACCCCAGGATCATGACCTGAGCCAAAGGCAGACACTTAACCGACTGAGCCACCTGGGCGCCTCTATCCCTTGATCTTACTTGTGTCTCATGAGCACCCTGTGGAATAAGCCCTGGGACCCCCATTTTATAGATGCAGAGACTGAGGCCAGAGAAAAGAAGCAGCTTGTCAGCTGGTGGCAAAACTGGGGCTCGGACCCCGATCTTCCTGACCCTGTCAGGGCCTCTTCCTCTTTTCTTGGGCCACCTCCCTGAGGCCTGGCTCCCTAGGGCGACCTCCTGCGGAGACCACAGGCTGCCCGGGGTTGGGTTGTGTTGTGTTGAGGGACCACAGAGGTGGGGGGGGGTGGAGACTCCACTTGGTGCCATGAAGGGGGTTAGATGGAGCTGGTGACCAGACATGGAAAGTGGGGAGGCAGAAAGGATTTGGGGGCCGGAGATGCCTAAAGGTGAGACTCAGAGACAGACAGAAGGCCAAGGGCACAGAGCGTACATGGGAGACCAAGGCTGCTCACGACCTCCTCAGAGAAGGTGGCAGCCTTGCCAGCCCATGAGTCAATCACCCTGGCCTGGACCAGAGAGTCCCAGGCCGAGCTTCCCTGACGTGCTGGCAGAGGAGACATGCCGACACCTGCAGGGAGCTGAAAAACACTCCCCTACTTGGCCCACGGCCGACTCACCTGCCTGGGGCCCTGGGAGGCACCGAGAGCCTTACCTAGTGCTCCCAACCAACACCCTCAGCGCTGCTGAGGAGGCCTGCCCACACCCAAGCCCCAAACCTGGCCAGCAACCTCCTCCCTCCTCCTGGACCCCCGCCACACATTACACGGCTGACCACGCCCCTCTCCACCTCCCCCACCATGTGACAGCCTCCGTCTGTCACCTCTGCCCCTCTGGGGGGCCGGGGGTATCCTAGGTTCTGCCCCTCCCCCCCCAGCCTTCGGCATTGGCCCCCTCCCCCACTTGGTCTCCCACTATCACTCCCCACCCCCACCCCAGTCCCTCATCTCCCAGTTGGCTTCAAGCAGAACTTTCTAAACTAACTGATATGGTCCAGTCACTCTCCTCCTTCACACGCTGGCTCCCTGGAGCTGGCAGAAAAAAGCAGGGGCCTTGGCCCGGCTTCCAACCTCCCCTCCCTGCTGGGGTCTGGCTCCCGGCTCCTCTTGAGCTTCTGACTCACCACTCCTCTCTCACATGCTCCAACCTCAATCAAATATGTACGGTTAGTCCCCTAGCCACTCCCTGCTGCCGGACCTCTGCATATCCACTGCCCTCTGCCCATGAGGCCTTTCCTCACCTCTTCCCCTGGCCAAGTCGTCAGTCAGATGCGTCTTCCTCCAGGCAGCCTTCTCGGACTTCACTGTGACCTTTCCTCCCCTGTAGCACCCTGCATGACCTTCTAGTATCTCATCCCAACAGAGTGACTGTAGCCAAGTATAGCTGTGTGACCCTGACAAAGTCACCCCACTTCCTGTCTGGGCTTTGATTTTCTTGCCTATTAAGTCGAGATGATAATGGTACCTACTCCATAGGGTTTTTATACGATCAAATAAAATAAGACACATCAAGTCCTCAGTCCGGTGCTTGCAGAGAAGCAGCGCTCAGGAAAAGTTAGCATGGGGGGCGGTGGGTTCAGAAAACGCGGAATCCCATCCTACTGGGAACAAGAGAAGATGGGAAGGGAAGGAACAATTAGGAGCACCTAGGACACTCCGGGTGCGGGGCCTGGCCCTTGTCGGCACACAGTACCTCCTCGCCTCTTCTCCGCTGCGTAGTACAGAACAACTGGAACACAGGGAGGGTTAGCAACATGCCCAGAGTCATACACCTGGTGAATAAAGCCCAGATGGCAGCCCAGCTGTACCCATGCCCAAAGCTGGTGGTTTTGCCATGACAACAAATAAGATGGCTGCCCCAACCTGGTCCATCCTTCCCACTTCAGGCATCCCTCCCTGGCTGGGTTAAAGGGCCAACTCACTCTGTCTGGTCTTCCCTAAGCACCAAGTTCAAAACAGACCAGAAATGTGCAGCTGGCTCTACCCTGTGCAGGATGACCGGTCAGTCTGCGTAAGGCCCAAGCTGAGGACACCACGTGTGCCTGAACAATTTGCTGATCTAATCACATAAAACTCAGGACAAAGCTAACCTGCCTCTCTTGATATTTATGACGGTCATGCCTGAACTACCCCATAATTAGGCTCAGCCAGGAAGCAGCTCATGGAAATGGTTGTAATTAGTATTTGTGTTACGTAGGTGGGTGGTGAGGGCCAGGAAGAGGGAGGAGGAAGCAGGTGACACAGGAAGCTCTGGGGACTCCTTGGATCCATGAACTGAGGGTGGCTGGGGCCCTCACAGTTTGTGCCAGGCCCCATGCCCACCAACTCAACCCTATGCCCACCAACTCAATGGATGATTCTGCTTAGCTTTCATGATAACTCTATGATGTGGGCCCTGTTCTCCCTTTTCTAAAGGGAGGAGACAGATTCAGAGAGGTTCATTCACTTGTCCAAGGTCACACAGCCAGTGAAGAACAGAGCCAGGGTTCACACAGGGCTGCTCATCTCCGCATCTGGCCCGGTGATGTCGTGGACGGCAGGCTTGGGTTGGGCTGGGAGGCAGAAGATCTACATTTTGGCCCCAGGTCCCATGCTGCCTTCTGCTGGGCCTCCGCAAGTGACTTCCCCTCCCTAGCACACAAACAGACAGTGTGCCTGTCAGGCTGGGAGTAGCTGAGAGTGTGGACTTGGGAGCTGGGCTCCCTGGATTCCAATCTTGGAGCAAATCACTCCGTCTGAGCCTCAGCGCCCTCAGTACAGGGCAGGCAATGGTGTGGCCGTCACAGGAGTGGGGAGGTCAAACAAGTTAAAAAACTTAGAACACTGCCTGAATGTTATTATCATTTCTGGGGAAGGCTTGGGCTTTGAAGACAGTTTTTCCATCTGTAAAATGGGGAGGTAGTTAGTGGCTGGATTCAAACGGTGGTTCACAAGTGTGTATATTTTTAGTCCTGTACAGCCCTTTATATTACAAAGTTAACATGGCAACCCAAAATACAAAAGAGATGTAAGTGGAGCTGCCCCCTGGGCACCCAGTGACCGCAAATCCTGACCCCAAACTGGCATCCTCAAGGGTTCCAAGGAATGGAGTTTGAAAATCCCTCCTTTATGTTGCTTCCTGACAACTGATAGCTCTAAAGCGAGGTGGATACTGGGACTGGGGGCCTGGGGCCCACGGGGTGGGCACGGGGGCGGCTGGGCCACACCCACAGCGGACTCCACGGGGTCTGCTGGATGCCGCCGTGCAAGCTGAGGAGCCAGGGGAGGAGCGTGGACCCACACTGCCGCCTAGCCACGTGGCCTTTAGCAGCTCATGCACCTGTCTGCCTCCCAGTAAGACACCAAGGGGTAACGCCATTCTCATCTGGTGACATCAGGACAAAACCGAATCCCGGGCATAGAAAGCCTTTGCAACTCTGAAAGCCTGCCCCGAACTAATGTTTTTTGCTTATTTCTAGCAGATGACTTTCTCTCCCTAAGAGTACAGAGTTTGGAGCCAGACGACATGGGTTCAACCCATGTGCCGGCCAAGTCCCCAGCGCTCAGTTACAGAGCCTGCTGTCATGAGACAACATAAAGGGTTCGGCCTAGAGCCTGAAACATGACGCTTGGTAAGGCTGCTCTGAGGTTGGGGCAACACTAACCGAAGGCCAACTTGCTCCCTAGTGCCTGCATCCAGTGTAGACAGACACAGCTGAAGCGGGCTGACTGACTCCTGATCCTCCAAAGCACGCGGCTTCAGACGCAGAGTTGGGACCTTGTTCTGTGTTCTGTGCTCAAGCACGGATCAAGCTAGATGGGGATCTGCCTGTCCCTCGACTTTAAAAGTCCCATTCAATTCAATGGCTGTCTCCTGGAGGTTCTGTGGTGCCTGTTCGCCAAGGACCCATCCCATACCAGGCCCTCACCACAACCCTGCCTGGTAAGCCGCACTGTCCCCATTTGACAGATGAGCAAACTGAGGCGACCACCCCCAGGCCAGGCTGCCCCTTCACAATACACAGGATGTGCAGCCAGGCCCAGAGGGCTGCCCTGGTGTGGAGGCTGTTAGAAGGCCTGTGAGGGCCTAGGGTACCAGCCCATGTTACTTGGGTCTTCTGGTGGGAGGCGGCATCCTTGGAGCGAGGAGACCCAACCAGCGCCATGGCTTACTCAGGAAACAACCTTAATTCTAGGGGAACCAGCAGCCTGAAAAGCTGGGCTCCCCAAGTCCAGCCCCGCATCACGTCCTCTGAGAGGTCCTCCTTAACTGGTCCTGTCACCTCATCCCCCTCCAGCTGGTGGCCCACAGTCCTTCACTGAGCACCAGAATGATGCGAAGCACTCTACAGACATCACTCGTTTGCTCCTGCCAACTTACTTTTGGAGATGATAGAGGGCCTCTCTGAGCCTGGCTTCCTTATTGGTAAAATGAGAGATATATGCTAACAACACATACTGCAAAGGTGGGTGGGAAGATCCAACTGGAAAAAAACAAACACACTGGCAAATGCTCATTTAGCACTTTCTGCCAGCCTGGCTCCATAACACAGAGCAGAGCCAGAGGAGGAGAGGGTCTGGCCTGTCTCTGCCATTCCCCTGAGGCTCCTGGGACACGTCCCTGCCAGGGACCACAGACCCTTGTTCCCCCAATGCCTGGTCCTGAGGGACACGGCCACGTGGAGCAGAAGGAGCCCTGGAGTGGAAGCCAGGAGCCCGGGTTTGGGTTCTGGCTGTACCCTCACGGGGCCCGTTTCCTCCTGGGCCCCCTCCCCAAGGTAGGAGGGCATGAGAGAAATGCAGCATTGTTTTACCTGATGATTCTTATCTTCCTCTGCCCAACCTTCCCTTAGTGATAGGCTTGTCTGGACGAAGTGCAGTAGGGGGCTGGGGCGCCCAGCTCGCCCCGCAGCAGCATCCTGGCTTGGCCCTGGGCCCCCCTGGCTGGCTGATCCTTCCTTTCTGCCTTGCCCCCCTCCCGGGCCTGGGCTCTACCCCTGCCAGGTTCCTGCTCCTTCTGCCCCCAAGTGCCCAGGGCTCCCCGAGAGCCTCATCAGGCATCAGCCAGGCTCCTATCCTCCCGACCCCACCCCTGGCTGCTTTCCCAGCACTTTCTACAATCGGGACTCCACCAACTGACAGCCGAGGTGTCTGAACTTGCACGTGGCCCGTGCCAGGTCAGCGCCAGCGGGCGGGGCTGAGGCGTGCTCTCATGGCCTGTTCAGGGTGGTGGCGCCCCTGGGACCTGGCGAAGCGGCACCCCAAGTGGAGTGACCAACCTCGGCAGCCTCTCCTGCCGCGCTCACTCCCAAGGGGAAGACATGCAGAGGTTACGAGCGTGGCCTCGGGAATCAGTCAGGGTTCAAAGCCCAGCCAAGTCCTTGCTCTGTAACCTTGGGCAAGTCCCCTAATCCCTCTCTCCGGCATAGCTTACTCATCTGTAAAATGGATTTATTAATAAGTTGTTAGGAGGATTAGATGACTTAATAACATCAAACGCTTAGAAGAGGACCTCAAACAAAGGCATCACTTAACAAATATCACTATTATTATTGCTAACAGTCTGATTAGCCCAAGGCAGAACTTGCAACCTGGCCACCCACAGGTCAAGTCTGGCCCACAGATGTGAATTATTGGCCTGCAGCACTGTACCAGGTTTTGAAATGCCCACATTTAGGAGATTCTACATGAAGAGCAGTATTTTCAGCTTTCCTCTGGAGCCCAGAAGGGGCTGCCCCCTTGGGGACAGGCCACAAGTCCCCAGGGCCCCAGAGCCCTCCCACCCCAGCCCCATTCCTCCTTGGCTCCTCCTCACTGCAGCCCACAGTCAGCCGCCACTTGTCATCATGCTAGTGCTCTGGTTTTTGTAACAAAGAGAAAAGGGAAGTATTTCTTGCCCCCCTGTCTTAGTCAAAGTGGGAAAATGATTTATGTGAGGCTGAAATAGGGCAAAACAAATCTATGGGGACAGAAATCACAATAGCCATTGCCTCTGAGGATAGGACTTCCTGGAAAGAGGCAGAAGGGAACCTTCTAGGGTAATGGGAATGTTCTGGGAATGTCCCGAATTTTGATTCTACTGTGTTTTCGTGCGTGTCTATGTTTGTCAAAACTCAACAAACTGCTTTCAGCCTGTGCATTTCACTGGACGTCACTTACACCTCGATTAAAAAAAAAAAAGAAGCCAAAACTGAAAGATGGGTCAGGAGGATCTCATGTTTCAAAGAAAAAGGCAACTAACTCCTTCTTGGGTGTGAAAAGAATGCCTGTGAGTTTCATATACTGGCAAAGAAGACAGCCTGAAACCGACCCGGGAAATCGAGCGGCTTCCCCTGCTCACATGTGACTGGAGACCTACAGTCTGGGGCTATGACTGATCTTGAAAGAACCACACAGACCCACCATACTCATCACAGTAGCCACTAGTCACATGGGGCTACTGAAATTAAAACTGATTAAAATTAAATTAAAATTAAAACTTTAATTCTCGGGATGCCTGGGTGGCTCAGTCAGTTAAGTGTCTGCCTCCAGCTCAGGTCATGATCCCGGGGTCCTGGGATTGAATCCCACATCAGGCTCCCTGCTCAGCGGGGGAGCCTGCTTCTTCCTCTCCCTCTGCCTGCCGCTCCCCCTGCTTGTGCTCTCTCTCTCTCTCTGTGTCAAATAAATAAGTAAAATATTTTTTAAAAATTCAATTCTTCGGGCGCCTGGGTGGCTCAGTGGGTTAAAGCCGCTGCCTTCGGCTCAGGTCATGATCCCAGGGTCCTGGGATCGAGGCCCGCATCGGGCTCTCTGCTCAGCAGGGAGCCTGCTTCCTCCTCTCTCCTCTCTCTCTGCCTGCCTCTCTGCCTACTTGTAATCTCTCTCTCTGTGTCAAATGAATAAATAAAAAATCTTTAAAAAAAAAAATTCAATTCTTCATTTGCATCAGGCACATTTCAAGTGCTCAACAGCCACACAAGTTCATGGACGGCACAGATACAGAACACTTGCCTATCACAGCAAGCTCTCCAGAAGGGCACTGGCGTATGCATGAGCTGTGCCTGCCGCAGAGGAGGTGCTCAGTAAACACGAGCTGAATGAATGAATGAAGGGAGAAGCAGCACACAATGTGGCCTGGGTTTGAACCCCGACCCTGGTCCTTGCTAGCTGTGGGGCCTCCAGCGAATCTCCCCTCCGAGTCTGGTGTGGTCAGTAGAGATGAGTGCATGGCCCTCTCTCCCTCCCGCTCAGGCCTGCGCACGTAAAGCAGTGTCCTCATGGGGGCTCTGAGTGCCATCGGCCAAAAAAGGCCTGCAGAACTGCTGTAGAACAGGTGGGAGGCACGGGAGAGGTGGGAGGGGCCACTGGTGGCGGTTCTATTTGTGAGGGTAGCTTCTGAAACTGGGGGAGGGGGTGGCAGTGCTGGGCACAATTGTGCAGGTTCAGGAGGGAGGACTGCTGAGCACAGGGAAAAATCTACGTTGGCCCCCATGCCTGGCTATCCGGATTTGAGCTGCGAAACAGCATCAGACACACACAAACGCTGCTGTGGTCACAGTGGCTGGCACGGGGAGCCACCTTGATCCCCAGAGAGACCCCTCTGTCCCGCAGGGTGTGGACCCCCACCGGGGCAGGCCAGGATGGGGCCCACCATGGGGGACTGCAGGAGGTGAAGGGGGCACCTTGCTCAGGGCGCAGCCCCGTCTTCCCAGCACCCACCCTTCTCCATCTCCAACCTCTTAGAAGAGGGGGATGCTCGTCGATCTGTTTGTTCACTCATTCAAATATTTAGTCGGTACCGGTTGCGTGCCAGGAAATGAGCTCCATGCTGGACACACATCATTGAACAAGACAAAGTCCTTGTCTCAGGAGCTTGAATCTTAATCGGTAAGACCAACAAGAAACAATGTTGCTACTTCTTATCATAATAACAGCACCAGGGTGCCTGGGTGGCTCAGCTGGTCAAGCATCTGCCTTTGGCTCCAGTCGTGATCCCAGGGTTCTAGGATCAAGTCCCGCATGGGGGGGGTTCCTACTCAGTGGAGAGTCTGCTTCTCCCTCTCCCTCTGCCCCTCCTCCTTGTTTGTGCACACACACACTCTCAAAAAAATGAAATCTTAAAATAATAATAGCACCCAACACTTACTGAGTGCTTACTGTATGCTGAGCACAAGCGCTTTCTAATGCATTTCTTATTTAACCCTTACAAATATGATAATACATGCTATTATTGACCCCATTTTACAGGTGAAGAAACTGAGGCACAGAGAATTTATGGCCAAGATCAAGCAGCTCTAAGTGTTGGTGTCTGGGATTTGAACGCAGAGACTGCCTCGATGTGTTATAAAGAAAGTACAGCAGGGTGGCGGCGTGGTAGTGAACTCCCGGGAGGAATGGGGGGAAGCTGCTGTGAGGTGACACGTACACTGAAACTGGAATGACTGGTGTTGGCTGTCAGAAGGTCACTTTAGGCAGAGGGAACGGCAAGAGCAATGCCCCAGAGGCAGGACCAAGCATCGTGTGCAAGAAGCTGGAAGAAGGGCAGTGTGGTTGGGGGAGTGAGCCTGCTCTGAACCCCACCCCGTCCCATTCTACAGATGAATTAACTGAGGCCCAAGAAGAAGCCCCCGGAGTAAGCTGAATCAGGGGCAGAGCCAGGACCAGAAGCCAGGCCTCTGGACTCTGAGTCCAGTGCTCCTTCCAAAGCCCCACATGCCTTTGGCATGACTGCTAAGGCTGGGTAGTGAGGACTGAGCCAGCTTGGGCCCAGGATGGCCATGGGTAGCTGATGGCCCGTCACCTCCCTGCACCCAGACCCTCCCTTTCCTTCTAGTTCTGGAGCACCTCCTGGACCACTCTGGTCCACATTTCTGCAGCCGGGGCTAGGTGATACTGGCCGCCCCACTTTCTCTCTCCCAGGGGGGCTCCCTCGCCTTATTCCACTTTTGCCTTCACAGCAACTCTGAGGAGTCAGAGTCAGGGTCTCCTTGTCACGTGTGGGAATGCAGACTATGAAGTCGGACACATTCAGCTCAGCTGTTTGGGAACTGTGACGTTGAACGAGTCATGCCACCTCTCAGAGCCTAGTGGCTTCCCTGCTGGGTTGTTAGGAGTGGCCAATGAGACACTGTGGAAAGTGCCATGTACCGTGGATGCCACAGAGTAAGTGCGTCGTAAAAGGCAGCCTCCAAACACCATCACTACACCTGTGGACGGGAGGATGCTGGGAGCAGAGGGGCACCAGGAGACCTTCTCGTGCACCTGGAGCCATTCTGGTCACCATCCCCACTAGCCCTGGGGCTCCAGTTCTAGAGACCTCCTGAGGAAAACAACTGAGGGCTGGAAGTGGGAGCTCTGGCTCACCGGCCCAGCCCAGCCTTGCTTGGAGGGGGGTGCCACTCCAGACAGGAAACAGGAAGGGACAGATTAGCCTTTATGGAAGGTGGCCAGGTACAGGGGAGAACCCCTCCCCCCACCCCAGCAGCCTGAGCCTGACTTGAGCATCCTTGTGGGACAGGAATGTGGGAGGAAGATCTTGGCTCAGAAGAGAGGAAGAGTCTGGCTCACTCTTTTCTTAATACCTGAATGGGCTATGTCCCTTCTGGTTTCCCCAAGAAGGTTCTGGACGGGTCACCTCTAGAAACCTGCCTGCCCCACTTATACATGGAACTATAACCCAGTTCTAACCACTCACACGGGAACTGCCGCCCTTCCCCTCGAGCACACCTCCTGCTTCTCTACCCCCGGACCTTTGCTTATGCTATCCCCACCTGGAGAACCTTGCTCCCTGCTCTACTTGAAGAGGCCTAATCTTTATCTTTTGAGGCTCAGCCGATATGGGGTTTCCTATGCCCCCAGCTGAAGGGGCTCTTTCCTCGGCGCTTTACTTTTACAAGCATTTCTGGAGGCTCTCAGGCCTGGCTGGCCTCCTTTCTCCACATATCCTGCCAGGGCCAGACACAGGAGCACAGTCAGAAGCCTTGATCCCCTTCATCCCCTGCCCCAGAGACAACTCATACAGGATTCCCAGGGGCTGATGTCCTCCTCCCTTAGAGGAATGGAAAAGCACTCCCACTGAGGAAAAATTCCTTCTGTGAATTGGAGATAAGATGAGGAAAGGTGTCCTGTGGGAAGGGCCAAGAGACCTGAGCTCTGGTGTATGTTCCAGAATCCCTAAGTCAGGGCTGAGGCTGAAGAGGCAGGAGTGAGGCTCTCCAGAGCCTGTCAAGGACCTAGGAAATGTGGCTGTGAGGCCTTGGGCAAGTCACTTAGCCTCAGCCTCCTCATCTGAAAATGGGGCTGATACTCTACCTCTGTTAACCAGAAGGGAAAAGCCCTTGGCACACGGGAGGTGCTGGAGCCTGAGGCAAGCTGGGGCCATGGGCTGATGCAGCCAATCCCCAGGGATCCCCAGGGCTGCACCGCCACTCCCCCGCCTGTCACCCAGGGCCTCCCCTGTCAGGAACGGCCTTAAAATTCTCCAGTACTTGGGCTGGAAGCCAGAGCTCCTTCCCATTACTGACCTCCTGCTGAGGGCTTAGCCAGACCCAGCTGGAGCCCGTCATTCAGTGTTTCTGGAGGTTATCAGAGCTGGAGAAACTGCAGGACAGCGGGGTGTGACAGGAGCCTGGCCCTAGCTCCCCGGTTAGCCGGCTAGCCGGGACTGGAACTGGGCCGGGGCGGGGGGGCGGGGAGGGTGCACCCCACTGCCTCTGAGAATCTACGGGACCCTCCTGCCTTCCCTTGCCCATCCCCACGGTCCCACTTGGGGCTCTGGGGTTCTGGGGCCACATCTCGGCCACGGGCATGTCGTGTCTCCACCGCAGCACGAGGCACAGAGTTCCACAGAAACAACTCTGGGCAGGAGTTGGGGCAGGGTGGGGGCCACTCCTACGCTGTGGTTAGGAAATTAAACTCTAGAGCCAAGCTGCTTGGGTTCAAATTCTGGCTCTGTTATTTAACAGCTATGTGACCTCGAGCAAGTTACTCAACCTCTCTGTGCCTCCATTTTCTCACCTATAAAGTGGTGAATTCATAGTACCTACCTCCCTGAGTGGTTATGGGGATGCCATTTGCTCTTTGTGACGAGTTCACTACAGTGCCTGGTGCCTGGTTAGCACGGGACTAGTTAGCTGAATGGATGGGTGGACAGACGGATGAGCCGATGCGTCCAGGCTCGGCCCCGTGGCTCACGAGACCCTTTACTATCTGTGCAGATGTCATCACCTGTTACCCCCCGGCTAGGTCATGATCACGTCTCTCCCACTGGCCTCCTTCACCTGGCAAAACCTTGCCACTGCCTTTTGTCCCCAAAACTCCTTCAACACCTAGTTCAGATGTCACCCTCCTCTCTGAAGCCTCCTGGGTCAACACCCTCAGGGGTGTAAGTGATGGAAACCTAGCTCTCGCCTGGGTTTGTAACAAAGCAAATGTCCTGACTTGCACCGCATGAAGGGGAGGGAGGACCAGGCCTGGGACAGGAAGAGATCCAGGAGCTCAGAGGGGACTGCTGGCTTCTCTCCCCTCCCTCTCCTCCCCTCCGTGTTACCCTCGTTCTCACCTCCCGAGTTCAGACTGGGCCAGGCTTACCTCCCGGCAGCTGACTAGAGAAGAGAACCCTTCTTTCTCCCTGCATTGAAATATAGTCCTGGGGGGGTGCCTGGGGGGCTCAGTAGGTTAAGCGTCTGCCTTCGGCTCAGGTCATGATCCCAGGGTCCTGAGATGGAGCCCTCCCTTTCCCCCTACCTCCCACCCCTCGGTCTGGCTCCCTGCTTCTCCCTCTCCTTCAACCCCTCCCCTGGCTCATGCTTTCTTTCTCTTACACATTCTCTCTCTCTCTCTCAAATAAATAAATAAAATCTTGAAAAAAAAATATGTATAGTTCTAGGGAACAGCTCTGATGGGCCAGCACTGGCTCAAGTGTCATCCCTGTGAAGAGGCAGAGGCAAGGTCCTGGGACGTGCATCCAGCTACCCCCAAAGGGAGGGGCTACCGGCGGCAGGAGGAGAGGGAAGAGCAGCCGGACAGACACAATCTGTGTCCGTGCCATCGCCCTGACACCCTGGCTCTGCGTGCTTCCCTTCCCCCGTGCTCCCGCGGCACCCTGCACCCACCGCCCCCCAAGAGATCCCACCGCCGCGGATGACTGGGCACCGGGCACGTGGCTGTCCCAACCACTGGGCCGGGCAGTCTTAAAGGGCCACGGCTCCCACCACCTTGGCCTCCCAGCACTCAGCTCTGGTCCCTGGAGACAAACCGCTTTCAACAAACGAGGAAAACAAGACAAGAAGTAGAGGCGGGGGGTGCCTGGGTAGTGCAGTTGGTTCAGAGTCTGACTCTTGGTTTCTGCTCAGATCGTGATCTCAGGGCCCAAGGATCAAGCCCCGAGTTGGGCTTTGTGCTCAGAGTAGCGTCTGCTTGAGATACTCTCTCCCTCTCCCTCTGCCCTTCCTGCACATGCTGTCTCTGTCTCTCTCAAATAGATAAATAAATCTTGGGGGGGGGAAAAAAAGAAATCACTTTCCAAAATAAATAAATAAATAAATAAGAGGTAGAGGCGGTTGCCCAAGGGGCCAACCAAGAACCAGGATAAGAATCTTAGTCCGGGCTCTTTTGATCCTACCCTGAGCCCACCCAGCCCCTCCACCTACAGTCGTCAAAATCATCTTTTTTTTTTTTTTAAAGATTTTATTTATTTATTTCACAGACGGAGAGAGATCACAAGGAGGCAGAGAGGCAGGCAGAGAGAGAGGAGGAAGCAGGCTCCCCGCTGAGCAGGGAGCCCGATGCGGGCCTCGATCCCAGGACCCTGAGATCATGACCCGAGCCGAAAGCAGAGGCTTTAACCCACTGAGCCACCCAGGCGCCCCAAAATCATCTTTTAAAAAGACCTCTTTGAAATTTTATTCAAGCCGAATAGAAGTAAGAAAAAAGGTGATAGATTTTCTCCCCCTCTTTGGAACGGCCTTTTGGGGGAAATGGCTGATAGGGGACATCTGAGCCGAGTTCACTAAGCTGGAGTTCAGAGTTGGAGTCTCTGTGTTTGGAGAAGAAAGCTTATCACAGGGCCGTGTGTTGGTAAAGGGATGTAGTTTTAGTTCTCACTGTTTTACAAAAGAATCTATTCCCCAGGAGTTCTAGGAAAGCGTTGACAATCCCCGAGGGGCAATTAGGTTACTTTTTCACTGCCTCTCATAAGGAAGAATGACGTTTTTCTCCTCTTGCTCCCAGGTGTGTTTCCTTACTAACATTCAGGACTGGGAATGTCACCTTGTAACTATCCCAGTAAGTAAATCTATGCAGCTAATGACTTGGAGGATAAAACAAATATGTTTGCAACTTTGTGTTCACTTTTATATAAATATTTAGGATGTGAATTACACAATTCTAATAAAACCCCATGATTTTTCATTACAAAACAAAACAAAACAACAACAACAAAAACCTCTTTGAGAAGGAGAGTGGAACCCATGCCTCAGGAAGCAGGAGACAGGCCCCCAGACTGGTGCGTCTGTGGGAAAGGGCCCTGGCTTTGCAGTTCGTTGGACCTGCGATCCAACCAGCTTCCAAAGACACATGTTATGATCTAGGGCAACCCCAGAGGTTGTGGGGATTGAATGAGAGAATACGGACAAAGTGTGCAGCGTGCAGTAGGGACCAAGGAATGGGAGCTACTGCTTTCAGAGTCGGGCTCCCTGGCCCTCTCAGGGTCACGGCAGGTCTGACTGGCTGTCCAGAAGGCTGGGCCCACAGGGTCACAACCCCAGCACCTCCCTTCACCCCACGTGCAGGAACGTTCCCAACATCCGTCCACTCCTCTGTTCACCCATCGATGCACCCAGCAGGCCCATCCCACACGCCACCAACAGCACGGGCTTTGGGGGCAAGCCATCACGGCCAGCTGACACAGCACTGGGCCCACGTGTCACTACCGGCGACACCGAGACGCAGAACAACGCAGCAGCAGGAGCGTGGCGGACCCGGGACCCAGGCAGCCTGGGTTCGAACCCCAGCTCTGCCTCCTACTACCTGTCTGACTTGGGCAAGTGGCATGGTCACTCTCGTGACTGTTTATCAGTGAAACAGAGGGGATAAGGGGGCCGCTCTCCAGGGCTGCACGAGGATGAGCGAAAGCACATGAAGCATCGTGAGCGCTGGGCTGCTGTTCCCGCGACCCTGTCGTGCGTCTGTGGGAGGTACCAGCACGGGCTCCCATTTCGCAGATGAGAAAACTGCACGCAGCCAGGACCAGACACCGAGTCTGCCTGACTCTGAGCTCCCTGTCATCCTCCCCCCACCCCTCGGCCCCCATATTCCCTCCCGGACTCTGAAATCCTGTCTCGGCACGAAGGCCTGGACCCCACCTGCCTCGCTGCCCGGGCCGCGTGGGAGGGCCCCTCCCCACATCCAGCCCCGGCCAATCAGGGTGGCCCCTCACCAGACCAGATGCTACCGAGCTGGCGTTGCCTCAGTGACCAGGAATGTCCGCCCAACAAAGCCCACCCCGGGCTCAGCTTCGCATCTGGTCCCCATTACCCCCCTCACCACACATGTGTCATGCGTGCCGGGGAGGCCGGGGGGAGCCTGGGAGGAAATGCCTGGCGGGAGAGGAGGCCCGAATCCTGCGGACGGTGGGGGAGCAGTGGCTGGATGGGCTCGAGAGGACACATGCTGCCCCATCTGCAGTCGTGGCCCAGAGCGGGCTCCAGGCGCCGAGCAGAGCTGAAGAGAGGGTGGAGAACCGGGGACAGGGGACGTGACCAGAAAGGGAGTGGAGGGGTGACGAAGGGTGGGAAGGTGCTAGGCCCTGATTCCATGGGACGGGGGGCTCTCGCCCCCATCTGCAGTGGGAAGAGCTAAGGTTGTGAAGCAGAGAGACCTGGACATGAGTTCCTGTAATTTACTGCTGTGTGACCCTGGGCAAGTGGCCTCACCTCTCTGAGCACATTTCCTCACCTATAACATGGGGACACGCCAACCTACTGCATGGGCCCATGGTGAGATTTAAGGAGATAACCCATGATAAGACAAAGGCTCAGGAATTCAAGTTCCTCCGCCTCCTAAGGGCATGGGCTGCGATGCTGGACGTGAATGGGACAGCACAGCAACGTCCTGGCTCCTGGAGAGGTGGTGTGGGCAGCCGGAATGACCTTGGGATTCAACCTGAGTGATGACGTGGCCTGTGTTATGGAGGTGGCAGCAGCGATGGCCCTGGTGTGGCTGCTAACGGGTAACGGCAGCCACGGGGGCAGCCACGAACACCATCTCCTGAGCAAGGACTTCATTCCAGGCCCAGTGCTGAGCAGTGGAGACACAGAAAGGTTAAGCAACCAGTCCAAGGCCACGCAGCTGGTGAGAGGCCACGATCAAACCCAGGTCTACCCAGCTCTTAGGTCGCAGAGTATCCTGCAGGCAGAGTGGGAATTCTGGGCTGGGAGGTATCCCTGCCTGGGACATGCATACAGCACCCAGCGGCATTCCCAAACCCCCTCCTGGGCCCCCAAACTCCTGGCTCTCCAGCCCTCCAGCCCAGCTCCCTCCTCCCCACGCTGAGGCTTGGCTCCTGCTCAGCCAGCCCAGGAGCCAATTTGCAATTGCACAATTAACAATTGGGAACAACTTTTCTTCTCTTCCAACAGAGAGAACAACACAAGCCTTGGGGACAAGGACACAGCCAGGCTGCTGCCAGAGCCCTTGAGGTCTGTCCTCAGTCCCTGCCAGGCTGTGGACACCCCTTTCCTAACCCAGTCCAGCCAGGAAATCAAGTATCAGGCGGCCCCTCTCTGCCTTGTCTTCCTTTCTCATCTAAGTCCTACCGTCCCACCTCCACCAGGAAGACTTCCTGAATGCCCCAGCCCAGAGCGTTCACCTGTCCCTCTGCCCCTGGGCACCACTGGTTCTGGAATTGTCTATTTACTGCCCCTGGGCACCACTGATTTGTCTATTCACTCAGCACCCAGCCTCCACCACCTTCACAGGACCACGTATCTCTACCAAACTGTAAGTAACTAGCATGTGTGTGTTTGTTTTTATAAGCAATGGGCAGGATATCCCTCTCAACAGTCTCTCAGTCTAATAAGACAGGCTACATAGAGGCCGCTTGACCCATAACCTACTTCTTGGCTTGGAGGACTCTTACTCACCCTTCAGAACCCAGACCAGATGTCATCTCCTCCATAAAGTCCTCCTCTGTGCCCTAGGCTGCCCCAACTGTGTGCACCTGCAGTGCCCTGGACATATCTCTAGTTAGAATATCCTTGCCCCTATAATGCAATTAATAATTACCTTCGGAGCACCTGGGTGGCTCAGTCAGTTGGGTGTCTGACTCTTGGTTTCAGCTCAGGTCATGATGTCAGGGTCCTGGGATGGAGCCCTGTGTTGGGCTCTGCGCTCAGCGGGGAGTTTGCCTGAGGGTTCTCTCTGTCCCCCCCTCCCTCTGCCCCTCCCTCCCTCGTGTGCACAGGTGTACACATGTGCTCTCTCCCTCTCTCTCAAATAAATAAATTAATTTAAAAAAATACCTTCTGGTCACTGGGCTAAGTTTGTTTCACTCAATTCTAAAACTATCACTAACTCTACAAGAGAGAGTCTATATCCTCATTTAACAGATGGGAGGTGATAAAGCTCAGAGAGCTTGACAGACTAGCCTAGTATCACACAGCTAGTAAATGGCAGGGATCTGAAGACAGTTCTGCTCATGCTCCAAGCAGACGACTGATTCTTCAGTTGGGTCTGGCTGCCTCCTGCATGATGGGTCTCTCCCACCAAGTGCATCTGGATCCTAAGCCTGGCACGGTCCCAACCTTTGCAGTACCCCCACAGATCAGCCCCAGAGGTGAGATGCCACTCAGCCCCAACCGCACAGTGGCTCTCAGGCCAAAGGGGACAACCAGCTGGTCCCGCCCCACTCCACCAGCCTCTGGGATGACTCTGAAAGCCCTAAGTACTTGTATCCAGGCAACCAGGCATTAGAAGCAGCTCCTACTTGCCCCGGCTTCCAGGCCTCTGCGAATGCACTCCCTGTCTACACAGGGGATACCTAGGCTGGGGGAAGAGAATGGGCTCTGGAGTCAGCCAGCCGGGGTATGGTCTGTGGGACTTTGGGAATGCCACCTCTCCAAACCTTAACTGGCTCAGCAACAAAACGGGAAGAACCCTCCCCCACGCCCTCACAGCAGATGGTTAAGATCATGAAGGTCAAGTGTGCTGGGCACACTTCCTCTCATTCAGTCAACAGATATTCACTATACACCTACTATGTGCCAGACACTGTTTTTAGCGCTGTTCACAGCAGCAAACAAAACACAGCAGCATCTCCGACTTTAGGAGGCCTTTCAGTCTCAGAGCAGAGGCCCCCTCAGATTGTTGGTCAATTCTCTCAGCAAAGAGTCTTCTGATACGGTGGCCTCATCTGATCCTTCACACAGATAATATGTATATGCCTTGGAAGCTCTTCCGTGGCCACCGAGAGACATGGACAAGGAAGTCTGCCCCGGTGTCATCTAAACGGTCAGTGAGAAAAACCTAAATGACTGTCTACAGCAGCTGGATGGGCCCCAGTGGGTCCTGTCATGGAATACTACACAGCCCTGAAAACGAACGGCAAACAGCACGAACGCAGCCCGGAGACAGAAGAGCTAGCTGCAGAAGGAAACATATGGCCTCCCACCAATGGTTTCCGGTTTTAAAGCCTGTGAGCGGTACTGTGTAGAGTTTGGGGAGGCCAAAACACCCAGTCAGGGCAGCAAGGCAGTCACTCAAGAAGGTGGGGGTGGGGGTCGGGAAGGGGAGCAGGTAGGAACAGGTGGGGGGGATTAGGCTCATTTGGAATGTTCTATTCCTTAAACTGCATGGCTGGTTCACCAGTGTTTGTTTTTACTGAACTCTGTGCTTTTTATATACCAGAAATACTGTGTCACACACCAAAAAAAGGCATGGGCCCTGGAGGCGGACAGACTGCGATTTCAAGCCAGCCCAGCGCTTTGCAGTCATGGGAGCTCAGCCTTCTCCTCTGCGGAGTGGGGATCGTCACAGCCCCCAGGTCGCGTCTGAGAACCGCAGGAGGTTGTGCTGGGGAGGCCCGTGTGCAGTCAGGTGCTCTGGCACACGGAGGCTGCTGCTCTTCTAGCTGTGGGGAGAATCTCCTAAAATCAACGGGCAGAGGAGCACCAGTCCACAGGCCTCAGACTAAGGGGGGGAAGGGCTTACTTGTCCCCAGCCCAGGGCGGCCTTCAGTGATTCTTAACTGGTGACGCATCAGGGGCTCTGGGGATTGGCCAATCTTGGTCCCTTGACCAGGATACATAAAGTCACAGGCCTGGGCTGGCTGGACTCCCTTCTTAGACTCTGTCCCTGGGCTTCTGGGGACCCCTGCCTGTTGGGAGCTGGGTGGGACAGCTGGGCTCCCTCCCTGCCCAGTAGTCCCTGGTCTCTCCTGAGACCCGGCTCCTCGTTGTCAAGGCGGAGTCTCAGCTACCTTACACCCAAACCAACCCTCTGGGGTAACTTCCACAGGTTCCAGGCTTCAGCAGGTGAGGCCCAGACCATGGAGCCCAGGCGACGGTCTCCTGGTTCAAATCCGGGCTCGGGGTGTGACTTCAGTGCTCTCAACCCTAAACTGGGGCCGCCGCCACCTCTGTCTGCAGGCGGCGATGGAGAACACTGGCAGATGGGGTCTGTACCTCAGAGATGCATCTCAAAGGCATCAGTGGCCCATCCCTGGGGTCAGTCCTATGGATATCTAACGAGTTATGTATTTAAACGATCCCTCCCAGCTTTGCCACAAACTAAGCGGCAGTCCTCTTGTACTCAAAGCTGAACCAGGGTGAGGGGACCTGTGTAGGGGAGGGCAGGGCAGGACCTGGGCAGAAGAGTGGTCAGAAGAGGGGAGCAGGGAGCCCCCCGCCACGGGCTCTTAGCCACCCAAGCCCAGGGACGCTACCCTCACTGGCACAAGCCCACGAGTTTATCGGAGTTCCCGAGAGGCCAAGGGCATTTCTGGGGCACAGCTCCAAGAGGGCGGCCGAAGGGAGTGGGGGTGGCTGTGCAACTTGATTTCAGATTGTAACGCATCTGGGGAACATTCTGACTTCATCCTGCCCTGGCTTAACCCAGTCCCACCCCCATTCATTAAGAGCAGCGGGACCAGGGGCGCCCTCCCTGCAGACTAGGCCCCATTCTGCCCCAGCCACTCACTGTGAGTCCCAGGGGCCAACAGCTCCCTTCCCCGGGCTTCCACTCCTCCATCTGAATGTGGCTGGGATGAGAGCTAAGGTCTAACCAATCCAGCAGACCCACTCCGCACGCCTGCATATCCAGAGCCCGCAGGGTCCCCCGCCCTGGGAACGCGGCCCTCCTCCGTCCCGCCAGGCGGAGCGCACGGTGATGTGCTTGCTGCCAAGTCCACGAGGAAGGCGATCACAGCCCAGTGGATGCAACTCCACGGGGAGGTGAGTGGGGGTCCCCACGGTGCACGTGGAGAGCGCGCCCCCAGCGGAGGAAGCAGCCCAGGGAACGCCGTCCACGCTCCGATTTCGCACCAGCTCTCAGCAGGGCCAGGCTGGTGGGCTGGGACGGAGCCGAGACTGCCCGATAACCGGGCTCAGTTTCCGCAGCAGCTAAGTCAACACAACACAGCAGACGGGACGGGGCTGCTGTGACGCCGTCGGAGGATGTGTGTGTCAGCGAGCCGGCGTCTACTAGCTGCTCAAGAAACCTTGACTGTGGGCTGCCTCCCCGGCTGCCTCCACGGCTCCCCTGGCACCAGGCTGGCACCCGGACGCCCCGCTTGCGGCTTCCCCAGCTTGCTCTGCCCCCCGCCAGGCCGACACGCAGTCCGGATGTTTGCACTGGCCGGCCAGGGGCCCCTGCCTGCGGGGACAGGCTGAACAAACACCCGCGGCCACACCGCTCCAGCCTCCCGCCGACTCCAGAGCCTCTGTGTACAGATTCTCCCCGCGAACTGCGTCTGGGACCGGCTGCGTCCAGCGGCTACCTGGCAAGGCAGCCTAAGGCAGTTACAACTCTCTCTGGAGCAGGGGCCAAGGGAGAGTGGCTCTGGGAGCTGTGTTGGCTTGGACAGGTCACCCTGCTTCTCAGAGGCTTGGTTTCCTCGTCTACAGAAGGGGGACAACAGGCCTAGTGAAGAACCAATGGCGGAGTGTGAGGAAGGCACTAAGCACAGTGCCTGGCTCGTGGAAGGTGCTGAAAAATCAGCTCTTAAATTATTACTGTTTGATGGCTCTTTGAGGAATTTGGCCAAAAAGCCAGTGGGCCCCGAGAGCCTGTCTTTTTTTTTTTTTTTAAATAAACATATAATGTATTATTGGCTTCAGGGGTGCAGGTCTGTGATTCAGCAGTCTTACACAACTCACAGCACTCACCGTAGCATATCCCCTCCCCAATGTCCGTCACCAGCCCCCCATCCCTCCCACCCCTGAGAGCCCGTCTTAAGAATAAGTAATAGGAGGGCGCCTGTGTGGCTCAGTCCCTTAAGCGTCTGACCCTTGGTTTCGGCTCAGGTCCGGATCTCAGGGTCCTGAGACTGAGCCCCGCATCGGGCTCCCTGCTGAGCATAGAATCTGCTTGAGATTCTTTCCCCCTTCTTCACCCTCCCCCTCTGCTCATCTCCCTGCTCGCACTTTCTCTCTCTATTATAAATAAATGAAATCTTAAAGAAAAAATAGTAACAGGAAATTCTTGGCCAGACCACACCAAGCACTTTCCATGCATCCCCTCATCACGTCACACAGCGACTCTGGGAGATAGACAGGGTGCATTCTTATCCCATTTCCCAGGTGGAGAACTGAGGCTCAGAGAGGTTGAGTCACTTATACAAGGTCACACAGCTCCTGGTAGGTGGAGGACGTGTGTTCCTGATCCACGGCCTATGCTCTTGACCTCCATACTCGCCCATGTCCCTGCAGGAGCCTCGCTGGTGTCTTCCCTCCACCGTTCCTCCATTCTGGGGACGCCTCAAGTCCCAACCTCTTCCAGGCCACGGGAGTACAAGGAGCGGCCAGCAGCCTGGGGCTCAGCTGTGTTGCCACCACTGCCCCAAAGCCTAGGACAGATCGGACGCGATATTCGTCTCTCGCCCTGGGTCAGAGCCCGTGGGGTCCTGCGGCCGCCGGGCCGCTGGGTCTGCAGAAGGGGGAAGAGCCGTTGTGGACGTATCGCCTAGCCCGTGCCGGGTTCTGTCGGACGTGTTGATGACCATCCTGCGCCGGGGGCACTGTCACCCTCATTTTACAGAGGAGACCCAGGCCCCGAGAGCTGACGCCACAGCCCGTCAGTGGCCGCTCTGACTCACCAGGCTGCCCCGTCTCCTGAGGGAGATAAGACATGACACAAACAACCTAACACAAACCAGAAATCGATAAGGGCCTTCAGAGAAGGCCAGATAACCGGCTGGGGCATTTACAGACAGGGGCTCGGCCTTCCTGGGGAAGTCTTTGTGTGGATAACACAGGAGGAGTTCCTCCCAGGAGACGCGCGTCCTGGGGGCACCTGCAGCCATGCCCACGGTGGGGGGGGTCTGTTAGGGACCTAAGGCAGGGCGGGCAGGGCTGACCACAGGAAACACGCCGCCCTGTGCAGCCGTGGCCGGTCAGGGCCTTCACTGGTAACCAACGCTTAATAAACACCTGCTGTATACCGGGCCAGGCTCCGGGCTTGCCCGCTACTGTATCTTAGTCTACTTTCCCAGCAAGCCTATCACACGGAAGAATTATTTTCACGGAAGAATTATGTTAGAGAAAGAGACCCTGAGGCTTAGAGAGGGAAGGGCGCTTCCTCAAGACCAGTCTGCTTAGCGGAGGGGGGGGGGGTCTGCCTGATCCCCACATCCGAGCGGAACAGAGTGGAGTCCCGGGCTGCCTCTCTTTGGTCTGGACCCACCCCTCTCCTCCTCCCCGAGACTCCCAGGGCAGCCTCCCCAGGCTCGCTGCCCACTCCCCCTGCGTGGCTCACAGGGACGGCTGGACAGCATCTTAGGTCAGCATTGTAGTTCCACTTACAGATGAAGAAACTGAGGCTCAGAGTGTAGTCACAGGGCAGCTTCGAGTGAGATGGGCTGGGGGCAGGGATGTGTGGGGGTGAAACCAGGAGAGCCCCTACCCTCACTGAGCTGAGAGCTGCTCCCCTCTCTAAGGCTTGGGGACAGGCCAGTGTCGCCCAGCCCTGGCCTCCTGAGAGATGCTTCCTGTCCACAACCATGGGCACCCTGTGGGGAATGTGGCGGCCCTTCACCCAGCAGGAGCCGAGGGATCCTGGCTACTCAGCTGCCATGGAAACACAGAGGATGCTCCGAGGGCAGGAGGCCAGCCGGCCTTGCCCACCAGCCCAAGGGCACAAGCCGGGGCTCCTCCCGTGCACCCCACCCCAAGGCCGCAGGTCTTGTGACCAAAACGGCAGTGCCCACTGTTGGCATGGGAGGCCGGGGAGTGCTGCTGTTTGGCCCTGGGAGTCGGCAGCTGGCCTTAATAGCTAGGTAGGCCAGGAGAGAAAAACCCAGAGATGGCGAGGAGAATCTGAGGAGGACAGACAGAGGGACAGTCAGAGAAGACAGTTGGGAAGGACAAGGGGACTCAGAGTTAGGGAACGTTTCCTGAGCCTCTGGGACACAGCTGCATCAAACTGGCACCTTCTGCACACTAGCTTTGCCACCGGATCCTCTACACTGTCCCCCCCACAAAAGATAAGCATGATTCCCAAGATTGCCGAGAAAAACTGAGGTCAGGGTGGGGGCTGATGGGCCCAGCTCAGGGCACGAGGTCAGGGGTGACAGAGGGACAGAAAGGAACAATGGAAAGGGGACACAAGCAAACACAACAAAGCTGTCTAGGTGGAGGGGATGGTGGTGGACATAAGGCTTCAAAGCTCCCGGGGCCCAGGGCTGGGGCTAGGGTGGCAGACATCCTCCCCAACCACAGGCCGGGGGCTCCTCTCTGTCCTACGCATCGTGTGGAATGACAAGAGCACTGGTCTTCAGATCCTGGGTTCAAGCATCCCTGATGCTCACTTGCTATGTGACCTTAAGCAAATCATCTGCCTTTTCTGGGCCTTCTCTTTAAGACAGAAGCACAAGTTCAGGGGCACCTGGGTGGGTCAGGCAGTGAAGCATCTGACTCACGTTTTAGCTCAGGTCATGATCTCAGGGTCCTGGGATTGAGCCCACATCATTGGGGCCACACTCAGCAGGGGATCTGCTGGAGAGTCTCTCTCTCTCTCTGCCCCCCCCAACTCATGTGTGCTCTCTTACTCTCTCTTTCTCAAACAAATAAATCAATTAAAAAAAAAAAAGATGGGGAGCCTGGGTGGCTCAGATGGTTGGGCATCTGCCTTTGGCTCAGGTCGTGGGATCAAGCCCCATGTCTGGCTCCCAGCTCAGCAGTGAGTCTGCTTCTCCCCCTCCCTCTGCCTCTCCCCCCACTTGTGCTCTGTCTCTCTCACTCAAATGAATAAATAAAATCTTCAAACAAACAAAAAAAAAAAGAGAAGCATAAATTCAAATGTTACTTCTAACTAGATATGTGATCTTGGGGAAATCACTTAACCTCTCTGACCCTCAATTTCCTCATCTGTAAAATGGGTCTATTAATGGTACTTTTATCTGACAAAATTAAATGAAAATATGTAGGTTAAGCGCTTAGCCCATTTGAGGTCCTCAATATTAGCTGGTATGAACATGACCGTACCTTTTACTGGATTATCAGTGGGTCTCAACAGAGGCAATCCTGCCCCTCTAAGGAGTTTTTGCATATACGTGGGAGCATTTTTGATGGACAGATGACTGGGGAGTCCTAGCATTTAATTCTGGGGGCCATAGTTGTTACATTCTCACAGTGTGTACAACAGTGCTGCAAAATAACACAAATAGCCTCCCCCAAAATGCCAACAGCCCCTGCATGGGGCATCTGGCTCTGTCAGTGAAGCATCTGCCTTCATCAGGTCATGATCCCAAGGTCTTGGGGTCAACGAGTCCCACATCGGGCTCCCTGGTCTCCCTCTCCCTCTGCCCCTCCCCTCTGCTTGTGCTCTCTCTGTCTCAAATAAACAAACAAAATGTTAAAAAAAAAAAAAGAAGAAACAAACAAACACGGGCTGCTGATCTCCAAAGACCATCCCACCGTCCTTGATCTCCAAGTCCAGCAGGAGGCAGGGCAGGGCGGTGGGTCTGAGTTAAGCAGACCTGCTTTTAGTCCATCTCCACCACCAACAGGGCATGAGAACCTGAGCCTGGAGGTATCGTGTCACCTCCGGGCCTCACTATCTTCATCTGTGAAAAGTGGACACTGCCTGACCCGCGCCCGGTATGACTGCCCACGGCTTGAACGGGGGCTGAATACAGAGCATCTACAGCAGGGCCCCCGGGGGGCAGCAGCCACCGCCACCGCAGAGCAAGTGAGCAGGTGGGGAGGGCAGGCGGCGACTTGTCAGAACAACCCTTCCATCCCACCAGTCCCTGCAGGATCGGGTTCCCAGTGTCTTGCTGGTCAGAGCGGGAGGTGGGTCTGGTTTGGGAGGGACAGCCACGCACCGCCCTCCTCCCAAGGCAGAGGCCAGAGAGGGCCAGCAGGAATCGGCCTGGGCTGCTGAGACCAGAGGGAAGAAGGGAAGCACCGGGAAGAACTCTGAGCCAAGGGGATGGCCGAGCTGTGAACCAGGGCGGGTCACCGGCTCTCTCGGCTTGTGTGCAAGGGCTGGAAACGTGGTATTTATCAGGTGGCCGACTATGCACCGTGACCGGTAAAGGGCTTTGCATTTACCGTACTTCATCCCTCAAACGACCCTGCAAAGTAAGAGGTTCTGCCCTCACTTGCACAGATGGGAGACAAGCTCAGACAGACTACACGACTGGTACAGTTGCACAGTGTGGACACAAGGACACAATCACCATTCTTCCTCTCTGTCTTCTTCCTCCACCTCTCACTGTCCCTCCCTCTCCCCACTCTCGCTCTAACTCCATCCAATGGCCCCTGCTGCTCCAAAAATAAAGACAAACTACAAGCACCCCAGGTTTTGGACCTCCCATCTTGCTGAGCCTTATTTCAAAACGTCCGCACTCTCCCTACCCTAACCCCCACCCCCACACTTTTCTTTGAGTCCTTCCTATTCCCTTATGCCCCAAGGCCGTTGCACACACTGTTTCCTATGCCTGGAACGTTCTCCCCCCTGCCCCAACCCAGTGAATATCACCTTTCCTTCAGATCACAGTGAGCGATCTAAGGCCCCCTCTGGCCTTTACCAGGTCAAATCCTCCCGCCCATAGCACCAGGACTTCCCGGCATTAGTCCCCGCTGCAACTTCACGCTTGTCTGAGGTTATTGGATAAACTCGTCCCCGTGCTCTCCTCACATTAATTAACAGATATCTATCAAGGGCCTACTATGTGCCAGACCCTGCCCACAGTCCTGCGGGGACAGTGGAAAACAAGCCAGGTAGGGTCTCTACACTCGTGGAACTCACCATCTGATGGCAGGAAATGGAAGGCCGAGGGCTCTCGTGCAAAGGGGTGGAGGTGGGAATGCAGGGGAAGCTGCACGGGGGCGCTATATTCTGTTCAGCGGAAGCCGGGAGGACGGGCCGGGGACAGCCAGAGACGAGGCTGGAGAAATACACAAAGACCAGGCAAGGAAATAGGCCCGGAACACCCTAGAATTCCTACGAAGGGGTCTGACTTGCTCCCAGGGTAATGGGAGCAACGGAAGGGGCTGAAGCAGGACAGTGACGGGGCCTGCCATGTGTTTCAGGGACATGGCTGAGGCTGCAGTGAGGAGGAAAGGGTGGAGAGCAAGGCTGGAGGCAGGGAGGCCGGGAGGCCGGGAAGGAGGCTTTGACTTAATCCCGGCAAAGGTGGCTGATCGAGGCCAGCAAGGACAAGGAGTGGGAAGAAGGGGAAGGGAGGCTGAATATCGACAGAACTAGGTCAAGGACGCGCCTGGGTCCCACCTCAAATTCCACTGAGGCCACTGTGCTCGGCGGTGCCCCTGACTGAGGCCAGCAGGGCAGGCGGGTTTGGGAGGCAGGAGGTGGCCTTCGCCAGGGAAAGGCAACACTGACGTTGGAGGCCTGGCGGGGTCCGGGGCCGAGGAAGAGGCAGCGGCCTTGGGGACCACGCCAACACGCAGCAGCCAGAGAGGAAGGCATCAGAGACGGGCCGCGGCACAAACACCATGGAACCCCTGCCCGGTACTCCTTAAGATGGCCAAGGTCGTGACAAACAAGGAGAGTCTGGGAAAGTGTCATAGACCAGAGGGAGCTAGGGCAAATGAGGACAAAATGTGAGATGGTGCCCAGGATGCGGCCCTCACCTCCAAGGACTGCTGAAACCCAAGCAGTGCCTGGGGTTTCACGAACAGTAACAGAGCAACGGGGGCCGCTGAGTGCTGACGGGGCACCACGGTCACGGACATGCCGCTTGCTGTCTGGGGACATCGGGGGAAGGCGCATGCCAGGATTCTCATCATCTGTGCAACTTGTCTGCCCAATTATTCCAAAAGAAGATGCTTATTAAAAAAAAAAAAAAAGTTGCAGGATCCCTGGTCCCACGGATTGACTCTCCCAAGAGAAAGAAACAGGGTAGCAGGTGTGGGCGCCGAGAAGGGGAGTCGGCCCCCGGCGGCATGATGCTGGGGTCTGCACCCGAAGGGAATCCTGTGTGTTTGCTGGAATCCCTGACAGGGGCTCCGAGGCTGGGGTCGTTTCCAAATCCAGGGCTCCTCACACTTTCCCGAAGGCTCCTGGAGAGCGAATCTGTGCCTGGGGAGGTCTGAGGACACAGATAAAAGCCTTCATCAAAGCCCCATGTTTTTTTAATCTTAAAAATTCATGTCAGGGGACGCCTGGGTGGCTCTGTAGGTTAAGCGTCTGACTCTCAGCTCAGATCTTAATCTCAGGGTCGTGAGTTCAGGCCCTGCTTTGGGCTCTGCACTGGGCATGGAGCACACTTAAAAAATAAAATAAAATAAAATAAAGTAAAATAAAATAAAGAAAAATAAAATAAAGTGCGCCTGGGTGGCTCAGTGGATTAAAGCCTCTGCCTTCGGCTCAGGTCATGATCTCAGGGTCNATAAAATAAAATAAAATAAAGTAAAATAAAATAAAGAAAAATAAAATAAAGCGCGCCTGGGTGGCTCAGTGGATTAAAGCCTCTGCCTTCGGCTCAGGTCATGATCTCAGGGTCCTGGGATCGAGGCCCGCATCGGGCTCCCTGCTCGGCGGGGAGCCTGCTTCCTCCTCTCTCTCTGCCTGCCTCTCAGCCTACTTGTGATCTCTCTCTCTCTCTCTCTCTCTCTCTCTCTCTCTGTCAAATAAATAAATAAAATCTTTAAAAAAAAAAAGAAAGAAAAAATAAAGTAAAATAAAATAAAGATTCGTGCCAAGTCTACATTCTATTCTAAAACAGTACCTTTTGATTTTGCTATAAAAGTACCCCACTATAATCCCCAGAGCAGTCTCATGTACTGGTATGAAAAGCCCAAATATGAAAATTAAGCATGGGGGCTCCTGGGTGGTTCAGTCAGGAGAGCATGTGACTCTTGATCTCAGGAGCATGAGTGTAAGCCCCACACTGAGCAGAGAGGTTACTTTAAAAAATAATAAGAAGATAAATAAAAATAAAGCCTGAAGTCTCGGGAGTGAATAGGCTAACTTGGAGAGAAGGCGGAGGCAGGGGACCAAAAGCTCTGTGGCCCTACAAGCAGGTAGACACTGTGCCAGGGACTCACAGTCATTCATTCTTTTGACAAGTATTTCTGTGCCCACCACGTCTAGCCGGACCCAGCGGGGAACAAGACAGACCCAAATCCTTCTATGTCAGTGGGAGGGGACAGAGGAAAATGAATAAGTAAAACAGGGAGTCTGCTAGATTGTGGTAAGTGCGACAGAAAAATCAAGTGGTGGAGGGATGGAGGGGGGTAGAAAACAGGAAGGATGGACATTTGTCACCAGGGTGGCTGGGAAGGTGACATCTAAGTAAGGACTCCAAGGAAATAAGGTTGCTTTGCAGATGGTTTCTCATTTATTTTTCACAGCTGTGGGTGGTATTTATTTGTCCTGTTTTATAGATGAGAAAACGAGCCTCAAAGAGGTAAAAACAGTCAAGGTCATAGAAAAAAATGGGTGCCCTAGGGGAGGATATTAGACTGGATGCAGGCCCCTCGTTCCTGTCTGAGGAGGGTGGTTAGGAGCACCCCCGCCGCCCCTCCCGGGCCCCGGCTGTCATCACTAACTGATCACACCCACCACCGCTCGCTCTCTTGCTAAAGCCCCGTTTCCAGTCCCTTCCAACTCCTCAGTAGGGCGCTGCTGCCTCTCCTCTCCGTGCACCTTCTTAACTTGATCAGTTCAAGAGGTTAAGGGGTAAAATGGGCCAGCACACCACGGTCCCCCGCCCCCGAGGGTGCTGAGTGGGCAGAGGAAGGGGCAGGGGGACCAGCACCCTCCACCGGCTCAGCCCAGCCTAGGGTGACTAGGGATGTGGTCAATTGAGTTAACAGCGTCTAGCTGCGCCCCGTCCAACAATCGCCCTGGGACCCCTCCACCCACAGCTAGAGCACTCTTCACAGCTGAGAAACAAGGTTGGAGGAGACTGGGGGGGGTCTCCCCACCCCAGAACCCTTCCCCACTCTTCCCACATAAAGAGAAACATTTCAGGGCTGAAGAAATGACTCATATCCCCCCAGAGAGGGCCAGGGCCGGGCTGAGTCCGGCTGGGGGAGCCCGACGGTCACTAATCGGCCTGCCTGCTCTGGCTGAGGAGGCCCTGGGCCCCAGGAAGACAGGGGACAAACGGAGACAGAGACGGCAGAGACAAATGGCCAGTGGATCTCCCAACCCACCCTTGAGCTTGTCACTGGGTGTCGCCCAGCTTTGCTCAGAGGGAACTTGATGGAGAAGAAAATTCCTCTGGACCTTCCTGAACGAGCTTTATGGCTGACTCACCGCCACCTGGGGACAGCAAGCGAATTCACAAATCACCAAAGAAGGAAAAAACGGTTCCTATTAAGCAATCTCTTCAACGGATGGATCAGAGATCACCAGCATAAATGCTCACTTACATTTTTGTTCCAGGTTTTGTTCTTTAAAGAAGCACATCCTACAACAGCTGGAGGTCGGAACTGATCGCCAAGTGAAATCTTATATATTCAAGCCTACTTCTCCATTCGCTGGCATTAGACACATAGAAATGTGTCCCCAGTGACAATATGAACGATCCGTTGGCCGCAGGATGGCTTGGCGCCCATCCCGGGCCCCTCCTTATCTCGGCCCTGTGAGGTCATGCCCTCCTCTGCTCGTCCCCCGCTGGGCATGTGCTCACCGCAGGGTCTCTGCCCTCGAAGACTTCCCCTCCAGTGGAGAGAAGTAACAGTCAGAATGAAAGTAATGATGTGAGTGTCCTGAGGACAGAGCAATGCCCGTTCTGCACCCAGCTCCGAACGTGCTTCAGCTGCCTGCCGTCCCCAAAGGTCCCCAAGGGTACCACCTGCTTCCCTCCAGGAGGACCCCTGCACGGGGCTCCAGAGCAACCTCCTGGTGGGCTGGCCTTCTCTCGTCCCTGCCCCTGGCCCTTCTGAGCCAGAAGCACACCCAGCCTCCACCCTGTGGGACTCTTCATAGGAGCCTGCAAGAAACTCTGGCTCTGCTGTCTCTAAGCAGTATGGCCTTGGTGGCTCACCAGGCCTCAGCTTCCTTATCTGTTCGATGGGACACAACAGGACCCATCTCCTGAGAGTCAATTCTAATGAAATAAGTCAACACACATGCTGCTCACCCCAGGACCTTGCTCAAAGTGGATGCTCACTAAAGTGTGGTTCCTTGGTCCCACTCCATGGGGCAGACTCCATGGTTCAGGTCAGGGAACTCTAAGAACAGGTGTTAGAAAGCGTTATAAAGGGGAGCTCCTGGCTTCTCTGTGAGGCTGCTAGTGGCTTGTATACCAACCTACCTCATTTCCAAACCCGTTGCCCACTTCACACCCGTGCCAGGATTTCCAGAACAGAGCTCCCTATTGTGGGAAGGGAACTTCCTTAGACTTGTCCTAAACTTGCCTCACCCTGACCCACAAGGACCAGGGGGCCGAGCTGGTAGCTCTGAATGTTTTTCCTGCCCCTTCTCAGCCCTCATCTTTCTTCCATCTGATGTTCCGAGCCAACAATAGCCGCTTTCCAGGCTCAGCGGCCACACAGCACACTACTCCCTGAGCAAAAATACCCATGCGGGGGAGGGTGAGGAAGCTAAGGTGGGTGGCAGGGGGAGGGGGTCCACAAAGCAGGGGGCCTAAGGCAGCAGGGGTGGTGGTGGCAGGAGGAGGACAGCACATTTCTTAAGAGCCCGCCATGTGGCAGGGTGAGAAGGGCCAGGTCGCTGGGGGTGATACAGAACCCCGGGAGCCTGTGGGGGTGGAGGGAGGGCTGGTCTCCAGGAGGCCAGAGGAGCCAGTCCCCAGAGAGGGATCAACCTGGGTCTAATGTCAGGGGCAATGCCCAGGGAGAAGAGTGAGGTGAGTGGGCTCTAGAACCTGGTAAGAAAAAAGGAGCCTGAACCCCCAAAGAGATTCCAAATCCTAAGAAAAACGGGGGCTCAGATACAGAGGTGCTGAGTTTCATGATAGGGGAGCTCAAGCCGGCTTGGATCCCAGGAGGGGCGTGGTTTAGAGCAGGGTGGGAGGCGGGCAGAGGCCTGCAGAGCTAGAAATTCACTTCATTCAACATCTCCGTGGTCTTATCTGCCAGACAAGCTTAACTGGGGCAAGAAAACAGAGATCATCAAATGGTAGCCGGCAGTTTCTACTTCAAGAGGTTTGGAGGAAGGGCTATCTCTGCTTCTGGGGAGACCCCACTGGGCAACGAGGTAGCCCCAGGCTTTCCTGTGGCTCCTTTCTCTCCATCTCCTCAGAGCCCAGCGAGGGGCTGTTTGTGTGCAGTGTTTCCAGCCGCCCTCCCCCCCCAGCCCCGCTTCTGTGGACTCCTTCGAAGCCTGGGGAGGGCCTCAGTGCAGAGGTCACAGAGAAAGAATCTGGAGGTCAGAGCACCGCCCCTCCCCCCCAGATGTTTCAAAGACAGGATCTGTGCGCATTAAGCATCCTCTCCCTAGAAGCCACCAGTCTTTGGGGGGGGGGGTGCCGCAGGGAGGGGGTCCAGACACCAGAAGGCCTGGAAGAATTCTGCAGGCGTGGCTGCTGGGAAACTGGGCCCTGAGTCAGAGTTTTGTGGGAGGCCCAGGGATGTAAGTTTTGATGCTGAGCTATGACCCCGACCCAGAGCAGCTCACACACCTTTGTAGGCTCTGTTCTCACCTGTCAAAGCATTGGGCCAGATCCCCGGCCCCACCCCAATCAATCACCATGGGCTCTAGACCTCAGTGTCTCTGCCTCTCCCTTGCCATTACCATCAGCCTGGGCTGAACCACCCTCCCCACCCCCTTTTCTTTACCCTCTCCCCCTCCCCCAAGTCCATCTCCAGTCAGCAGCCAGAGTGAGTTTAATAAAAGGCAAATTAGATCCTGTCACCTCCCTGCTGGAATCCCTCCTAGGCCCTGCTCAAGCCTCCACCCTGCTGGGTATAAACTTTTGCCTTTTCTTGTTTTGTCAGCTTAAATGGGGGTCTTTTGGTATAAAAGAAAATAAAGCCTAAAATGTGTTGATTTGAACACACACACACACACACACACACACACACACACACATACAACTTTCCACCACTCTTGGGATGAGGTCCAAATCTCTCACCTGGTTCACACGGTCTGTGGGGCCCACCCCTGGCTCCCCCTCAGCCTCACCTTGGGTCACCCTTGCCGTGCTTTCTACTCCAGCTACACTGAACATACTATCGGTCACCCACCTCAGGGCCTTTGCACTTGTTGTTCCCTTGGCTAGAATTTTCTCTCCATCTTTTTAGCTGGATAACACTTAATCCATCCTTCAGATCTCTTCTCAACTGTTTCTTCCTCACAGATGTCTTCCCTGAGCCTAGTCTCCTCTGAGCCTCTGCCTGGTACGGGCTTCTCTGATAGAAGCTCACACAGCATCCTGCTTATAATTAGAGATCCGTGCGATTACCTATGACCATGTCTGTGTGCTCACCATTCGCCACTCTGTGCCTGCGCATAGTGGGTGCTCAATAAATGGTAGCTCTTGTCACATTAATCTTCCCATACTTACCTTTCCATATTCAGCTGGTTAGTGGAGCTGGATTCTGGGCCTCTGTGAATCCGTGTGCGAGACCATAAAGAGGCAGTGTGAGGTACTGGGAAGAATACCAGCCTTGGCAGCTGAGGGATCTGGGCTGCAATCCCAGCTCTGATACTACAAGCTGTTTGGCTTTGGGCAAGTCACCTAACTTCTCTGAGCCTCAGTTTCCTGATCCATTTTTTTTTTTTAATTTTTAAGATTTTATTTTTAGGGACACGTGGGTGGCTCAGTCAATTAAGTGTCTGGCTCTTAATTTCAGCTCAGGTCATGATCTCAGCGTGGTGAGACGGAGCCCCACTTTGGGAGTCTACTTCTCTCCCTCTGCTCCTTCCCACCCTTCATACTCGCGCTCTCCCTCTCTCTCTCTCTCTCTCTCAAAATAAATAAATAAAATATTTTTTGAAAAAGATTTTCTTTTTAAATAATCTCTCCACCCAATGTGGGACTTAAACTCACAACCCCAAGATCTAGAGTCACACATTCTACCGACCGAGGCAGGCAGGTACCCCCTGTTCCTGTTACTCTGAAGATTAAATTAATACTTTAGACATACTGGTTACCTATAACTTCATTATGACTGGTAGAAATGTCTTTCAGGACTCCCTGCCTCCTTTTGCCTCAGTTTCTACCAAGCAATGTTCTTTTTTTTTTTTTTTTTTTAAAGATTTTATTTATTTGACCAGGGAGAGAGGCAGGCAGAGAGAGGAGGAAGCAGGCTCCCCGCTGAGCAGAGAGCCCGATTTGGGGCTCAATCCCAGGACCCTGAGATCATGACCTGAGCAGAGGCTTTAACCCACTGAGCCACCTAGGCACCCCAAGCAATGTTCTGATGGCTGAAGTGACAAAATAAAATGCCCAGGACAATGCTGAGCCCAGAGCAGATATGTAATAAACCAGGATTTCCAAAGAGTGAGCTGTGGCCCACCAGCACCAGAATCAGGGAGTTTGTCGGAAATGTAGGTCCCTATCCCCACTCCAAACTTACTGAATCAGAAAGTCCGGCGCAAGGGCAATGAAATTTGCATTTGCAACCAGAATGTCTGATGATTTTCATGCACACTCAAGTCTGAGAAGCATGGCAACCAACGCAATCTTACTGCTGTTGTCACTAACCTGTAACTCCCGGGGGCCCTGCCTCTAAGCCCTCCCACGGGAGGCCCTGACTCTCGGTTATCTGGATGGGGTCAGAGCATCTGTCTCCAGAAAGGCACATGGTCCATCATAAACGGATATGCTTCCTAATGGCTTCAAAACAAGAGCACGGGACAGAGAAAGACAAATACCCTCTGATTTCACTCGTATGTGGAATTTAAGAAACCAAACAGGGGAACATAGGGGAAGGGAAGGAAAAATAAAATAAGAGAAAGACAGAGAGGAAGGCAAACCATAGGAGACTCTTGACTCTAGGGAACGAACGGAGGGTGGCTTCAGGGGAGGCGTGGGGGAATGGGTAACTGGCAGATGGGCATGAAGGAGGGCACGTGATGAGCCCTGAGTGTTCTATGCAACTGATGAATCACTGAATTCTACCCCTGATACTATACCATGTGTGAACTAATTTGAATTTAGATAAAATCTTGAAAGAAAAACAAAACAAAACAAAACAAAAACATGAGCATAGGCCTTAGGATTTGACAAATCAACTTATAAATTCCAGGCCTTCTGTGCATTTGCTTAGCTGTGGGACCTCAGGTAAGTGGCCTGACCTCTCTGAGTCACCTTCCTCCATTTTAAAATCGTGATAAACAACCTCCACCTGCCGGGGTTGTTGGGATAATCTGAGGAAGTGCCTTATGCAAAGTACATTTCAGGTGCTAGGTGGGCGGAAGGGGGAGGGTGAAAACCCCAACAGGAAGCGTTTCACTGGCTCCCCAGGCCACCTCTGCTGCCACAAGGGCTCCGGAGGCGGAAGGTGTCCTTCTCACACACCACAACTCCTGGCCATCTAGAGAAGGCGGAGACCCTCCCTGAGAGGCCGGTCAACCACCCGGGGCCCTTGCAGAAGGGGCAGTCGGCCAGGTTTGCGAGGAGCAGAAGCAGGGGTTATGTGGGAAGTGACTGGACAGCTGTCCAGGGCCCACCACGAGGGACCTGGGTCCGGAACAGTCACGTCTCCCAAGGTTGGGCCTTGCAAGGCAGTGGAGCCAAGTACGCCCTGCTGGGTGAGAACACAGACTCTGAAGACAGACTGTTTGGGTTTAAATTCTGGCTCTGCCACGACTGGCTCCACCTGGCTGGCAAACTCATACTCATCTTTCAAGACCCAAACAAACGGGGCGCCTGGGTGGTGTGATCGGTGGAGTGTCCGACTCTTGATTTCGGCCCAGGTCCAGATCTCAGGGTTGTGAGATCGAGCCCCATGTCGGGCTCCACGTTCAATGCAGAGTCTGCTTAAGATTCTCAGTCCCTCTGCCTCTCTTGCCCATGCACTCTCTCAAATAAATATACAAATCTTAAAAAAAAAAAAGACCCAACTCAAGTATCATCTCCCGGGGCCAACTTAGTCATCCGTTTCTCTGGGCCCTCAGAGGCTCCTGCCCACACACTGAAATACTATTCGGGAATTTACCTGTCGACTTGTCTATCTTTCCCACAGGCTTGGGAGTCCCTGGAGGGCACCCTTGTATCTGGCACAAAGGATCCACTCAGCTAAATGTTGATTCAGTTTGAATTCCAACTTTCTCAACCTTCTTGGTTCCCTTCCCCTCGCCCACTAAATGCCTCCCACTTCACTCCCTGTTCCTCTCCCGGATAGAGACCCTTTATTCTCTAGGATTTTAACTTCCAGATCCCTCTCTCCTGAAGGTCTGAACCTGCTCATCCCAGAGCTGATGTGTAAGGAAGGCTGTACAGAAAGACCTAATATTCACTTCTCCACCTGTGCTGACTGCAAGGACTCCCTCGGAAGGCGAAGTGCTCAGAGTCTGTGAGGCTGCCTGGTCCTAAGGACTGTGGTGAAAAGTCAGTTCTAGATGAAGCAATTCCAGCATAGTGGGTAAGAACCCGGGCTCTGTGACCAAACTGCCCGGGGTTCAAATCTTCCTCTGCCGCTTACTGACTGAGAGAGATACATTGCCTCTCTGTGCCTCAGTTTCCCCCTGTAAAACAAGGATAATACTAAATACCTCATAGGATTGACGTGAGGACTAGGTGAATTTATAACATAAAACATTTAGCAACATGCCTGACACAGCAAATAAGGCCACGAACACCGTCATCATCACGTAATGACTAAGCCTGGGAAACACTGTGGCAGGAAAGAATAAAAAGGTTATTGAAGAAAACCCTAATGTGGGCAGAAGTGAATATATCATCTCCCCCCAAGGAATCATCAGGCGTCAGCGGCCCCAGAAAGTCTCCTCTGAAGCAGCGTGCCCAGCCCTGGGCTGATCGCGTTCTACCCGTAGCAGAACCCCGTTTCCTGGGCTCACTGTGGACTCTGGGCTTGCTCAGGACAGCTCTGTCTGCACACTCTCCCAGCACAGGCTGACACAGAGCGGAGTTTCAGGGGATGTCTGCCAAATAAACAAGCTCGCAATGTAACCTGAGTCCTTGACCGAGGCTCCGAGCACAGTCCTTCTGGGGAGGCCGCTTTCATTGGTAAGGCAATGACCCACTGCCTTAGCTCATTGCTCAGGGCCCCACTGCCCATAGCACACAGCCCTAGAGACGCCCCCAAATCCCTCCCGATCCCACCAGCAGCTGGGAATACGGAGAGGAAAAGGCAGGGGCTCTGCCAAAACTCCCTCTAGAAAGAAAATCACCTCACAGACACCAGGTACTGCCCATACGGTAGGCGTGGATGCTACACTTTACAAGAATTACGTTGTTTGTTTAAACAGCTCTATGAGTTTGGTACTGTTATCATTCCCATTTTCCTCAGGCAAAGGGAAAGGCGAAGAATTAAGGACTTCACTTGAGGTTGCTTGGGTAAATGGCAGGGCTGGGATTCGAACCTACACAGGCTGGTCCTGGAGCTCCGGCTCTTGATCTGTGTTCATGCAGGGAGACGTGACAGGGAGGGAAGTCTCGCCCAAAGTGACTTGGGCCCTGCCAGAAGGCAGTCTGGAGTGGGAAGTGAAGGCGGCTGTGGCAATGCAAGACAGACGGGCGGGAGTCGGTCAAGAAAATCTCTAAGAACAGCGGGGGAAAGAGGAGCAGCCTGCCGTTGTCAGTGATGCCCACCCCTCGGAGTCGAGCACTGAAGGTGCATCCCACAGGCTCCGATCACATCAGCTCTCATTTCATTTTAGTAATCACCCAGGCAGGTGGTTGTTAGCCCCACTTCACAGATAGGAAGCCCAAGGCTCAGACAGGAAAACTTCCCTGCTAAAAGGTCCTTGACCACACCTAAGTGGTGGATCCTGGGTTCAAGTTCAAGTCAATCCCACAGCCCCGGCTCTTAAGCCTCAGGCCACAACAAAGATGAGTGAGTGAGTGTAGGGGGGAGGCAGGCAGCATTCCATGCTAGGCCTGCCCCTTACTCAAGCTGGAGGCAGACACAACACCTACAGCCCACCTGCGCCGTGTGTGCACTCTCGTGTGTGTGTGTGTGTGTGTGTGTGTGTGTGTGTGTGTGTGTTGGGGCAGTGGTGCTGACATTTAAGGACTTCTTTAAAGGGCCTCCCGACTATATGGGGAAGTAAAATAAGCAAGCAGCCNGAAAACTTCCCTGCTAAAAGGTCCTTGACCACACCTAAGTGGTGGATCCTGGGTTCAAGTTCAAGTCAATCCCACAGCCCCGGCTCTTAAGCCTCAGGCCACAACAAAGATGAGTGAGTGAGTGTAGGGGGGAGGCAGGCAGCATTCCATGCTAGGCCTGCCCCTTACTCAAGCTGGAGGCAGACACAACACCTACAGCCCACCTGCGCCGTGTGTGCACTCTCGTGTGTGTGTGTGTGTGTGTGTGTGTGTGTGTGTGTGTGTGTTGGGGCAGTGGTGCTGACATTTAAGGACTTCTTTAAAGGGCCTCCCGACTATATGGGGAAGTAAAATAAGCAAGCAGCCGTGGGGTGGGCTGACGAAAGCAATTTCCTCACCTCCCCTGCTGCAGCGCATTCACCAGAACTAGAAATCAGCACAAGTGAAGGCTAGTCCCCAGACATCCTTTCCAGAATGTTACAAGGCTTAGAATGACAGAACCACGACAGTAATAATGTTGATAACGGCTCCCATTACCGAGGACCTACTATGTACACCACCCTACGAGCTTTATAGCCTTACATGAGTCATTTCAACCATTCTTCATAACACCATCATGAGAAAGATCCCATTCTGCAGGGGGGGAAACTGAGGCTCAGAGAAAGTCACTGGCCCAAGGTCACCTAGCTGGAACGAGTACGCAGGTCTGTCTGGCCTGAAACCCATATCTTAACCAGAAAGAACATTAGATCAAGGGGTCCAGGAGTCTAAGTCCTGCTTCTAACTCCCTGTGTGGCCTCAGGCAAATTTCCCTCCCTTTCTGAACCTGTCTTCCCAGAAGAGGTTGGTCTAGATGATGTCTAAGTAGCACTTCCACTTCAGCCCTCTGTGACTGAGAACTGCCACGCCCTCTTGCCCTCTCCCCGCCCCCCAACCCCCCTCCACCAGCCTGGGAAGCCCAGCAGGATGCCAGAGAGCCTCCCACTCCACGCCCACAAAAAAACACCAAGTACTGCCTTCTTCTGGCTGCCTCATGATCCCAACCAGCCAGGACACCCAGAACCGCAAAGCCACAAGATTCCCTCGAGCAGGGCCGTGGGAGCAGGAGCCCAGAGGGCAGAGGGGACAGGCAACCCCTCGCAGTCACCACTTCCTCCGCCCTCACTTCTCGGCAGGGTGTGCGGAAATTGGGGAGGCAGGCTTTGGCTCCGTGCCCTTCTGGCCCATTTCTCTGGGTCCCTGTGGCCTGGGGTGGTGGGAATGTGGTTACTTTGGGGGAATCCCGAGCTCACTCTGGAAGTCAAGTCCAAGTGGAGATTTTAGGACAAAAACCTTTGCTGGGCTCCAAAGGCAATTTTCGCCCACCATGCTCTGTGGCCAGAATGTCTTGTGGCATCTGGGATGTCCTGTCTCCCTCTTTCCCATCCTCTGAAGTGGCTGCTAAAATCCCAGATCCTGGAGTGAGACAAGCCTCCCCCTTAGGACAGGTGAAAAGCAGGAAGAACCCGCTCCCCTTTTACTTGCCACCAGCCTCCCTGCCTCACTCCTGCCCCCTGCAGTTCATCCTCTGCACAGCAGCCAGAGCCTTAGCAAAACCTAAACCAGTCATCCCCCTGCTTGGAGCCCTGCAGTGGCTTCGCATCACTCTCAGAACAAAATGCCAACTCCCCCAGCCTCTGTCCCCATGGCTGACAAGGCTCTGCCTGATCTGGCCCCTCCATGACCTGTCCCCTTTTCCCCTTGCTCCCTCTGCGCAGCCCCATCAGCCTTCTTGCCACCCAAAACATGCCAAACCCCACATCCCTGTCTCGGGCCCTTTGCATGTGCTGTTCCTCTGCACAGAACTCTCCTGTCCCACATCTTTGCCCTCTCCTCATCTCTCAGGACTCAGATCAATGTCACCTCATTCCTTGCTGACCCATTTGAGTAGCTCCCTCCCCAACTCTCAGCTAATTCTCCACTACATCACTCGGTTTTCTTTCCCTTCTCTGAAGTGATCCTTCTGGTTGGTTGGGTTTCTTGTGTCATCCCTCTTCTACAAGGCATCTCCTCAAGGGCGGGATTTTGCTGCCCCATCCACTTTGGTCCCTACAATGAGGTGGGACCTCATTTTGTCATTACAACTCTGCAGGTGAGGATGTTGGAGTTCAGAGAGGTAGACTGACTTGCCCAAGGTCAGATGGCAAGGAAGTAGCAGGACTGAGACCCAGGTCTGCCTAATACCCAGGCCATTTCTGCAAGGCCTCCGTAGAAGAGACTTCCATGGCCAGGGGCCCACTTTGGGGCGCTCTCACCCAGAGAGGACTGATTCACAGTGAGGCTCTTAGCAACGGTACCAAGAATGAAGGGCCTGTCTACTTCCTCAATGGTCCTTCCTTAGAGATTCAGAGCAGCTGGGGCTCACCAGTGGGGCAGGCACAACCCTGGAGGTGAAGAAGCATGAGTGAATGCTTGCCGAATGAAGGGAGCTCACCAGAAACAGGGTCGCTGGGGAAACCTTCAATCCACCCAATGTTGTGCAGAAGGGAAAACTGAGGACCAGGGCAAGGGAGAGATTTACTTAAAGTCGCACAGACTGATAAAGCCTCACGGCCTGGGGTCTCCAGATCCAGGAACCCCTGCTTGCCCTGAGAAATGTCAAGTGAGACCCAAAGCCCAGGTTCTAGGAAGAGTGCGTGTCCAGAGCTGCCAGGCCCCGAGGGCAGAGGCAGGGCCGGCAGAGTGGATCTGAAGCCCTAAGACAAAGAAAGATCTCAAATTCCTTCCTTCCTTAGAAAAGGTTCATCAGGAGTCTACTCCAGGCTAGACCTTGGGCCTGTCGGTAGAGATGAACAATATTCTCAGAAAATGGACACCTCCCTGGAGAACCACCTGGTAGCTTCTCTGAGAATGAAAGACACACAGACCCTCAGACCCAGCAGGCCCTGTCTCAGGCCCTTTGCATTTGCTGTTCCTCTGCACAGAACTCTGCAGCAGGCCCCTCCAGACCCACCCACAAGAAATGGGTGCGTAGGTGCACCGAGAGGCACACGGGAATGTCACAGTTGCCCAGACAGGAACATGTCCACATGTGTGCATCTGCCCAGTGGGACGCCAGGCGGCCTGCAAAGGAGCACATTCTGGAACATGCAGCAACACGGGCCAACGGAAAACCATTCACTGTTGACTGAAGCTGAAGGAAACCAGACCCAAGAGTACGTATTATGAATTCATGCAGATAAAGTTCAAAACCAAGCGAAACTGGGGAGACAGAAATCAGATCAGCAGCCACCTGTCACAGACAGGAATGGAAGGGGGCACCGGGAACTTTCTGGGGAGCAAAACTATATTTTGCTCTAGGTGGTGATGATGCAGGGGTGTACATTTGTAAAAACAGCGGCACAAGACGTGTACATCTTGCTTAAGGAAATTATACGACTTAGAAGATGCTGAGTCTTGCCCTTAGGAAGCACACAGCCCCACAGAACAGGGCGATCTAAGAGAAGCTGGTGTCGGCGGGACCCCGCTGTGTGTCGGGACTGAGCCGGCTTCCTCAGGAACAGCAGCTGACTAATGCTTGCAACCACTGCACAGAAGAGGCCCCAATATCTCCACGTCAGAGCGAGGAAAACGAAGCTCAGAGAGGGGACACAGCGTCCAAAGGGACACGGCAGAAAAGGAGGGAGCAGTCCCCACCTCCCTGCCCTCCCCACCCCACACCGCGAGCTCCCTGGTCCCCACGTGGCCACCTCCTCTCCGGGGCCGAAGGGAACAGTGAGCGTGGACTGGACTTCTGCGAAAGAGCTGCTTAGGAAATGCCTTCTTCCTCCGCCTTCCGCCCCCTCCGCCCCCCTCGCCCCCTCCCTGCCACAGATCTCTGAGGTCACTGCAGCCCTGGCCTTCCGCCCAACGAGAAGGAGCCCCGGAGGCCGGGCAGCTGTGTGTTGGGGGTGAGGGGCAAGGGGTGGTGTGACCAAGGGGCTTTCTCCGCTCCTGGGCTCCCCTGAACCAGCCCATGGCCCCCGAGGGCCAGGAGGCCTTGAGGTTAGAGACCCACCCTTGGCTCCAGCTCACAGGTGACGTAACCCAGTGTCTGGACTCGGAGAATCATAAAATGTTTATTTGGAATAACAACCACCACCATCACCGCTGCTTACTCAGTTCTTACCCTGCGCCAAGAGCTGGAGCTTGATTCGTGGCTCCTCACCAATGTCCCCCCAAAGTAGCTACAGTTAGCATCTCACTTTACACAGGAAGGAAGGGAAGCTCAGAGGGGTTAAGTGACTTCCCACAGCCTCACGGTGAGGGAGCGCGGGCCCGGGGATTCAAACCCAGGTCTGCCCTGCTTGGGGCCCGTGCTGCGAACCACATGTCGTGTCTGTGATCCCGCATGTTACTGCTCAAAGCGCCCCCTGAGTAGGTCCGTTCCAGCCACATGGAGCTACCGACGGGAGAACAAAGGCCCAGGAAGAGAGAGGCTCTTGCTCGGAGCCACACAAAAAGTCTGTGGCAGGGCTTGGCCCGGACGCTATGCGTCTCCCCTTGGCCTGGCTTTCAGTGGCCAGAGCCTCGGAGCGGGCCACGTGCACCTGGACGGGCAGCGTGTGGGAGGCAGGGAGGCCTGGCTCCAGGCAGAGGTAAATATTGACATGATGGTGTTTACACTGTAACCCTAACCCCTCCTGGCTGGGGCCTCACGCCCGTCCTGTCCCCACCAAGGAGGAAAAGGAGCTTGTGGGGAGGAGAACGGGGGGAGGGGGGGGGGGGCTTGNGGGCCCGTGGGCAGGAAGCCTGGGACATCTTCAGGCAGGGGGTTGCTGCGCGCCTGGGCTGCGGCCCACGGGGCAAGGCCAGGAGCCAGGGAGATGGCGTCGGAACTGGGAGTCGCTGGCCCGGGTTTCAGTCCTAGCTCTGCCACAGATTGGCAGTGGGACCCGAGAACAGTTGGTGACTGGGGAGGAAAGGACTTGGGTCACTGTCAAGGGCTGTGCAAAGGTGAAAGATAAATAACGTTTCAGCCTGGTCAACGTCCGGCCCCGGTCACCTCCCAGGGCCTCTGGCCGCTGTCCGGCAGCCCCATCCCTGTCCCCAGGGGGCTTTCCTGGGAAGGCAGAGTTTCTGCTAAAGTGGGTGGCAGTTTGGGACCGAAACCAGGATCTTGAGGAATCAGGAGGCCGCTGCCTGGTTCCAGTCCCTCGTTCCCTACGTGATCTGTGAGTGTCAGCTTCCACAGCTCTGGGCCGGGGATAAACCTACGTCCGGGGGTTCCTGTGAAGGTCGGAGAGGTTTACACTGAAGTGTCAGGGACATGGCAGGTCCTCATCTGCCCCTCAGTATTCCCACCTATGAAACAGGGAAGGTGAATCAGGTGGTCAGAACGCAAGCACTCTGCGGTCTGAAGCTCCGGCAGCCAGGGCCTCCCTGTCTCAGAGCTCTGAAGTTAGATCCTCCCTCAGCTAACTTCCTGAATGTTCTCCAGAAACTTGTTCCTCTGTTTACATCTCCCCCAAGGACCACCCCCCCTCCAACACACACACCAAGGGCTCTGTGGAGAGGAGGGAGCTGTTGCAAGGCTTGTCAGTGAGCCCAAGACAGGCCCGTGGCTCTTTCTGCCACCTCTGCCCTTGAGGAGGACCCCTGCGGAAAGGGCAGAACTCCGAGGCCCGACCCCCAGTGCCACTCACTGATTGTGGGGTTCAATCAGCATTGGTTGCTAACTAAACTTTCTCCCCCTCCCCCTCCCCCCAACTACAACTCCTGAAGGACAGGAGAGTACCTCCATATTTTCATTTCTTTAAAACGTTCCACTAACTATTCCCATTCCACTGACTGTTGCCATAGGAAGCACAAACGCCACCTTTTCTGGGAAGCCTTCCCTGATACATACTCATGGCCAGGCTGACTCTGGAGCTGCATCCCTAGATCGGCACTATCATATTCTACCTGGTTTTAGAGCCATTTGGGAATTTCGTCCTTCTCATTAGATCAAAGTTTCTTGAGGCCAGGAGCCCCACTGTTGTTTGTAGGAAAGGACGTGGGGAGGACAGTCAATGTCCACAGGGCATGGGACACGCTTTGTGCGACCTCCAGGGCCACAGCCTCCCCTCTCTTCACTGCATTCTGGGCAGCGTGATGGGGGTGTGGGGTGGAGTAGAGGGGGCGGTAACTGGTGCCTAGACCACCACCGTCTCTCCTAGGACCACTCCACCTGCTTCCGAACTGGTTCTCCGGCTTCCCGCCTCACCCCTGTTGACTATCTCAAAACCCAACTCTGACCACATCGCTCCCCACACTCCGAACTCCAGAGTGGCTCCCCACTGTCCTTAGGATCGAGGCCCCAAATCTTTAACAAGCCCCTCCTTGCAGGCACCTGCCCGGGCCGCCTCCCACGCATCATCTTCTCAGCCTCCGGACACAGGGATTCCGGAAGGCACCACGTTTCGTCCCATCTTGCACCTGCTGCTCCCTCCACCTGGAACCCAGTCATCCTTTAGACCACGCGTTCTTGAGACCACGGCTGCAATGCCACGTCCTCAGGGAGGCTCGTCTGATCCCCAGGTGAGGCTCCCTTATCTGCTCCCCATCACCCCGCACGTCTCCCGGGCAACTGCAATTGCCCTTCTCATTTCCTGCTCCTTATCTGCCCGTCCGGCAGAGGCAGACCGTGGAAGAGAGATCTGTGGCTCCCCTTCATGCTGACGGCCGCCCCGACACCTGGTCCCGTGCCAGGCAGGCTTGTTTGCCGAATGAACGAATGAACCCAGCACGCTCACTGTGGCCGGGTGCTTACCTAGCTGATGAAAAAGAAAAAACTGGAGTGGAAACACAAAAAGTCGTAAACCTTTGCCGATGGCTCCTCCCTCGCGGTAGATATCAAGGTGTGGACTTTAGCCAAGCGGGTTACGTCGTGGCCAAAGCCTGAAACTTTCTGCTGAACCCACCTTGTAGACAGCCCAGGCCTCTGACTACTCAAATCTTGTTGCTCCCCCTCGGGGTCTGGTCTCTCCGATCCTGTCTAGGAAACCATCGACTTCGTCCGTTAAGAAAGATTAACGACGGGGCACCTGGGTGGCTCGGTGGGTTAAAGCCTCTGCCTTCAAGTCAGGTCATGATCTCAGGGTCCTGGGATCAAGCCCCGCATCAGGCTCTCTGCTCAGCCGGGAGCCTGCTTCCTCCTCTCCCTCTGCCTGCCTCTCTTGACACGCCTGTTTACCAAAAATCGTAGCAATGTCAGGAAAGCTGAGTGATCCAGGTACCAGCACAGACGCTGACCCACAGAGGGAAGGGTACTTGCTGGGCTCTGGGAAGCCAGGAGCGGGCCCCCGAGGGGACAGGTGCAGGGGGCGTGTGGCTGGCCTCCCATCTTCAAAGAGTAACACCTTCTCTCAAGTTCTTAAGCATATCTACATTGTATCCTAGGTTGTATCCTCGGGATATCCTGCCAAGGAAGCGAATCTGCCCCACTTGGTAGGAAAAGAGGTGCAGAGAGGGGGAAGAGTTGTCCCAAAGTCACACAGCAAGCTGGTGGTCCATCCGGTGTTCAAACCTAGCCAGTGTCCCCTGTCCTCGACTCAGCCACTTACAGCAAAAATGACTCTCAACCCGTGGCCGTGGTTTTAAGCTCAGCCCCTAGGTTGGAATGTGGAGGAACATTCTCAAGGCGCCACAGCAGCCGAGAGGGAACAGTGGGTTGGGCCTCCTTTTCTCCAACCTGTCTGCCTGGTAACCCTCTAAACAATCCAGGAGGCTTGTGCCTGCTCTGACCCTATCTTGCTGTACGACCCTGGGCAATCTCCTTCACTTCTCTGTGCCCGTTACTGGGTGGTGTGAGGACAGCTGAAGACAGGAGATAGAAAAAGCCCTTTCAGAACCCTTATCCCAAGCCTGCACTGGGGGGGTTCATTTGAGGCCTTTAAGAACTGCACTGATTCCCCACCGAGGGGTTAGAGACCTGGGTGGGGAGCTGGAGACCATGGGGGACATTCAGCCAGGACAAGAGGAAATAGCCCGCCTCCTCTCTAAAGGAACCCTGTTAGGAACCTGGGGGCCAGGGGAAACTTGGCCATGCTGGAAGGGAGGGAACTCGGGATTTGTTTAAAACCCATGAAGCAGGAGATCCAAGGAATAAACTCTTTAGCAGCCCTGAATGACCCCCACCTCAGGAATGAGCACACGGACTAGTGTTTAGGGGAAACCAAAATGACAGGGGCCAGGAAGCCTGATGTCAGCCTCTACCCCGCCCACGGTGGGTCAACAATCCCCAGTGGAGCTCCCACCCCTTAGCCTAAGCGTTCGGCCATCTGGCCCCAGCCATGTCGTTTGCCCACTCTCTCTCCTGTTTTCCGGCTTTCTCATGCCCAGGTGCCAGGCAAGCCCCATTCTGGCCTTTCCAAGAGCATTCCTCATTGCACTCATGCCCCTGGTCCTCTGTTCGGAGGTTCCCCTGCCTGAAAGTTCTTTCCAATTCAGAGGTCACCTACTCAGTGAAGCTTTCTCTCATCTCTCCAGCTGGGAGGAACTCCTTGCCCGGCATGATACCTCTGAGTCTCCCAGAGATAGGCCATCTGGCCTGAGGACCCTTACAGACATTGACGAACTGACAGAAGCTCCCTGAACGCTGTGTTGATGACCGTTTTTCCTCCTTGGCACAGGGCATATAGTAAGTGTTCAATAAATCTTCGTTGACTGATGAACAAAGGAATGGTTCTCTAAGTGTCACTGTCCCCTACTTCCCTCACGATAACCTGTAATCCTTCTTCCTGACTAGCAAACAGGTTAGACATCACACAGAACTTCCTAAATTGAGCTTCAGATTGTAAAGAAAGGAAATAAAGCTGTATTGGAGCAAGCACTCTCACTGGGTCATCTCACCAAATCCCCACAAGACTCCTGCAAGCAAAGACCTTTCATCTCTTCTCACAGATGAGGAAACCGATGGTCAGAGGTGAGGGTTCGACTTAATCCAAGTCCCCTCGGGGAAGTGGGAGAGGCAGGCTTTGAACCTGAATCTGTTTGATGCTAAAGCCTGGAAGGTTTCTCAGGTTGTAAGGCTCTGAAAATTATCTCCAAGGCTAGGTGCCCTCTCTATTTAGGTGGTTTCCAAGGAGGAAAAAGTTCTCTTTCTGAGTAACTTAGGTCAGGGTGGGTTTGAAGGCAGAGTGAATGATATGACTTCTATGTCTCGTCCCCCTTTTTTGCTCATATGAGGGGATCTTAAATCAAGGGCCAGGCCACACGGTGTGAGCTCCCTGCCACCAGAACTGTCCAAGTAGAGCATTCCAGGGGAGAGATTCCTGACCAAGGAGGTAGTTTGGGTCCAAGATGGTGTCTAAGACACAATTTCATTATTACTGACTCTGGACAGGCAAATGGCAGAGAGGGAGGCAGATACTGGTAAAGCGAGGAGGGAAAAGGGACGCTGGAAGCGGATGCTGGCTCTGGATAGAGCAGAGCTTGGTCCTGGGGCACCCCTGGGGGACTCTTCATGCCTCCAGGGGCCCCATCGTGTCCCCACCTGGTCCCCTTCAGGCTTGACAGCATCATCACAGAGAAATGGAGATGGCTGCATCCCTGAGACCAGCAGCCATCATCATGGGCGCATGCCCTCCTCAGGCCCTCCCTGGGCACCTGGGCTCACTTCATAGGGCACAGAACAGGACTAGGAGAGAGAATCAGAAGGGCCTGTCCAGGGGAAACCAAAGAGAAGTCGGTGGCTTCCACCCCCATGATGCAGAAGTGATCATCAGGCCCTTGAGAGCTTACTGAAAGGTCCAAGCTTTCCTTCCAGAGACAACACCCCGCCCTAAAACACCCCGAACAAGCCCGGCCTCAACCAAAAGGGTTTCTTTCCTGGGGTTCCAGAATCCCCCATGAAATCCCCCTGCAAGTCCCTTCTCCCTGGTGTTGCTGACCAGCCCCCTCAGCAGCCCCCTCCTCGGAGGACCCATTACTGGGAGACGTTGGGGAGAGCGGATCACCGAAAGCAGGGTCCCCAAGTGTTCCCTGGTCTCTGACAGCCGCCAACCCAGCCGCCTGCACTCCCTCGGGCCACAGTGGGATAGGCAGCCCCCGAGCGCCTCGACCTCCACTGAGCCCTCCGAAATGCGCTAGGCTCGGCCACCCACGACGCCCCAAGCCCAGCCGCGGCCCCAGACCGACCTCGGCGTCCCGGGACATTCAGGTCCAACTGGATCCAGCCGCTCCGCGATTGTGCGCGACCAGCGTATCGGACCCAGCCCGGATGCCCGGGGTCTCCACTCGCTGCTATGACTTCCGGACGCCCCAGACTAGAATTGCACTGTCTCCGAACCGAATCGGCCACCCCGAGCCCTCCAAACCCGGCCGGGGGCAGCTGCCCAGATCCAAGCTCGGCGCAGCCGCCCCGGACTGAACCCCGGTGGCGCCGCCCGGCCACTCGAGCCCGGCCCGCGCGCCCCCCGACTCCACGCCTTCCGAGCGAGAGCCGCAGCCCGCGCCCAGCCCCCCGCGAGCC
>LNAC01000030.1:5644192-5664091 GCA_002007465.1 Ailurus styani
ATGGCGGGGCGCGGGGGCCGGGCGGCGTAGCCAATCACGCCCCGAACCCGGCCTCGGCCCCGCCCCTTCGCCTCCTTAACCCCCGGCGCGCCGGGCAGGGGAGAACGGGTGCGTGGGGACCCCGCGGCCCGCGCGGGCCCGGCCTCCGGCTGCGGGGTGCGGGGTCGGGACCTCGCCGAACCCCGCTTGAGGGCCAGGCGGAGCCCGGGGAGCGGCTCAGCTGCGTCTGGTGCGCGGCGCCGGGAGCCTCGGCGACCTTTGTCTCCTGCCTGGCGCCTGCTCGGGAGTGTGACCCAGGGCGCTGCAGCTGCGCGTGTGTTTATGTGGTGTGTGTGTGTGTGTGTGTGGGTGTGGGTGCGTGTGTGTGTGCGCGCGCGCGTGCGCGCGGGAGGGGAGGAGGACAGAGAAGAAGCGGGGGAGGGATGGATCCCGCGTGCCTGTGTGTTTATTTGTGACGGAAAGGCAGAAACGGACTATATTTGGGGTTTGTTACTTGGAGCTTCCGTGTGTGCGTGTGTGTATGTGTGTGTCTATGTCTGTGTAAGAGAGAGGGGCACGAGAAGGCGGTGGGAGGGAAGCAGAGAGAAGGACCGAGAAGGCTCTCTATGCCTGTGCGTTTTTTGTGCCGGGGTAGAATCTGTCTCTACTGTGTGTTGTGTAAGAGAGTGAAAGAGGACGAGGGCGCAAGGGTGTGTGTCTGTGTACTTGTATGATGTGTGACCTGTGCGTTATGGGCCTGTTGTACATGCATGGCCATGTGGTAGAAAGAGATTTTGCCTCCCTGTTACAAACAGAGACCAAATTCCTGTGGTGGTGTGATGCTGTGGGTGCTTGTGATCATGTACACACACAAGGGCTGTGATTTGATACACTGTGGATGCAGCCTACTTTGTGGGAAAGAGATGAAAACCTTGTGTGTGTTGTGAAAGTGTTTTATTTGTGTGACTTTGTGATCACTTATATTTGTGTTGTGTCCAGAGGGAGAAACCAATGTGCAAGAGGCACCATGAGTGTATTTTCAGGGGAGACGAAGCCCTCTGGGAGGAGATGGGGTTTGGGCTTTGAAGGAGGTATAAGCATTCGTAGGGCAAGAAGGAATGAGGTGGGGAACCTTGCCTATCAGCCATGGGATTGGGGGCAAGGGAGTCGAACTGGCGAGGGGACAGGCGGATTCTGGAAGAGAGGACACCTGCTGTCCAGAGGGGGAGTAGGAACCGCTAACAGCAACCCCTGCTCTGGAGCTGGCTTGCGTGATTGTGGGCACAGGGTGCCAGGTTCCAAAGGGGACCGTCTGTTCCTGGGCAGTGTGTGTGTCCACCTGGAGGTGGCTGGGGGCTCTGTGGAAATACATCTCCCCCCTTCTGTTCAAGAGCGTTCTGAATTCCTTAATGTGGAGGGAAGGATATATGGAGGAGAGTCACTTGTCAAAATTCACAAAGCCACTGAGTGCACCAGACAGGAAGCAGGGTAGAGTGGGAGGGTTGGGCCTTGCCCTAAAGGTGACCAGACTCTGTCCCAGACACTCTCTGCATCCTGGAGGTTGGATAACACACCACCAGCTGTCCAGGCCTGAGCTAGTTTCAGATTCCTGGCCAAGAGTCTTCCTGGGAATTGTGAGCCCAGTGAGGGACTTGATCCCGGAACCCCGGGATCATGACCTGAGCCAAACGCAGACACTTAACCAACTGAGCCACCCAGGCGCCCAGGACCTAGGATTTTCAAAATGGTAAATGAACACTGGCTTTGACTTCAAGTCACCAGCTGCACTGGCCCCTAACAAGAGAATCAGCCCGTCCTTTGAAGCTTCTAAACCAGGCATTGACCTCTCTCCAGCTATGAAAGTCCAATGTGGCATCTTCTTCCAACAGAAGCCTGTTCCATCTACCCTGAAATCCGCTGCTTTAGTGTGGCCGCCTTTCTCAGTATCTGAGCTAGATCTTCTGGAAAGCTGGCTGCAGCTTCTCCATCAGCACCTGCTGCTTCCCCTTGCACTTTCATGCTATGGAGACGGCTTCTTTCCTTAATCCTCACAAATCAAACTTTGCTAGCGTCAGACTTTTCTTCTTCAGCTTCCTCCCCTCCCTCACCCTTCACAGAATTGAAGACAGTTGGGGCCTTGCTCTGGATGAGGCTTTGGCCTAAGGGAATGTTGTTGATCTTCTATCCAGGCCACTCACCCTTTCTCCTTATCAGAAATAAAGCTGTTTCACTTTCTCATCATGCACGTGTTCACTGGAGTAGCACTTTTAATTTCCGTCAAGAATTTTTCTTTGGCATTCACAGCTTGGCTACCTGGTGCGGGAAGCCTAGCTTTCAGCCCATTTCAGCTTTCAACCTGCCTTCCTCACTGAGCCTCATCATTTCTAGCTTTTTAAAAAATTTTTATTTATTTATTTATTTGACAGAGAGAGAGAGAGAGAGAGACTACAAGGAGGCAGAGAGGCAGGCAGAGGGAGAGGGGGAAGCAGGCTCTCCACCAAGTGAAGAGCCCGATGCGGGCCTCGATGCCAGGACCCCGAGACCATGACCTGAGCTGAAGGCAGAGGCTGTAACCCCCTGAGCCACCCAGGCGCCCCCATTTCTAGCTTTTTATTTAAAGTAAGAGACAGGCAACTCTTCCTTTCTCCTGAACACCTGGAAGCCATTGTAGGCTTATTAGTTGGCCTAATTTCAATATTGTCGTGTCTCAGGGAATAGGGAGGCCCAAGGAGAGGGAGGGGGATCAGGGAAATGGTTGGCCAGTGGAGCAGCCGGAACACACACAATGTTCACTGATAAATGTTGCCGTCTCATAAAGTTTGCTGTCTTTTATCGCATGGTCTGTGGTCCCCCTAAACAATCACAATAAACTTCAAAGATCACTGATCACGATTCACCATAACAGAAATAATAATGAAAAAGTTTGGGGCACCTGGGTGGCTCAGTCAGAAGAGCACGTGACTCTCGATCTTGGGGTTGTGAGTTCGAGCCCATGTCGGGTGTAGAGACTACTTAAGTAAAACTTTATTTTTTAAAAAAAAATTTTTTTAAAGATTTTATTTATTTATTTGACACAGAGAGAGAGATTACAAATAGGCAGAGAGGCAGGCAGAGAGAGGAAGAAGCAGGCTCTCTGCGGAGCAGGGAGCCCGATGTGGGCCTCGATCCCAGGACCCTGAGATCATGACTTGAGCCGAAGGCAGAGGCTTTAACCCACTGAGCCACCCAGGCGCCCTTAAGTAAAACTTTAAAAAAATATAGGGGATGGGGCACCTGGGTGTCTCAGTTGGTTAAGTATCTGCCTTTGGCTCAGGTCATGATCCCGGGATCCTGGGTTCAGCAAGAAGCCTGCTTCTCCCTCTCCCTTTGCCTCCTTCCCCCATCCCCCAGCTTGTGTGCCTTCATGCTCTCTCTCTCTCTCTCTCACGTGAATAAATAAAATCTTTTTAAAAAACCCCCCAAAATACAAAAATATAGGGACACTTGGGTGGCTCAGTGAGTTGAAAGTCCGACTCAATGTCAGCTCAGGTCTTGATCTCAGGGTTGGGAGTTTGGGCCCTGAGTTAAAAAATAATTAGCTAAGAAATGAATGAGAAAGTTTGAAATCTCGCAAGAATTACCAAAATGGGACACAGAGGCACAAAGTGAACAAATACTGTTGGAAAAATGACACCCGTAGACTTGCTTGACACGGGATTGCCACAAACCCGCCACCTGTAAACAAAACAAAACAAAACAAAAAACTCAGTATCTTTAAAGCACAACAGAACGAGATATGCCTGTAGCAACAACATGTTCCAAAAACAAAAAAGAAATGTTGCGTGTCCTGACCACATTTTCTTCAGTCATGCAATGGGCATTCTGAAATGCTCTATCAGTCAGGAACTGGGCTAAGCCATGGGGAAACAGCAGCGAACGAGATGGGATCCCAGCAGATTCATTCCCCAGGCCAGCAGCAGTGGAGCCAGGACCAGAAACGGAGCCTCCGATGTTGTGGCCAAGACCTTTCCATTCTGCCAGGAGAGGCAGTCTCTGGTCTTAGGCTGCCTGGGGGAGAGCAAGGAAAAAGGTTTGCTGAGAACTCTGACCCTGACCCCCAACTCCTTAGGGATCCCCAGAGCTCACCTCCTCTAAACAGCCTTCTTGGAACAATTCTATGGAGTAGATGCTATGATTCCCACCCCACCCCACGCTGCAAGTGAGAAAGATGAATGTTCAGAGAGGGAAAGTGACTTCCCCAAGAAGGCACAGCTAGTCTGAGAGGATTTGCTCCTTTGCTGACATTGTGCTGTTTCTTTGGCATTTGTGGGCAGAGATGTGGGTGTTTGTATGGCAGGAGAATATGTTTCCCTTGTCAGATTCCTATAGATTGTGAGGTGAGGGGTGTTTCCTCCAAATAGGTCTCTGGGCACTGTGATGGCTCAGTTAGAGCCTCAGGGCTCAAAACCCTGGCAGAAAACCCAACTTAAACTGGAATATAGAGGTAGAGCTAGCTTTAGGCATGGATGCACTGAGGAACTCTGATGAGGTGGTCAGGATTCAATGTGGCCACCTCTCTGCCCGCTTCATTCTCTTTCCTCGTGATCAGAAGATGGTTGCCAGCAGCACTACGCGTGCATTCTAGTCTCTCAGCAACTCCAACAGAGATAAGGACTCTAGGGGTGCCCGGGTGCCTCAGTCAGTTAAACTTCTGCCGTTCGGCTCAGGCTCAGGTCGTGATTCCAGGTTCCTGGGATGGAGTCCCGTACCGGGCTCCCTGCTCAGTGGGGAGTCTGCTTCTGCCGCTCCCTCTACCCTTCCCCCCTGCTCATGATCTCTCTCTCAAATAAATAAATAAATAAATAAATAAATAATCTTAAAAGGAAGAAAGAAGAACTCTCTTTTCCCAAGAGTTCCAACAAAATTCCCCCAACTGTGTCTCCTTAGCTCTTTTTGAGACATGTGCCCACTTCCCTGCCAATCACTGTGCCAAGGGTTCTGATTGGCCAGACCACAGATAGTGAGGGCCTCCGAGGTACCTAGCACTTGAGTCTGGCTGTGGTTTCCAGTCATCTCAGCTTCAGGATTCACCAGAGCCTAAGAAGAAGGCCCCAGAACTTGTGGAGAGGCTTACATTGCCCAGGCCTTCTGTAAACGGTAATGATTGCTACTGGCATTTGGTTCTTCTCTGCTTTGCCTGTGTCAGCATCTTGTACAGAATAGATGTTCGAGAATGTCTAGGATATGGCTGGTGCCCAAAAAATCCTCAGGGGTTGACCGATTGTGTGTGTGTGTGTGTGTGTGTGTGTGTGTGTGTGTGTGTGTGTGTTTTCATTGGTACCATGGACCATGTCAAATAGGGTCCGGACAAAATGAACAGTCCACAGGCATGCAGACGGAATGAGACTCGTTATAAGGGCTTTTAAGTTTTTATTTTGTTTCTTCTCCCCTAACTGAACAGACGCTACAGTCCAGGTTCCCAGAGGAGAACACCAGACTCTCCAGGAACACACTCTCCTGATGAACACACACCAGCCTGTCACAGACGATAGAGTCAGGACACATCGGAAGGAGCCCATTAGGATGCTGGAGGGGGAGGGGGCAGGTCGAGCTTGTCAGACTCAATTAAACTATTTCTTAACTCATCTAACTCTGCAGAGAGTTCGCCTGGGGACAAGGATGTCCCAGTCTGACCCCTTCCCCTTGGGCCACCAGCTACTCTAATTCAGCTGGGCAGTTTGAGTTTCTGTGAGGAAGTGGAGGTCCATTAAGACCTGACCAACAATGGGTGCTATTTATCAAGTGTCTGCCAGGCCCCCTACTGGGTACTTTAAGTGATATAAATACAGGACCAACAGAATATCTTTTGGATACTCACATTAACCCTGCGTTTCCTTTACTTTTTCTACTATTTTCTCCCTTTGCCCTGATTTCCTCACTTAATTTCAAAAATAAAATTAATCTGTCTTTTTCTGATTTCAAAATTAATTATTACCTGCTCATTTTAAAATAATGCAAATAATGCAGAAGTGAATACAGTAGAAAAAAAGTCCCCCGTTCGCCACTCCTCTGACACTAACCCCTGCCTACTCCTTGATGTGATTCTCGCCTCGAGCTGTATTGACAGATGTGTGTCCATTTTGTGAAAGGAAACACTTTATCCACCTGTTCCTAGCCTGCCCTGCTTTGAGGAAGGAAACTGTAGGTCAGGCAGCTGCAGCCTGGCTTTATCCTGTGGATCTGGGGAACAGGTGGAGGGAGGGGGAAAGAAACAAGCTAGGAGAGCAAGCAAGGGCGGAGATGGCTGGGTTGGGGAAAGATGGGGAGAGGCTGCTGCAGGGGGCCAGGGAGGTGAGAGCCAGCACAGACTGGGCTTTGAGGGAGCGTTGGAGGGAATCAGCACACAGCTTTGGGGTCTGCTGTCTGTGCAGAGGGAGAAAGGGAAAGCTAGAAAAAGAAAGAGAGGGCGCCTGGGTGGCTCAGTGGGTTAAAGCCTCTGCTTTCGGCTCAGGTCATGATCTCAGGGTCCTGGGNAGCTAGAAAAAGAAAGAGAGAGGGAGAGGAAAGCGAATTTTAGCAAGACTTATTGAGATTATAAATGAGACCTCCCTTAACATTTTCAAAAGAACTGAATACATATTTGAACTGCTTTTCAAAAAAAAATTTTCCTTTGCGGTATTTTCTGGGAGGGGACCTGACAGTTCCTAATTCAACAGGAGGCCGATAACAGCCTCAAGGTGGTCCGGCTTTTTCCTAGATAACTTTTTGTAAACAAAAAGCGAGATTACACGATAATAATAACTGCTAAAGTGTATTGCCTCCTTGCTCTATGCCAGGAGCCGTGCTAAGTGCTCTTCCATATTAATGTATTGAATTCTACAAGAACTAAAGGGGGTAGGTGCTACTAGTATCCCATCCTACAAACGAAGAAGTGAGGCTCAGAGCGGTGAAGCGACTTGCCTGAGGTCACACAGTCAGCAAGTGGGGATGCTGAGATGAGGTACTTGTCAATTATTTTAATCTCCTGGTAAATGTAACTGTTTTATGTATACAAATCCAAACTGGGTTTGGGTTTTGTTTTTGTTTTTTAAGATTTAATTTTTAAGTAATCTCCATACCCAGTATGGGCCTCGAACCCACAACCCAAAAATCAAGAGTCGCGTGCTCGACCAACTGAGCCAGCCAGGTGCCCCTGTTTTAGGTTTCTATTTGTTTGTTTGGTTTTGGTTTTGTTTGTTTTTTTCTGTAGGCAGCTTCAAACCCCTTTCTGCTTGTGACCAGGTAGGGATAGACAGAGAAACAAAGGCAGGCACAGGCTGCCACTAGACCCACCCCCAGTTCCCTGCAGTGGTGGTGTGGGATCTGAGCGATGTTGGAGTCTCAGTTACCCAGGCACTATTTCACAGACCCTGAAGGCTGGACCTGAGCAAGATGTGAAAAGTGATCTATTCCAGTCCCTTTTGCAGTTTATGAATCTCCTTGGCAGCTCCCTCCCACCCCCGCCACCCCCACCCAGGTCACCAGGCCCAAGTCTGAATACCTCTGCTGATAGGAGACCCACTACTTTTGCAGAGCCCGGAGGGAAACAGCTGAGAAATGAGGCCTGGCTGGAGCAGTGAAGCAGAAGAAATGCTTGAGAATTAGCTGAGAAGAACACAAGGAGACTGCCAGAGGGGACAGGAGCGCAGAGAGAGTGAAAACCATTTCTTCAAAGGCCTTCCCTGCCAATAGCAGCACTTTGATATACAGCCCCTTGTAGTTAAGGAAGTAAGAATGTGGGTTTTTTTTTAAAGAACCAAGTCACTCTAGAACGAGAGTACTACAACCTAATAGATTTTCCTTTTTGCCCTGGCTGCTAGGAAGCTCTTAGGTAAGTTATATATTTATCTCATTAACTAATTCAGTCCAGATATCTGGTAAATTTCTCCTTATCTCCTTCTAATGACTTTTAATCTCTCTTTTTATTTAAAAAAAATTAAAGTGAAGGAGGGGACAGCGGGAGAGAGAGAGGAAGAGAGAGAATCCTAAGCAGGCTCCACGCCCAGTGTGGAGCCCCATGTGGGGTTTGCTCTCACAACCCCGAGATCATGACTTGAGCCAAAATCAATTGATTAACCAATTGAGCCACCCAGATGCCCCTCAATCTCTCTTTTTAAATTGATTTTTTAAATGTTTGCTTTAACACTGAGCGGCTGGCTACCTCATTGCATATCTGTAAATGGAGGAGATATTGGTTATAAACACAAACATTTTGTAATGTGAATTTGATGGCCGACAGCTAGAGAGAGCAGGTGGAGGAATGGGGTAGGGCATAGGAGTGGGCCAAGGTGGGGGAAGGTGGATCAGGTAGGAGGAAGAAGATGGCAGGACCAAATTAGCAATGGTGATCTCTGGTGAACCAGAGAAGAGGTTCGTGGTGCTCAAACTATCTGACCTGGTGGGAGGTCAGGGGCACTAAAGAGGGAGTAGCTGAGTGTGAAGGAAGGAGCATGCGGGTCAACAAGGAAGGAAAGCGTGTTCCATCGGTGGGAAGGGCCTGTGCAAAGACACAGACATGGGAAGGGAGCAGGAGTACAGGAAGAAAGTCCCATGACTGGAGCGCCTAGGGCAGTGAGGACAGGGGTGAACCGGGGCTGGGGCTGGGGAGAGTCAGGCTAGGCCTTGCCGCTCATTGAACTGGCTTTCATCCTGAAGCCTGAATACTCCCATTCTCAGGAGCTTTCCTGGGGAGCTAGCCTCAGAGGCGAGGCTGGGCCTGGCAGTCCCGGGCCAGGAGCTGTACCCCACCCCTGGGTGTCTTTGTCCGATGCAGCTACAACCTTTGGGCCAGCGGTGCTGGTGAGAGCAGGAGAAAGGCAAAGATCCACGGGCCCTTAAAGCAGAACCGGCCTGCTCAGCTCTGCCGACTCACGGGGGAACTCACCGGGGGTGCCCAGCCAGTCAGGGCCATGGATGACACTCAGGGCCCCAACCAGACCAGTGGGTGGGCCAGGACACACAAAAGGACCATCCGACAAGGGCTGGGGACCATGTAATGAGATTCTACTCTGGAGTCAAACACTCTGAATGGGTTCTGGCCTCATGTGAGTGAGCCTGGACCGGGCTCTTTATTTGTCTGAACTTCATCTCTAAAATGGGAGGGATATTATTACCTGCTCTGAAGGCGTGTTTGAAGTTTAGGTGAGTTAACAAAAATGAAAGATTTAGCACCAAGTAGTTAGTAAATGAATGCTCATTCCCCAAATCCGGGGACTAGGGCGGAGGTGCTAGATGCCTCCTTCCATGTCTGAAGTCTGATTAGGACTCCCGCATCCATGCTCCCACACGCTATCCCTGCGGATGCAGGAACTCCTCCTCCGTCTTGCCCAGTCTGTTCACTCTGTGGACTCTTGTTGGTCTCCCCTGTCTGACCCCAGCTCTGCAGCCCCAGAAACAAGAACCAGGCTGGGGCTGGTGCCCAATAAATGTCTACCAAACCATACTGAAGGTCTCTGCTGGGGAATCCAACCTGTTTAGTGAGCACTTCCCCCCATCTACCCAGAGAGGTAAAGTGACTTGCCCCACATCACACAGCTTGTAAGTGACAACCTAGGATGGAACACAACTCTGTCTGATTTCAAAGACCCTGCTCTTCACCGTGGCTCCAAGCATGCTCACTGCGGGTCCTCCACGTGGAAGGCAGAGCTCAGAAGCTCCAGCTGCCACTGTGAAGGGCCAGGGGACCTTGGGGATGGGGACAGTCACTAGGACTCTCTGGGCATCCATCTCCTCACCTATAAAATGAAGGGGTTGGATGGGTGATTCTCAACTCTGGCAATCTATTCAAATAGTCTGGGGAGCTCCTAAGATGAACCACTGCCTGAGCCTCATGGGTCTCCCTGGATCTCTGAGAGTGGACCCCAAAGCTGATAGAACTCCTATGTGATTCGGTTGCACGGTCAGGGCTCAGAACACTGAACCAGCCTCTCCCTAAGGCCTACGGCAAGAAGCCACTCCGTCTGGCAGGGCTTCGGAACCAAGCAGATGTGGGTTCTAATCCCTGATCTGCCCTTTCCCATACACTGACATCTGTACCCAGCAAAGGAGGAGAGCAAGGCTCAGTGAAGTTCCAAGTCATGCAGCTGGGAAGTGGCATGGTAGGGGGTAGAATCCACATCTTCCCTCGGGAACATTAGGTCCTGGACAGACAGAGGAGGTGTGGGCAGGTCCCCTGAGAGCCTGTGGCTGCCCCAGCACCCTGGAATGCCTGTGCCCCCGGGCAGGGCCCCTCGATGGTGGGGGGAGGGGGGTCCTGCAGCCATGCCTGCCCCGTGACTCACAGCTCGGGCAGCGTGGTTGGGCAGCATGAAGTCACCCATACCTCAGCCATCTCCTCACCTAGCATGTCCCCAGGCACCTCCGCTAGCCGCCAAGCCTCACACCCGGGCAGTGACGGGCCAGTGTGGACAGAGCGGGCAGTTCGTGTGTGGCTGGGGGTGTTGGCACTGCCTGTAAGAACATGCTGGCCGGGAGGCTGATGCCGACTTACGGCACAGGCGGAACCTGTTTTAAACACCCACCCGGGCCGCCTGGGTGGTTCAGTTGGTTGAGCGTCTGCCGCTTGACCTTGGCTCAGGTAGGTCATGATCTCGGGGTCCTGGGATCAAGCCCCATGTCGGGGGGGGGGGACGGTCCATGCTCAGTGGGGAGTCTGCTTCTCCCTCTCCCTCTCCTCCTCCCCCCACTTGCTTGCTCTCTGTCTCAAATTAAAGAAAACTTAAGTCCTCACCCCAACACTCATGTGCCACATGGTCTCAGCAGGTCAGGGCACCTTTGTGAAATGCTACAAAATGGGAGTGAAAGCACAGCTCCCAGGGGCCCCGCCAGGCCCCGGACCACGCCGGTCCCTCACCCAAGCACCTTCCCCATCTCTCGTCCTTGCAGGCCTGAGTCCCACCGTTGTCCTTCGGAGAAGCCTTCTCTGGCCACCCTCCCTGAGGAGGTTCCTCCCCTCTCTTCTCCATCGACGAACCCCCGTCCTTCCTGCATTCTGTGCGTCAGAGCTTATCATGCCGGGCTTAGCTGTCCATGACTTACCCACCCTCTCTCTCCAGCTGCACTCCAAATCCTACAGATGTGGGGACCTCTGTGTCTCTTGGGTTCTCTTTTGTGTCTCTTCATGAGGTATACCTGACATGCCACAAAATGCGTCCATTTTCAGGGTATAATGCAATGGTTCTGAGTAAACTGACGGGAGTTGCACGAGCATCGCCAGCGGCCAGTTTTAGAACTTCCATCACGCTGAGAAGCCCCTATGGTGTGCTTGCGGGTCGTCTCCTGCTTTCCCCTGCGTCCCCAGGCAATCGCTGATGGGCTTTCTGTCTTCCTAGTTTCGCTGTTTCTAGAAAAGGCGCACACATGGAATCACACTATGCGAGAGCGGGGTCTGGCTTCTCTGCATGAAGTCTTTGAGCTTCAGCCTGTTGTCATGTGGCCATGGGCTGCTCCTTTCTATTGCTGGGTGGTATTCCTGGAGTGGATGTGGATTTGTCTATCCATTCTTTCACCTCCTTGATTTTGGGAATGCTTCCAGTTTTTGCCTGTAGCACCATGCCACTTGTGAACATTTGCCTATGAGTCTCTGTGTGGACAGACATTGCATTTCACTCGGGTACATACCTCGATGCCTGTGAGAGGAAATGCTGGGTTATATGCTAAGTGTACGTTCAACTTCTTCAAAAGAGACCACCCAGCTGGTCTCCAAGGGGCCATACCGTTTTACATTCCCACCGGCAATGTAGGAAGTAGCGCCACGTCTTTTTTTTTTTTTTAAACCAAAATATCCCCAGGATGTAGCCCGAATACCTGGCATATAGTAAGTACTCAATCAAATGAATGAGCAATATAAATGCTGGCTGAATCAGCATGGGGTCAGGCCCCTGCTAGGAGCCTGGCGCTGTCCTAATCACAGTGCTCAGGAGACTGTGAGGCTCCCGGCAGCTGTCTTCCTCTGGCATTGACATTAAACCAGTAGAACTCTTTTTTTTTTTTTTTTAAGATTTTATTTATTTATTTGAGAAAGATAAAGCACAAGCAAGGAGAGTGGGAGAGGGAGAAGCAGGTTCCCTGCTGAGCAGGGAGCCTGATCCGGGGCTCGATCCTAGGACCCTGAGATCATGACCGGAGCTGAAGGCAGACGCTTAACTGACTGAACCCCCCAGGCAGAACTCTTTCTACCAAGGCTACATGGGTGGAAGCCCCATCCTCACCCCCAAGAAGGACCCTTACAGAATGATGTCTTCATACAATGCCCTGGGCTCCCTGGAAGATGACGGGGGAATTCACTCTACCCAGACGGAGCGTCTCCCCCCCTCCATAAAAAGCTGCTAAAGAAATCACCCCAGGGGTGCTTGGATGGCTCAGTCGTTAGGCATCTGCCCTTGGCTCAGGTCATCAAGCCCCGAAACAGGCTCCCTGCTCAGGCGGGAAGACTGCTTCTCCCTCTCCCACTCTCCCTGCTTGTGTTCTCTCTCTCTCTGTGTCAAATAAATAAATCTTTAAAAATCAGTAAATAAAAGAAAAACTAAAGAAAGAAGTCATGGCAGACACAGGTCCACATGGCAGCATGTGTGGGACAAACCATTCCCGTACCGTACCGCCAGGCTAAAGCGTCTTCCCCAGCTGAAATGGACTGGGCTTCTTACCTCTGGTCCCCTGGAGTCCAGCACAGCCCTGTCCCAGGGAGCTTTCTCGGCAAGGCTTTGCTGGGTAGAATGAAATAGAAACGCAGTTACTTCATGGACTTAGAACATTTTCATCAAGCATTTCCAGTGGTTCATGTATTTTTTTTTAATGATCTGTATATGTAGTTTCCTGTAGGTGCTGTAAATGTTACTTAGTGGCATATAAATTATGAAAGAATAACAATGAAGAAAACAGAGTTCCTGGTATTAAAATGTTTACATCTGGAGGGAAAGATAAAACACACCCCAGTGACTGCAGAGGAAATGGGTACGTGATGGATGCCATACAGGAGCGATTAAGGGCTAAGGGGTCCACGGGTCAGAGTTTGGCTCGGGGACTAGGAGAAGGGCCAGGAGAGGTGAGGGTAGAAGGACAGGTGAGATTTCCAGAGGCCAATGCTTGTAAGGAGCTAAGTAGGCTAGATTTTCTGCAAACAGGCCATCTTACCCTTGTAGGAGGTGGAAGTTGGTGGAAGGAACAGTTGGTTCAAGAATTCTCAAAGAGAAAAAAAAAAAAGAAAAAAAGGGAAAAAAGAATTCTCGGGATGTCTGGGTGGCTCAGATGGTTAAGGGTCTGCCTTTGGCTCGGGTCATGATCTCAGGGTCCTGTGATCGAGTCCTGCATCAGGCTCCTTGCTCAGTGGGGAGCCTGCTTCTCCCCCTGCTTGTGTCCTCTCTCTTTCTCTCTCTGACAAATAAATAAATAAAATCTTAAAAAAAAAAAAAAAGAATTCTCAGGGAAGCTGGTCTTGAAAACACATATCCCTTTTGACCCAGAAATTCTACCTTTAGGAATTTCTCCTACAGAAAAATTAAAGATATGCACAAAACTGTAGCTGCAAAGATAGCCCCTCGCAGAGATTTTATTGGAACTAATTATGCCTGTCATAATTATTTGAGAAATTTTTGGTAGGGTCTCTTTAGCCATTAAAATATATTGATGTAGGATATTTATTGAAATGGCAAAGTGTTCATGATTTGTGGTTGAATTAAGCAAAAGGAAAGTTATGATATTCCATGTGCCCTTGTGCAACTCAGCAATGCTTTGTTGGGTATTTATCCCAGAGAGATTTATGTTCCCATACACAAGAAGACTTGTACCAGGATGTTCTGTAGCATTGCAAAAGCAATTATCAGTGAAATAAGTAAAGAAACTGGCCTATTCATTCCCCAGAATCGGGGATGGCAATACGAGTGAAAAAATGAGGGTGATAGGAGGGGATCAACAGGAACATACCTCTAGAATATAATGTGATAAACCCAGAAGCAAGTTGCAAAAGGATATAAGCAGAACTCTGCCTTTCATCTGAAGCTTAATATTCAAAGCATGCATAGGAATGATAAGCCCCAAACTTGCGAGAGAGACTGACTTGGGGTGGAACGGGTCCCTGGGACAGACTGGAAAGGAACACCCGGGGGTTTCGACCATATTTGTTAGGTGCTATTTTTTTTTAAAGAGGGGAGGCTGAAGCAAACTGGCTAAAAATGTTAAGATTCGTCGAAACTCAGTTGTGAGTATAAATGTATGTTATGGTATTCTCCATATTTTGTTTGCTTACCATACTTCATTTAAAAACCAATATTCAGGGCGCCTGGGTGGCTCAGTGGGTTAAAGCCTCTGCCTTCGGTTCAGGTCATGATCTCAGGGTCCTGGGATCGAGGCATCGGGCCCTCTGCTCCGCAGGGAGCCTGCTTCCTCCTCTCTCTGCCTACTTGTAATCTCTCTCTCTGTGTCAAATAAATAAATAAAATCTTAAAAAAAATAAAATAAAAAAATAAAAACCAATATTCAGGGGTGCCTGGGTGTCTCCGTTGGTAAAGCATGTGACTCTTGATCTCGAGGTTATGATTTTGAGCCCCACATTAGGTATAGAGATTATTTAAAAATAAAATCTTAGGGGCGCCTGGGTGGCTCAGTGGGTTAAAGCCTCTGCTTTCGGCTCAGGTCATGATCTCAGCATCCTGGGATCGAGGCCCGCATCGGGCTCTCTGCTCAGCAGGGAGCCTGCTTCCTCCTCTCCCTGTCTCTCTGCCTGCCTCTCTGCCTACTTGTAATCTCTCTCTCTGTGTCAAATAAATAAATAAAACCTTTAAAAAAAAAGTAAAATAAAATCTTAGGGACGCCTGGGTGACTCAGTTGGTTAAGTGTCCGCCTTCAGCTCAGGTTATGATCCCAGGGCCCTGGGATCGAGCCCCGCATCGGGCTCCCTGCTCCTCGGGAAATCTGCTTCTCTTCTCCCACTCCCCCTGCTTGTGTTCCCCCTCTCACTGTCTCTCTGTCAAATGAATAGATAAAGTCTTTTTTTTAATTTAATTTTTAAAAATTTTATTTATTTATCTGAGAGAGAGATTGAGAGAGCGAGAGCATGAAAGGGGAGAGGTCAGAGGGAGAAGAAGGCGCTCTGCCAGGCAGGCAGCCCAATGTGGGACTCGATCCTGGGACTCTAGGATTATGACCTGAGCCGAAGGCAGTTGCTTAACCAACTGAGCCACCCAGGCACCCCTGAATAGATAAAATCTTAAAAATAAAATAAAATAAAACCTTAAATATGGGACAAACTAAAATTTAAAGAGTACTGTATATATACATATAGCAAATAATCAGTTAATCATGATTATTTCTATGTGACAAGATTACTGTTTTTATTTTCCTATATCTGTACTTTCTGATTTCTCCATAGTAAATATGTATTAGCTGTGCAATGGTTTTTTTTTTTAGATTTTATTTATTTATTTGAAAAAAGAGAGAACACAAGTTGGGGGAGAAGCAGAGGGAGAGAAACAAGCAGATGCCCCACTGAGCAAAGAGCTGGACATGGGTCTTGATCCCAGGACCCGAGATCATGACCTGAGCTGAGATCATGACCTGAGCAGAAAGCAGATGCTTAACTGACTGAGCCACTTGGACACCCCTACCTGTGCAATGTTTTAAAATCTTAAAGAAAATAAGAGTCTAAAAATCTGCAGGAAGGCCATTCTGAGCAGAGACAACAGTAGGGCCAAGGGATGGGTATGGAGAAGCTCCTAGCACATTTGGGCTCCAGATAAGCGAGGGATAGGAAGAAAAACCTCTGGAAAGGGGCACTACCCACACAACACACCCCTGGGAGCCTCAGGTGTAGTCCCAGGAATCTGGCTCCACTAGGAGTTTAATAATTGCATCTTAGTGATAATGTAGAAATGGGGATAAGCATAGTCTGACTCTTCCAAATGACCCAGGCTTCCTAACCCAGAGCTGCTGACTCTATTTCGATGCCCACATTGGTCTGGGGTCAGGCTCTGGTGAGTGCCAACAACCCTACTTTAATTGCTTCAGGAGGGTGAGCAGAGAAAGAAGCAGGCCTCGGCTTGGCCGGTTTATATGCCAGTGGCATGAGCTCAGCCCTCAGACCTGGTAGAATCCCAAGGGCCTAGGAGATTTTCAGACCTGAAAAATAAATTTTACTGGCTCTAGAGCAACAAAGACCAAAACAACACACACACACAAACACACACCCCCTGTTCACTGAAATAATTTCAATTGCAGAATTATAAAAATAAATTCCTGGTGTCTGGGTGGTTCAGTCAGCTGAGCGTCTGCCTTCGGCCCAGGTCATGATCCCAGGGTCCTAGGATCGAGCCCCGTGTTTGCACAGCAGGGAGTCTGCTGCTCCCTCTGCCTCTCTCCACCTCCCGCTCGTGCTCTCTCTCATTATCTTGCCCTCTCAAATAAATAAGTAAAATCTTTTTAAAAAATAAATAAAAATAAAAATAAATTCGCTTTTATAGCAAAAAAGAAATTATATTTGGAGCATCTGGGTGGCTCAGTCAGTTAAGTGTTGGAGGCTTGATCTCAGTTCAGGTCTTGATCTGAGTCGTGGTTTCAAGCCCTGTGTTGGGCTCCATGCTGGGCATGGAGCTTACTTAAAAAAAAAAATTGTGTTTGCTGCGGAGTGCGGGTACATTTAATATGTTTGACGAGGGGTGAGGTAGAGGCTCCTAGGTTAAGAATGCTGGGGTCCATGAAGATCCTTAAAACAGGCCTGGTGAGGGCACCTGCGTGGCTCAGTCAGTTAAGGGTCTGACTTTGGCTCAGGTCCTGATCTCAGGGTCTTGGGATCGATCCCCACGTCAGGCTCCGCACTCAGCAGGGAGTCCGCTTGCTCCTCTACACCCCCCCGCCCCTGGCTCATGCTTTCTCTCTCTCTCTCTCTCTCTCTCTCTCAAATAAATAGGTGAAAATCTTTTAAAAAGAAACAAAAAACAAACCAACAGTCCTGGTTAAATCTTAAAATATAGAAGGGTGACATGCCCACAGCAAGGGAGGCCGAACTATGAGCCCATGTGCTTGCCCCATGAGAGGATTCCCCTCGCCCAAGCGGGAAAGAAGCGGCCCAATGGAGTCAGTCCACACACCTTTGCAGAAAATCCAAAGTAAAAACCAAAGCCAACAGAAAAGAAAACACACGCACTAGCAGAGCCAGTAAAACCCTCATAATTCCAAGGCATGATTTAGAGTCCGCAAAGCCTCATCATCCAGAGGGTGAAATGAATGGCGCTTGTCTGACTGGTACCGGGCTTGCTGCCCGTGGACGTGACTCATTTGCACTTGGTCTGATGGCTGTACCGAAGCCCGGGGAGTTTGGACCTGGCTTTCTGTCGTCAGGAGCAGTGTAATAAAAACAAGCCCACTCCACACTGTCTGGTGGGGAGGCTCTCCTTCCTTTCTCAGGAGCTTGTTTACATGTGGCTCAGGTTTGGGAAACACTGGGAGGGGCGGAGGGACCTGCTGAAGGCTGGGGTNTGCTGAAGGCTGGGGTGGGGGTGGGGGGCAGGGCGAGCTGGCCGGAGCAGGGCTTCAGGGAAAGGAATGGCTGACTGCAGACAATGTATCTGTCCTGGTCCCGGTGGGTCCCCCACGTCAAATCAGTACACGGAGGCCTCCCTGCCTGTTTGCAGAATTGAGCAGGGCCCGAAGGAAGAAGCTGTTTTCTGTCTTCAGACCTTGCATCCAATCCACCCGTAAATCATTTTGTTCTGCCTCCAAAGTGGATCCAGCCCCAGCCCCTCCTCCTAGCCTCCACCCCCCTCCACCCCGGACTGCACCCGTGGGCTCCCCACCCTCTCCCCACTCTGCCCCTGTCTCCCCAGGACCTCTTCTCCACGCACAGAAAAAGGGAGATCTTTAGAGCCTAAATACTCTGCTTCGGCCGCTTCTCACCAAGTTCAGAATCAAATTCCAACTCTTCGTGGTCCTGACCTAGCTCCACTCACCTCTGCCACCCCTTCTCTTCCCCACTCCCCTCTACTCACTCAGCTCCAGCCACAGTGTCCTTGATGTTCCCGGAAAATGCCCAACTCATCAGGTTTCAGGGTGTTTGGTCCCGGCCGTCCCTGTACTTGGGATGCTCATCCGCAGGGCTCAGTGGGGAGGCTCCTTCTTACCACCACCAGTGTCACCACCTCGGAGAGACCCTTGCCCTGGTCCCCCGGAAGATGTAACTCTGCCCGCCCCCCGCCCCTCCCCCGCCTCCATTCATCTGTTTCAAGGGGTCAGGTTCAGAGCTCTAACGGCTGCCCAGACTCCTCCTGTCAATGGCACACGTTGTTCTTTCATATCCCAAGCTGCAGGAGAGTTCGAGCCCCCGGGAGGGCAGGGGAGGGCAGGCCCATCTCCGTCCTGTTCACCAGGAAGAGGGCCTGGCGCACTGTAGGTGTTCAGTAAGAGTTGACTGAGTGAACGATGAGATCACATTTCACACTGCCACAGTGGCTACAATAAAAGAAAAGGTGAGGATGTGGGGAATCGAGAGCTTTGATACCTTGCTGGTGGGAATGTAAAACGGTGCAGTTTGAGTTGAGTGTGTCAGCTCCTCAGAAAGATTTCACATATGTCACCATATGATCCAGCCATTCCCATCCTAGCTACAGACACGAGAGGGATGAAAACATATGCCCACACAAAAACTTGTTCACGAATGTTCATAGCGGCACTGTTCACGATTGCCAAAAAGCGGAAAACGCCCAGATGTCTGCCGGCTGAAAAGTACATAAATAAAATGTGGTATATCATTACAATGCAGTGTTATTTAGCAACAGAAAGAAATGAAGTAATGATACATGTAACCATAACTATGGACAAACCTCAAAAATATATAGTACTAAGTAAAAGGAACCAGACAGAAAAGGCCACATATTACATGATTTCATTATACGAAATGTCTGGGACAGGCAAATACATGGAGACAGCCAGAAAGCAGATTAGTGGTTTCCAGGGCGTGGGCATGGGGAGGAGGGGGGCAAGATGGGGAGTGACTGCTAATGAGTATGGGGTCTTTTTTGGGATGATGAAATGTTTTGGCATTAGATAGTTGCACAACCTTGTGACTATACCAAGAACCACTGAACTGCATTCTTTGAAAAGGTGACCTGTGGGGCACCTGGGTGGCTCAGTCTGTTAAGCACCTGCTTTCAGCTCAGGTCATGACCCCAGGGCCCTGGGATTGAACCCCACAGTGGGCTTCCTGCTCCTTGGGGAATCTGCTTCTCTCTCACCCTCTGCTCTGCCCTTCCCCCCACTCATGCGCATGCGCTCTCTCTCAAAAAAACAAAATCTTAAAAAAAATAAAAAATAAAACGGTGAACTTTAGAGTATACGCATTACAAACAAAATGTTCACAGCAGCATTATTCATAATTGCCAAAAAGTAGACAAAAACCCAGATGTCCTCCACCTGATTAATGGATAGTCAAAGTATGGTCTATCCATACAATGAATATTCAGTAATAAAAAGAAAGTGTGGGGCGCCTGGGTGGCTCAGTGGGTTAAAGCCGCTGCCTTCGGCTCAGGTCATGATCCCAGGGTCCTGGGATCGAGGCCCACATCGGGCTCTCTGCTCAGCAGGGAGCCTGCTTCCTCCTCTCTCCTCTCTCTCTGCCTGCCTCTCTGCCTACTTGTAATCTCTCTCTCTGTGTCAAATGAATAAATAAAATCTTTAAAAAAAAAAAAAAAGGAAGTGTGTAAGTTCTGACCCATGCTACAGCCTGGGTGAATCTCGAAAACTTGATAGTAAGTGAAAGAAGTCAGTCACAAAAGACCATATACTCTTTAAAAAAAAAATTTTTTTTTTAAGATCTTATTTATTTCAGAGAGAGAGTGTGGGGCGCCTGGGTGGCTCAGTGGGTTAAAGCCTCTGCTTTTGGCTCAGGTCATGATCTCAGGGTCCTGGGATCGAGGCCCG